>CM031590.1:6568194-6921051 GCA_018467065.1 Ephestia elutella
TAAAAATTCTTTTTGTGTTCCAAACTGTTTCAGATGTTTCGGATTTTCGTTTTTTATACGTCTACAGAAAATGTTCATCAGATTAATCAAGTTTTGCTAAGGCGCCATTTCCATATATGTTTTAGTGTAGCTGGTCTCTTGAAGCTTTTCATCAGATGTTCCATATCTTCAATTTTTATACGTCAGCAGAAAATGCTCATCAGGTTGAACGACTTTTACTAAGGCGCCATTTCCATATATGTTATAGTGTAGCTGGTCTCTTTCAGTTCTTCATCAGATGTTCCAGATCTTCAATTTTTATACGTCAGCAGAAAATGCTCATCAGGTTGAACGACTTTTGTTAAGGCATCATTTCCATATTTCTTATAGTTTAGCTGTTCTGTTATGGTTCTTCATCAGGTGTTCCAGTTTTCAAAATCAATTATAGCCTATATGTTACCCAGACTTAATAGCTATACAACAAAAAAAGTTTCATTCAAATCCGTCCAGTAGTTTTTGCGTGAAACGCGTACATACATACAGACAGACAGACAGACAGACAGACAGACAGACAGACAGACAGACAGACAGACAGACAGACAGACAAGAAATTCCAAAAAAATTTTTTTGCTTTCTATTATTCTTTTTAAGTGTCCCTCTATCCATTTTAGTCAAAAATACTAAATGTACAGACAAAATATTTTTACTGTTTTATTATATGTATAGATGTATCTAAGTATGATTTTATTTACTCGTATTAGATTTATTTATATAATAAAGAGAATTCTTAGGTATCAATTGGCTGGACACTAAACCTTTCCTCATTGAAAACTTTTTTTAGTGGGACGGCATATAGAAACTATTATTTATATAAATAAACAATAGCATTGTAAAAATTCCTCATTTTCAGAAAACTATATTTTCCTTTAATTTATTTGTCAAACATAGATACAATGGTAAGATGTATGTGCTATTTCTAGCATATTTCGGTAATTGCTAAACACTATTTGTACGAGCAATGCACCGTACATTTATGTTAAGTCATCAATGCACTTATTCGCCACATTCTAATGAAATTACAGCCAGTTCGCATTCGGTCATCAAGAACACCGCGCGTCCTCACTCCTCATACGTTTCATCGCCCATCATAATTTAGCAGTTTTTATCAATATAGTTATTTTCTCAGTTTATCTAGTGACTTTCATTCAATCAGAAGTTACGGAATCAACCCGTACACTATTTTATTATATATTTTTATTATGTATTGTTATTAGTAATGATAAAACATGTTGTGAACCTATGTATGCTTTAATTTTATTACTAAACGGTAATGTTCCCCAGTCAAAACCATAATTTCCTCACTCGAAACCGTTAGCCACTGAGCGCATAAAGGTGCGTACTCACCGACGCAGGGGTTGTGGTTGACGATGGAGAAGACCCGGTCGCATCGCTTCTTCATGTGCGTGTTGGGGCAAATGCACCCGAACAGCGGGGACAAGCGCAGTCCGGCCCAGGCCTCGCGGCAAGCTTCCCTGAAAACGATTAGCTATCTATAGTAATTTTCGTCTATGGTTATGCTTCGATTAGCTATCTATAGTATTTTCATGTCATGTAAGTCACGTCACGCAATGAGTTGGCCTTGTCACCAGGAAAGAAGGTTCATGGTGCAAAGCTCTGGTGGAGTGGAGACCGTGGGGCGAAATAGGTACACAGGGAAGACCGCAAATGCGTTGGGCGGATGATGTTAAAAGAACAGCAGGTGTGAAATGGATAGAGATTGCCCAAGACCGGGAGAAGTAGCATAAGATGAAGGAGGCCTACACCCGTAGGATAGAAAAGGGTTGAAGATAGAGAGAGAGTATTTTCCATTTATCATTAGCGGGGTGACAAGAAGGGATAGAATAAGAAATTGCGTGAGGGGAAGTTTGAAGGTTGCACCTGTAACTGATAAAGATTAGAAGTAACAGACTCACTTGGTTTGGACACGTAATGAGGGGAGAAGCGGAACACTTACTAAGAAGAGCTGTGTCAATGAAAGTAGGTGGATATAGGGGTAGAGGAAGGCCTAAAAGAGATAGATGGATTGAGTTAGGGAGGATATGAAGGTATTGGGAGAGGATATAACTATGGCTAAGGATAGAAAATTGTGGAGAGAAAGGACATTTTGGACGACCCCAGATGATGGGATAAGGCAGATGATAAATATTTTACATATATAAAGGTTATTTTACGATTAGCTATCTTTAAGTATTTTTGCTCTATGTCTCTATCTACAGGTGAATTCAAAATTTGAAAGTACTCATGAATATGAGCAACTTTTTGTATGGGACCGACTCTGCCATGGCAAAGAAAAAATACACTGGGGTATTATTTTTATTATTATTCAGCCGTTTAGATCCCACTGCTGGGCAAAGGCCTCCCTCTCCTCCCTCCATTTATCCCTATCCTGAGCTATAAATCATTCTGCAGAGTGTGATTCTATGTCATCCCGCCATCTTCGCCGGGGCCTCCCAGGAAGCCGGTTTTCTTTGGGTGGAGCCCATGAAGTTAATGTCTTGGCCCATTGTTCCCTCGGTATGCGGGCGACGACGTGTCCTGCCTAATCCCATTTTAACTTAGCGTCAGTTACTTGCACATCAGCGACTTTAGTAATGGATCTCAGCGTGGTATTTCGGATTCGGTTAATGATTTTGACACCAATCATGCTGCGTTCCATGGCTCGCTGGCAAACCTCAAGAACACTGGGGTAATGTCGACAAAATAACTCGTCTTTGCAACTTCTATTTCATTCCTTATTCTGTTTTATCACCCTAGTTGAATATCAAATCATTATTTCTTCTGTGTGTTCCCAGAATAGCATGGAAAGTATAGTAATATCTGCCTCATGCGATTATAATCGCCTGAACAAAACAATTCATTGAATAGATTAACAATAACATAGGTGTTTTAACCACCAATGAGCCATAATCAAATAAAAGACCCTTGAAAAGGTCATGGAACCAAATATTTTATTGAAATGTCTGGGTATTAAAGGCTCCGACTCAAAAATAGCGAGGTATACCCAAAAAGGTTAAAATTAAACTTCCCGATCGAGGTCCAGAAATAACCTATTTTAACCTGAAATGTTCCAAAAATTTAAGTACTTAATTCCGTTTAGAATTTAGTGGGTAATTTATTACAAAATCAAATACGACGCGACAAGTTTCAATGAGAATATTATCTCGAAAATTGGATTTACTATACCTATTTACAATATTCAGTGAATTCAGTGATTTTCAAAAGACTTCTATACCTTAATTGGTAATTGCAGATGTTCCAGCATTTTAAAATGGGTGTTCTAGGCGGGGTGTATCAAGATGATGACGCCTGATTTTAAGTTAGACCTTCAACAATCCAACTATGAAAACCATATCAAATTACGTTCAGTAGTTTTTGCGTAATTTGCGTATAAACATATAGACAGAAAGACAGACAAAAATTCTAATAAAAACCAATTTGGCTTCTGTTTGCCATTTAAAGACCCTTATAATTTAACATAAATACATACACGCCCTTTTCCAATGGGGGTAGGCAAAGACCCCTTATAATTTTTACAGAATCTCTTTAATAACCCCTTTAATATTCAGTTCTGTTCAGTTTTATTATTAGTATATTGATGATTTGATCATGAACACGATCGAGTCTGTTCAAGATTTAATAATAAACTTATGCTCATTTATATCAATATTGCTTTGTCAGTCGATCATCTCCTTTCTTCCTGTCTCGTCGGTCGATAGTCCGTTCCCTTGTCCGTCAGAGGTCATAGAGTCCGTCCATAGTCAAGTCAGTAAGGAGGCTGAACGCCACTACAGATAATGTACCTGTCATCCATCTTGCATTCTCCATCGCGGGCCTTGCAAGCGTTCTTGAACCGTTCAAACAGCACCGAGCAGGCTTTCTCGCTGTGGCAGACGCTGAGGGCATAGGTGCAAGTCGGTAGGGTCTCCACTGGGTACGGGTCCCTTTCTGCAATAGAGATAATCATCATTATCGACATTATCGACTTAATACACAGTATTACATTTTTTTATCCCTAACGGGGTAAAAAAAGAATCCTTTGGAGAACTTGCCTGTAACATTAGAACCACTTTCCATTCTGGTGGTTCCAATTCTCAAACTGGCCAATACAAAAAGGGTTCTTAGAAAAGATGCCTTATGCCATTCACACCGTGGTATCAATCCTTCTTGGTGTCAATAAATCTGTTACGGATAGCTGAGATATCTAACGAACATACATCACAACAAATCCAAGGGCAAAAACTAGTTTTCAAAAAATGGTAAGTAGGTACTACATGTTATCTGTCTGTGAAAATTATTTTGGGGAAATATTTTCCATATTCTATATAAATGGAATAGGGATTCCAATAAAGTTATTTCCAGACCGACATATAATCGCTTTGAAGTGTTTCTGTCAAAACCAAAGTTATACGGAGGTTTTTACTAAAAATAGCTTTACTGAAGTCTGAGAAATAAGTTGGTATTTTTTATTTATTTGGGACGATGTGGAAAATATATACGGTATAGGATTTAGAACAAACGAAAATACATGTGTACTGATAACAGATTAACTGAGGATGAGAGGAAAAATCATATTTCATAATCATATTTCTTCTTATCAAAAGTTTTTAGGCAAGAAAATCAATTAAAATACAACAAATACATACAGTCGAGAGCAGATCACTGAATCCAATCTTATGGAAATAAGATTGGATTCAGTGTGATAATTTTACCTGTGACCGTACATAATTAATACATATTATATCTACTTTGAAATAAAAAGATGTATTTTTTTTAATTTAAAATGAAAATTAACACGTACACGCGGCAAACGTTCTTATTGGTAAGATAGTAGCTACTACTACTATTTTTACCAACAAAATAGTTTGCCGCGAGGAAACCAAGCTAGCTTTACTAACGAGATATTTCATAACCAATATAGATATTATTTTTATCGGTTCCGCCCGCCATTGTGGTTGAACCGAGACCTTTCTTTAACAGATGTCGGCGCGGCCACTGGATGGAGGCTGTTTATTTGCACTTAGAGATAAATGCAATTCTTATTCACTGAATATATTTTACGAATTTGTGATATTTTTCTAAAAATCTAATTTTAATGATGAACTAGTTTGTGCCGACGTAAATCTGTTTTAGGATTTTTTAATTTTGAAAAATTAACTCTAAAATTCTGGGTCTAAACAATCGTATTTCTCTCTCGGAGCCGACAACTCTGCTATTTAGATGATTTTATCATCTCTTCTAAATCATTTGTCACTCGTCTTGGAACCGACTATGGCATCTGACACTGCACCGCACCCGAGGTGCTTGCACCTCGCGATCCGCGCAACCTCTAGGGAAGACTTGGACCTTCAGCTGGTACTCACCCTTCTTCACGACGAAGATGCAGGGGGTGGTCAAAAAAGAAGTCTGTCCACATTCGGTTCCTGGCACAGGCAAGTTGCTTGAAGACCAGAAGACCTTCAGCTGGTAATCACCCTTCTTCATGACCATGACGCAGGGGTGGTCGAAGAGGAAGTCGCGGAAGGAGTTACATTCAGGGTCCACATTTGGTTCCCGGCACAGGCAGATCAGAATGAGGCCAAAATAACGAAGCTATTTAGATGACATGATTATCACTTTCAAATGATTTGTCACCCGATTTGGAATCGACTACGGTAATTCTGTACCTGCACGGCACACAAGGTGCGAGCACCTCGCGATCCGCGCAACCTTTAGGGAAGAGTTGGATCTTCAGCTGGTACTCACCCTTCTTCATGACGCAGACGCAGGGGTGGTCAAAAAGGCAGTCTGTCCACATTCGGTTCCTGGCACAGGCAAGCTGCTTAAAGACCAGAAGACCTTCAGCTGGTACTTACCCTTCTTCATGACGAAGACGCAGGGGTGGTCGAAGAGGAAGTCGCGAAAGGAGTTGCATTCAGGGTCCACATTCGGTTCCCGGCACAGACAGGTCGGCTTGAAGAACGGGAACGCTTGCAAGGTCTTCAGGGCAGCTTGGCATTTCGTCACGGTCACCGTTGAGCATGCAACTGTAACAAATAAACAAATATATATGGCCAATCTTACTTTAGGTTTGCGCTAAGTCCTGTTGCTTTTCATATGTAATATGTTCATAAATTAGAAACAAGAATGTATAAATAATTTATTTAGAACATAACTTAATAGTAAGAATTACATATGATTAAAGCAACACGCTTTGTCAAAAATTTTCACAAATATTTATCAGCAACATGCTTCGTAAAGAGTGTAAATTATGAAGAACAATTAACAACCAATATTAACAACAATTATTTATTTATTTTATATAATAGCCATCAATGTGCCAGTACTGGGCAAAGGCCTCTCTCTCGAACTAAGGCTATCGCGCCACCCTTTATCAAAGTTCAGTTCGTCGCACCAGCGCCATTCAACATTACGCAGTTTATAACAATAGTTTTAACAATTGTCTTGTTCACATATAAAAAGGAAAGGGATAATACTAGGATAAAAAACTCACAGATAATAAGAAAGCCATTTAAACAATACGACATGAACGAAATTAATTTCACTCCTATTTCTTGTAAGACCTACCGATTTTCCCTCACAATACCTTTTGATGAAAGGATTCCTCGGAAAAAATGTAACACAGTCACTCGGTCACTCCTTAATGTGGCTCAGACCAAAAAATCTTTCTAATTTCTCAGATAATCGCGTGTTTTTGCTGGGGGGTAGTTTTTGTGGCGATGTTGGGGCGGGCCCGAAAGATTTGACCTTCCCGTAAGGACTTTTTTTTGGGGAAATCACTTTTCCGGGTTTTGGGACAGTTAATCATTTGCGTTTTTGAGATAAAGTAACAAAAGATTTATTTTATCTAAAATTAAATTATTTAATATTATTTCGCTCATGTCTGCGAAGAGTAATGAGCTAGTAAGCGTTTAAAAAAATTAAGGTGCACCAAGCTATGTGAACGTAAACTTAGTTTTTATCAATTTTCTATTTTAAAGTATCTCTTATTAATTATAATATAGTTAGTGATCAATTTTAATCATCTTGACTCTAACGTCTCTCTCTCTCTCTCTTTAGTCGTATTTCCTCATGACTGAGGGTCGTGGTCATTATATGGAATGAAACACACACAACGACTCTCTTGGCAATGTTAATGGAGTGGTTTGCTATTGCCTTCTCCGTTTCACACACAGCAAATCGTCAACCAGACTGCAGGTTTTCTCACGATGTTTTCCTTCACTGGAAGCAAGTGGTGGTCGATGAAAACTACCATACATGAATCAGATTGGTATACAAACTCATGTGGCACGGGCAGGATTTGAACATGGGACCTTTGCAGCCACAGGCGGGCGCTACCACTCGGCCACCACCGTTTCAATAAATGTCCAGTCACACTTTTAATATCGCAAAAATAACACATTAACTTGACCCGAAATTTACATTTTTCTCTCCACAGACTAGCCACAGACGTCTAAATCAAAGGGTCCTCCATAATACGTGTTTGGAACTTTTGCTTCTAAGTCTGACCTCCGAAACCTCAACCTTAGAGTAACAGTTTACTATAGAGCACTCAACCCTTGTAATCCCTAAAGATTGATTTTGTCCACGGCTTAGATTGCGGTAATCTACACGAGAACAGGGACAAGAAAACACCTAAGTACAAAGTTACGTAAGTACACGTAGTATACGTGTTCGTAGTTGACTATATAATGGAGTAAACTCAAACTTGAAAATATAAGACACTTTTGCATTTAAAATAGTCTAAATAGTACTATAACCCTATTTTCTAAGAGTTCTGCACATCAGGGCGTTTCATTTTACATAGGTACTAATATTACCAAAGTTATACCTAGACAAGTTTAACATTACACATTAGCAGTAACATTTGGAAATAATTATTATTTCTCAGATTATGTGAGCTCTACTACATCCGAAACTATACAACCTCTGAGCTCGACCCTTCTGTTTAAAGCAGATTTAGTTTGTCCGTCTTTATGTAGATCACTTCGACATGTCGGCTTCCATTATATGTAATCGTCAAGGGTGAAAGGGCAAGGGATCTCATCTTAATCAGAGAAAACAAAAGCAAAGGGATGATAATTTTTAAGCCTCGATTAACTTGAGTTAAAATTAGACCTATCTTTGTGTTCAGATTTTACGTAGAATTAGTTGCACCCCGGGACTCCGTTACTGTGAGAATTTCGGGATAAAAAGTACGTTAAGAGCTTTTTCTGTTATTCGTCTACCCATGTATCTTATTTCATCAAAATCAATTAAAGGTACACGAGCAAAAAACCTAAATGTTTATAACTGGTAATTTCGGAAAAAAAACTTTTTATGCCGAAATAAACCCGGGAGCAGATTCCCGGTGCGCAGTTAGTAATTACATAAGATCATGAGTACATTCTAGCTTATTAGACGGCCATTTTGGACCGTCACCCGCCATTTATCGGCACTAATGCTTAAAAATTCCCGCGAAGACGCGGTAATTTGTCCGCTCTTTGAGCCGTGAGATATGGCCGCCATTTTTCATGTCCAAATTATTATTCTTGTGAATCTGTTGCGTCATCCTTGTTTGGACTAGCCAATTTTCGCGTTTTCGGATTCTAAGCGTCATTATTAGATGGAACGACGTGATAAAAGTGCGAAAACAAACGAAAGTAATTTACTACGATATTTTTTAATTAGCTGCGCTTCAGGGCTCTGTTCCTTTGGAAATTTAGAGATAAAAGTACACTATGTGCTAAACCATACTTTATTCTACATGTGTACCAAATTTTATCGAAATCCGCCCAGTAGTATTTTCGTGAGAGTAATAAACTTCCACCTAAAGATCTTTCACGCTTATGATATAAGTAAGAATTTCTATCTATCCGCACGGACGAATTTCTATGGAAAAAGACAAATGCCAAAACCACTCCATTAACATTGCCAAAAAAGTCTTCCATATGTTTTATTTCACGAAATGACACGCTCTTAAATATGAAGAAGTTTTCAGTAACCTTATCCCAGCGCCATCCATTCAGGAGAAATCCGATATTTTGGTTATTTTACCGTTTTACACCCCAAAACGTAAACAAATTAAGTTAAGTACAAGTTTGTTTATAAACACACATACATCCACTATATTTCCTGCCTCAGTTTTCTCCTGGGACCGTCCCTGTTAATTTAATTAATACTTGCGCGGCCATAATGCTTAATCAATAAAAATATAGCATGGTTTTATAAACACATTCGTGTTTGCCTTGGATATTTTATTTTGGTTATCACCAACAGATTAATAAAGTTAGATTTGTGCAATAAAGTTATTACAAACAAACAGATTATATGACAAAAATTGGTAATGTGAAAGAGATTATCGAGAGTATTTTTTTTGCTAATATCGATTTAAGTGTTGGTTATTATAAATATAGCTTGGTTAGTGTTTTTAACGCCTTTCCGAAGATTAGACTGAACTAGGCATGTCGTTATTTCACCCCTAAAGAGGTGGTTTTTGTTTAACAAATCATATATAATAAAAAATACGCATTAAAAAATAAGTGAAAACGAAAGAAGACCATAGCAGACTTATCCCAAGAAGGGATCTTTTTCAGTCAACTGACGAATGAATGAAGGTTTTAAACTTCACATTTATTATCATTCACTCACCCCTTTGTTAAGTGAACAAATCTTTTCTGTTTAATCCATATTAATATTCAATACCAATTGTTTAACAATAGATGCCCAACGCGGCGTCTTCGTCGTTGAAGCATATAAGTATGCTAATTTAATCATTAAAGAAAATTAAGAGTTTCTACACATTAAAAACTCAACATGACTTTTTACTCAAACAAATTACCCGATGCCAAAGGCCCATTTACACTGACATTGATAAGTCGTTTGCTCGTTTGAAACGCGTGTAATTAAGACAGATGCCTTCTCAAGTCAAACTGTATTGTTTCCACGAAGAAAAGGGATCTTTTTCCTTGGGAGTTAAATTTGATCGGGTCTTGGAAAATGCCTTGTCACTGACAGTGTCCCTTGTCATTCGAGCAGTGTATGCGAGGCTTTATGTTCGGCTGGGATAGGTTATATATGTAGGTAGGCTTATGAGTTATCTCGTTAAAATGTGTCATGAGCACGAACCATTGATTGATTGATTTTGATTGGGCCATTTATTTTTCTTGTTCAGATCAAGCTACGAATACAGAAAGAAAACAAGTCATATATAAAAAAAAAAAAATTCAAATACAGTTGGGTATGTAGCTGAAAGACGTCCACTGCTGGACAAAGGCCTCCTCCAAGGATTTCCACGTTGACCGGTCCTGCGCTGCCCGCATCCAGGTTCATCCCGCGACCTTCACCAGGTCGTCGGTCCACCGAGTGGGAGGCCTGCCAACACTACATTTTCCGGTTCGTGGTCGCCACTCGAGAACTTTTCTGCCCCAACCGCTATCTGTTCTACGATCTATGTGCCCCGCCCACTGCCACTTAAGTTATGTAAATATTAAGGTCATGATATACATTTTTGAAATCCTTAAGATCAGCTCTTTAATTTGATACACATACATATAACAGTAAACAAACAAAAAAAAATCCACTTCCAATAATAGCACCTCGCAGCCGCTATGTGGGCACTTTTTTAATGGCACTGACTTGAAGAGCACTTCTGCTATCGAGACGAATATAACATTACCTTAATTAAAGAAATCTACCTAGCCGTTCGGGAGATACGCGGTAATAAAGAACATTACATACATACATACAAGATACATGCGAAAAACATGACTCTTCCTTTGAAGTCAGGTGAAAAACAACTAAAAAGTAAGCTTAAAAGTAGGTACCTTCTTAGTTTTGTTCTATATTTCCCACCACAATTTTCTAAGTAGTTTCTATCTAAGTACAAGCATGATAGTTGTGAATAGACCGGGGTTGAATCTACGTCCGCTGCCATTGTTGTGAGTCCATTGTTCCCCAAGGTCACGGGGCTAAGAGGCTCAATTTAAATGCTTTCCATAGAAAACAGTTTTCAGTAATAAAGGATAAATAACTATCTAAACTATGTACGCACTTCCGTAGAACTTAATTTATTTTAAGTAATACACGCGAAAGTTTTTGACGCTGAATTTCAACAGACACTAATACCTAAAAAACCACACATTTAAAACTAGCCTATGCCCGCGACTTCGTCCACGCATATCTCAGGTTCTAAGCGGCGTATCAAGATGAAACTAACGCCAGATTTAAAGTTAAACCTTCCATAATACAACAGTGAAAACCGCATCAAATTTGGTCCAGTAGTTTTTGCGTGATGCGCGTACAAACAAACAGACAGAAAGTCAGAAATACTGACAGAAAGACAGACAGAAAGACGGATAAAAATTCTACAAAAAATGGTCTTGGCTTCTATTGGCCCCATGAAGACCCCTCGTAGTTTTTTTTTCTTAAAAATCTTCTATGTACAGACACAGACCAGTTACAGTTTTATTATATGTATTGATTCTCACGGGAGCAAAGCCAGACACAGCCCAGCTAGTTCTTTAAAAAATATCTGTTTGTTTTAAATCTACAGGGTCCAAACTCAGTTGAAATAACATGACTCCTCCAATAGATTAAGCTTGGTAACGAGACACTTATGATGGATGTGGTAGAGCTGGGAGTTTTTTTTAAACTACTTAATTACCAAATTATGTTAATAAACTTCCATCTGATCTACAGGAGTTGTATAAACTTAACTTTAAAAAATTTAAACTTAAGTTAAACTAGTCGTTCGCTGCGAACGTAGACCTCGCGACTATTAAAATACAATATTTATTTTCACAAAAAATTAAATATCTCAAAAACGGCTGGACCGATTTTGATGCCCAACGAACTTGAAAATTCTATTAACCATCATATATTCCAACTTTCATCGAAATCGGAACAACGGTTCGAGAGTTATCGCGGAACAAACATACATACATACATACATACATACAAACAATGTGTTTTTCGCTCCAACTTAAATACTTTGTTCCCAAGTGTAATAGCGACTCACCGTCACCGAACACAGATAAACCCTGCGAGGTTTCCGCAGTTCGGTAAATGTTTGTATGAGTGTTTTTTTGTGTTATGTTGAAAAAATGATTTAAAAAAACTAACACCTAAACGCTAAACGAAACTAGGCATAGAGAGAGAGAGAGAGAGAGACATAATAAAACAATAGAAACAAATATCTGGCCATGCCGCCAACACCGGTTCTGGCAGATGGGGAAAACCCAAGAAGAGCTGGCTTGGTGTCGTCGGAGGATATGCGTGCCAATGATCTCACAACTAAGGATGCCGAAGACCGTGCGAAGTGGAGAAGGAAAAGTAGGAAAGCGACCCTGGGCTCCGACGCGTACGCTGAGGATGCAACCGAGAAAGCCCTCAGATGAGAGAGAGAATAGAAAAATATGAGATAGCAGCGATAGCAGTTATAAAACCAAGCCGTTAACATCATGAATGTCATCATTTCCGCAGTGGACTTAAATTTCATGGATAAATTTCATGTAGAGAGCACTCACCCTCGTAAGGGCTCTCCAACTTTTTCTTTGAGACCCTTAGAATATTAATTTAAGCAGAGATTGTGGGTGGAACTCTGGACAACAATGTTTTGGGAAACTTTAGTGGTTATTTTCAGGACGGTTTAATTATTTTAGCTCTAGAAGTTTTCCGTATCAATTAGCCTCCTCTGTCCATTAAGTATTTTTAGCCCCTGACAAATCGAGGGATGGTATGTACAGTGGGCCACATAGATGAGTATACCATCTGAAATACGATCCACTATAAAAAGTGGTATACTTTTCTACGTGTTACTGTAATTGTGTTTTCTTGTGTTACTGTACATGTATTTCTGTGGCAAAATAGATCCCAAACGGATGAACTGATTTGAGTGCGTTTTTGAATCTAAAGTCTTGTCTAATTTTAGCTCGATACAAGTTAGCTGTGAGAAGCCTAGTGTTTTTGTATTTATTTTCGATTTCCTTCTCCTTTAGTCGTATTCTACATAACTGAGGGTCTTGGTCATTATGTAGAATGAAACATACACAACGACTGTCTTGGCCATAATAATGGAGTGATTTGCCATTGCCTTCTCCATTTCACACACTAGCTGATAATCATCAACTAGAGTTCAGGTTTTCTCACTATGTTTCCCGTCACAGGAAGCAAGTGGTGGTCGATGAAACCATACATGAGTCAGATTGGTCTACAAACTTATGTATCACGGGCAGGATTTGAACCTGGGGCCTTTGCAGTCACAGGCGGGTGCCCTACCACCACCGCTTTTTCAATTTAGTTTAGTTTTTTAAATTTTATTGGTAAATTAAGGTTACGCAATAGTTAGTAATCATTTTTAACGGGTAATTGATATTGAGGTTACTTTTTTTATTTTCCTTTTAAGGTTTCTCTGGAACATACATGGCTGTCTTTCGCATGATATATTCTGTGTATTTTAGTAATTTTATTTTATGTAATAAATAGAGTATTGAATTGTATTGTGCTTATGTAAAAACTGATGAAAATCATCCAGAAAGTTGTCAAAACTGGTCAAGTCACGCCATTCTCCGAAACCTAGTAAGATTTCCAGGGATCTTGTGAATTCTTGATGCTATAATGAACACAGTACCCAGAGATGCACTGCAGCTATTACCTCAGCACTTATCGAGCTGTCAACTGTTAGAGCTAATCTCAGAACTAATTAGCTATTTCACAGGTTGGTGCACCAAGGAGTGCAGTATTTACAACGCTTTGATACCACAGAAATGAAGAGAAAGTAACAGTTTCAAGTACTCTCATATAGAAATTAGATATGGTAAAGATTTTCGATGTGCAGGATTGAAATGCGATAGCTCAGTTGGAAGAGCAAGGTAGTATAAAGACCGGTCGCGGGTTCAAGTCCTGCTCGCATGGAATTTTTTCACCATATCCAATTTCTACAGGGTGTTTTTTAAATCATTGGCATCCTTTCTACTGGTGAAAGTACTCATGAACATGAGCAACTTTTTGTATGGAACCGACTCAATCCGATGGAAAAAAAAATCTGCTGTTCCATACTATTTTCCAATACCTACTCACCCGAAATGTATGGAACAGCTGATTTTTTTTTCCATCGGATTGAGTCGGTCCCTTACAAAAAGTTGCTCATGTTCATGAGTACTTTCACCAGTAGAAAGGATGCCAATGATTTAAAAAACACCTGTATATGAGAGTACTTGAGTACTAATTGCATTTGATGCACAAAAATCCAAAAATAAGTAAAGTACTTAACAGTTTACTTAAAAGTAGCATGGGCCCCGTTGGGATTTCGGTAAATCCTCTCTTGTCAGATTTTTCCCAAGTCACCTAACGGCATCTGACATGGCTTGACGACTACCGCCATCTAGCAGCAAACAGAATTCTAGTGTGCAGGCTTCCTCGCAGTGTTTTCACAGGATAGTGGTGGTCAGTGAAAATGGCCGTACACGAGTCAAATTGATCTGCAAAATCAGAATTACATATCGGGTATGGGGATCTGAATCTCCATTCCATCAGAGAGCCCACTATTCAGCTAAGCGTGGCCTTCGAGTCTCACGACTCCTGGCTCTGTCTACCCCGTAAGGGATAAAGACGTGATTCCATGTATATATGTACTGTACATGTCGGGCCGCGCCTGGGAATCGAATCTGCGCCATTTTGGACGTAAATCGAGTTCTTAGAAAACTGAGTCACCACACCACCACCACCGCTTCAAATAAATTAAATTCCATTATATTCCTTAAAACCTAACACACATACATATAAACAAGTAATTGACATAAGTTAACGACACGAGATGTGAGGGTACGTCCCAGAGAACCAATCACCTCAGATTGGTTTTCATAATTACCGAAAGAACCCCATTATCGATCCGCTGACCTCCTTCGCCATTGTTAGGGCTGCCACACATCCAGGGCTGGCACACATTGTTAGGGCCGCCACACACGTACCGCGGCCCACATTAGTCTATTGTTGCGACCGCTTTGTGAGATACTGTACCTTAATGAAATATTGTGTTGAAAAAAAAACAGGTGTTTTGGCGCGTTTATTTTGTGTCAATTTGGTTGTCATAATCAGCCATGATCAACAACAAAAAAAAGTGAGTTTTTAAAAGTATACTAGCTTTTTCCCGCGACCTTGACCGGGAATTTAGCTTTTTAAACAGTATATAAACACGGAAAAGAGATAGACGTATGTGATTACGTAGATGATTTTTAAAACTTACATCTCCTCTTGTTTCATCTCTGCTTTGGCCTAAAGCGTTACTTTTGATATTTTCACTCAACAATTAGGATTATTCTGCGGGTGAGAGGCACTTAAGTCCCAGCCCAAGTCCCAACCTTTCATAAATGGCCAAGTTGTACAAATAAACCACGACCTTAACAGCTGGTTAACGTCAGCCTAAGAGCTTAACAGATTTTTAATTTGCAAATTAAACCTAGGGCTGTCTCTTCACAAATGTCATCCGAACTCAAAAGAAGCGTCGCGAGCTCGCTAGCCCTGCCAATCCTGCCATGCAACATTAATCCGTACGTCAAATGCGTAAGACTATAATTGGGGAGCACCATATTAAGGGTTGCTTCCCTGATTATTTGATGACTCTCAGCCTGTGATGTTTTATTCGCTGCTCCCCCGAGCCACTCGGAAGGTCAAAATACTCGATGACTGTCACTCACACCGTAACGAAGAGAGGGTCAGAGCTACATTGGCGCCTGAGCTACTACCGCTTCAGCTGCCTAAAGACATCAATCTGACTAAGCTTAAATATTTATTTATATATATATTTCTATTACCTACTATTTAGTTGCCATTACATAGCAAATATTAAAATACTGTATAGAGTTTCATTATGTTTTTTTCAGCAGTTATCGTTCCAGAAAGTGTGTCCCTTGAAAATATATTAAATTGAATGCTTTATAATAAGAAAAAAGTGCTATTTCTAAATTAAAAATTACATTTTACAACTCTTAAGGTTGCTGGTTAGTAATTTAGCGACTGCATATGTTCGGTAAACGACTTTTAATCTACTAGTTCAGCAAGCAAGGAAAACTTGTCTAAACCTTACTTTACTAAACTAGTGTTTTATTTTCATTTTCTTTGCCCGGATTAAACGAGCAACTATGCAATTTAGAATTCTGAAGCGATCTGCTTCATTGAAGGATATTGCTTCTCATTTATAGCTCTATTGCTTTGGAATTTCTTGGAAATATAAATTAAATGTGCATTTTACTTTGTATAGATTTGATTTTAGTTTGTGTTCATAAGAGATAGACTGGTTTTTATCACTACGCTGAAGTCCCGACTTCGGTTGTTAGGAGACTTGTACTGGTTTTTAGAGCGCATTAATATAATCAGATATTTATCCATCGCATCTTAAATTTTTAAAATCATAACCTTAAATAGCCATTAAGTATCGTTCTTTCAAAAACAATGGGTAGGTAAACTCTGTTTAAGTTATTTAATTTTTTTTTAAATATTTTTACCCGTCACTCTTTAAAAACTTACTCATGTTACAAGACGGTGTGATAGGGGGCCGTAGTCGGAGGATGTCGCGGTTAGCTGTTCGTATGTATACTCATGCATAATGGCACGATCTTAACAAAAGAACGTCATTTTCCTTTCGGCACGATTTGTTTAGAATGCAAAGCAAACTCAGCATATGCCGGATGAAATCTTCAGTCAAATATGTCATATCTTGTATGTGAAGCTTTATTTCTGAGAACAAATCTAGGTAAAGAACAAATACAACAAATCTTTTTACTCATGTTTGATTTAGAGACATTTAGGATAATTTTTAGATGATTTTGGATAAGTAAAGAGAAATATATAACCTGGGACGTGAAGGCGTAGTTTTGTAGCTAAGATTCTAACCTTCAAAACCTTCTAACCATCTTCTTTTTTTTTAAGATTCTTCTTTCGCTTTGATCAATGAGCGATTTTCTGACAGCTAAATTAAGAAAAAAAAATCAGTATTTAAAAGTTTCAACAGATAGCGTTTTATGAAAGCCGAGTCGTAATAATGGCTGAACCTTTATGGTGCGCTTTTTCTTGTCAACCAGAGGCAGAAAAAAATCACCTAACAGTTTGACAATTGACAGTTGTAAATTAATTACTTTTTTAAATTTTGTATGCCTTATGGCGGGACCTAGAGGAACTCATTTTAAGTGTATAACACCTCTCTTTGTAAGATTTACTGAAAATAAATGATTTGACTTTGACTTTTGACAGTTGCACAAATCACAATATTGATACTTTTTAGATGTTTTTTTTACTAAGTTTTATTTTTTTTAAATGCCAATCCCGTGAATTTTTGCTTTTTGTATAGAACTTTTTCTTACGCCTTTGCTTAAGCGTTGCTGCGGTCTACGATTGGGTCTGGACAAGTATTTTATTTACGTACTAGCTTCTGCCTAAGGCTTCACCCGTGTATACATCAAAACCATGACGCACCCCGTCTATAGGTGAAAACCGCAAATCCATTCAGTAGTTTACGAGTTTATTGAGCACAGACAGACAAAAGCAAAGGGGGACTTTATTTCTTTATGTTAAAATATGTATAAGGATAAGCTTTACCTGACCTGTCTGTTTGTTATCGAATTTGACCTACTTTCAATTGAGCTTAAACTTTGGACAGGGACGGTCCAAATTTTGTGTATCTTTGATAGAAGTTGCCGTCAATAAAGGTAGCAAATCTATAAATAAAAGGACGATGTGAAGAAAAGGAAATTTCACCCCTAAGAGGGTGAAAAAAAGACCTTTTTTTTCACCCACTTAGGGGTGAAATTTCCTTGTGGCCGCCACGACAAAAACTAGTACAATATAAAATATAAATCTATGTAATAACTATTAATAACCCCAGCATTTGGGACCTCAAAATAGATGATGAAACACTCACCAAGTTCGGAGCCACAGACACGCGGGATGATTTCCAAGATGGCGGAGCAGGAGGCGTCTTCGAAGCAGAGTTGGCGGGCCAGCAGGCAGTTCAGGATCGCCAGCGTTTTGAACGACCCTGGAAAGAGGAGACAATCCTAATTATAGAATAGATTAAGTTGAATTGCCACAGACACTAAAACATTAAAAACAAAGGCTTAAACTGATTAAAAATTACACAATTATTAGTGTGCTGCAGCAAAGCAAAATGGCCATAACTCAGTGGTCTTTCTGCACGTTAGTACAGAAACACTGATTTTCAGTTATTGCCGTCAATGTAGGTGCGAGCGCTAAAGTTAATATATAAAGAAGATATTGTGTATTATTATGATAAGTAGAGGAAGGTCTGGTTGCATAATTTATTGGTCATGAAATAAAAGATCCTTGTAGCTTAATAATAATTTTTATTCTGACATGACGCTTGCATCGCGCTAAAATAAGGTTTATTTTTAAGTGGTGATTAATCCTAATCCTAACTAATATTATAAATGCGAAAGGAGTTTGTTATCTACTGAACCAATCTACTTGAAATTTCGCATATACATACATAGTTAGAAGTTCTGAGAAGGACATAGGATATCTTTCAAGCATTGTTCCCGTGGGAAAATCCCGCAGGCGAAGTCGCGGGCTAGTACATTAATAAACCTTTTTCTCAGAGCACAGAAACGATGGTCGTATGGGCCGATTGGTTTTGGCATGGCGACCACGTATCGGCAAGCGCAAAGAAAATTATCTACTGAGTGGTCTGACAACCTTGTGTAGGTAGCGACCGTCTTCTAGCGGAGGACGGTAATTGTACACCGTGTCTAGGGTTACTATTGAATTGAATAGAGTATCATTAATGCATTTTTTTTATGAATTAATGAAATAGAAAAAAATATACCCTCATTAAAATTTAAAAAATCTTTTTACCATATAAGTTCGGGATGTGTGATAATCTTAAGATACTACTATAGCTTACGTAAAGACACAAATCACGATTGATTTCAATGGAAATCCATACTAATATTATAAATGCGAAAGTTTGGATGTGAATTTGTGAGTTTGTGAGGATGTTTGTTACTCAATCACGCAAAATCTACTGGACGGATTTCGATGAAATTTGGTACAGAGGTAGATAATGACCTGGAATAGCACACAGGCTACTTTTTATCCCGGGAAAAAGCACTGTTCCCGTGGGAAATTCACGCGGGCAAAAGCTAGTGGTGATATAAATAAAGAAAAGAATTAAGATCTGTTCAAAGAATAACCCATGAAATGAAAGGTGAAACTGTTTTCAGAAAAAATAATTTGTTCAACAAATAGATATTTAGGTAAACCGACAAAAACGCATTCAACAGTTAAGCCTGATCTGTGTAATCCCTGTAATACTGTAATTACATTAAATACCCTAAAATGCAGCGTATAATTAATTTCCCGATTAAAATTCATAAATCCTATTAAGCTCTTAAAATAATTTAATAATATTTTTGTATGAACGTGGTTTATTTATTGTTAACCAGCTTTTGCCACGGCTTCGCCCGCGTGGATTTTTACACGACTGACCAAAAAAGGAGTGTTATGTTTTCAGGGTTCATGTATGTATGTATGTATGTATGTAAGTAAGTTTCTTTATTCCACCATAAGTCCTGAACGGCTTAACAGATTTTGATGTGAGAGGTATTTTTAGATTCCTTGCATTTTTCCGAGTGACATAGGCTATATGACATCGACATAAAAACAAAACGGCGGGTTATATATATATGCGATAAATAGCAGACCAAAAAAATAAAATTTGATCAATCTTATCGAGTGGGGTATCAAATTGAAGGGCTTTAAAAGGCGATTTCAAAAATGTATATAACTTATATGTTTGTATGTACTTTTTGACAAAAACTCGTCAGTCGTGTTTTTTATTTTTAATAATTGGCTTGTTCCTAGAATGAGTTGGGATTTCATTTCAAACAGAGATAGTTACGCCACTAAAACTAACAAAATATACTATGACGTGATGTGACCTAGAGCAACACGGACTCCCGCGCGTGGAAGTCCTTGTTGCTCGAAGGACTGAAACATACATACATAGAATCACATCTTCATCCCCTACGGGGTAGACAGAGCCGAGAGTGGTGAGGCTCGAAGGCCACGCTTAGCTAAATAGTTGGCTTGCTGATAAAGGACTGATGATTATTCAATGACACCATAGCAAAACTATAGTAGGTATGTATATAAGACGCTTGCTATTTCTCTACCTAATGTCAACTCTATGGCCGCTTCCAAGATGCTGTATCGATCTGCGATGCGAGGCACGGAGCTGAATGCTGAGATGAGAGCAATTTTAGCATTCATGTTGTTGCTACGCTATTCCGCAGTTCATTATACGTGGTGTTGTGCGCTGATAATTTGATTAAAAACTTAATAAAAACAAAAGTTAAAAATCCCGGACAGGTGCGACGGTTCTATTCTATACTAGTGGTTCGCCGCGAACTTAGACCTCGCGATTATTATTTTAAAAATATGAGAACGTAAATTTACTGAACCAATTTGAATTTTCAGTAAAATACGGGATTCTGTTAAAACAAAATGTAACGCGCAACGCATTACATTATTCAGTTATTGCTCGGTTGAAGAGAACAGATTTTACAACCTTCTTTCTTTATCTATTCTGAGCTACAACAACTTATTTTTTTTATTTTTTTCCAAGCGGGTATAATCAAAACCTGGATCAAATATAATATCTGTAAACCGTTTTGATCTCGAAAGAGCTACGTATGTACATCCGGCTACCAACTCTTTTACGCCAATATCCACGTCTACTTTATCCAAAGTAAGTGATTTATAATGGAGTATACTCGTACATGCCCGAGCTTCATCTAAGGAGAATATAACTGTTTCTGAAAACATTACAGTCATTTTTGGTCACGTTTCAGGTTTCAGCTCAATATCACAGAAACTGTTTCAACAATTTTGATATCCTAATCCTAACTAATATTATAAATGTGAAAGTGAGTTTGTTTGTTTGTTCGTTTATTTGTTTGTTTGTTACCTCTTCACGCTTTATCTACTGAACCAATCTTCCTGAAATTTCGCATTCACATATTTAGTAGTACGGAGAAGGACATAGGGTACCTTTCATCCCGGGAAAAGGCATGGTTCCCGTGGAAAATTTACGCGGGCAGAGCCGCGGGCGAAAGCTGGTTCAATATAAATGAGAAATATAGCAATACTCATCTCAAAAAATGTAAAATTTTATCCAAATCTCATTACCGGTTACAAAATTATAGAGAAATATTTATTTTCACTAAAATACCTACGTATAACGGCTAGATGAATCTACCCCGTAAGGGAAAATGTCGTGATACTAATGTGATACGAAAGTGAGTTTGTTTGTTTGTTACCTCTTCACGCTTTATCTACAGAACCAATATTCTATAGTAGATCGTATTTCAGGTGTAGCGGTCTCAGGTTTTCTATGTGGCCCACCGTACCATCCCGGGAAAAAGCACTGTTTATTACACACTGAAATTAATGCGGGCGAAGCCACGGGCTAAATACTTGCTACACGCATTCCACGAAATTAATTTTACGTTTTGATAAGTTATCGTGGAACATAAATACGTGTACAAAAATGTCACTAGATGTCGCTGATACGAAAATGAACGATTCATGTTTTAACTCAATATCTCTATAATAAAAGATGCGCAAAGAACTTAAAAATTCTAGGAATACTTGCTACACGCATTCCTAATATCAACGAAATTAATCCAACGTTTTTAATAATTATCACGGAACATAAATACATGAACAAAAATGTCACTAGATGTCGCTGATACGAAAATGAACGATTCATGTTTTAACTCAATATCTTTAAAACTGGTGAAACAATTTTGATATACAGTATACATGAGAAAAATAGTGATACTATCTCGTGATTTGTAAAGTTTTATCCAAATCTGATTAACGGTTCAAAAGTTATAGAGCAATATTTATTTTCATAAAAATGCGTATTTCTCTAAAACGGCTGAACCGATTTTGTTGCGCAACGAACTTAAAAATTCTATGGATAGTTGCTACACGTATTCTGAATATCATCGAAATTAATTCAACGGTTCGAGAGTTATCGCGGAACAAACATACATACATACATACATACTTACATTCATACATACATACATACAAACAATGTTGTTTTCGCCCCAACTTGAATTATAGCCCTCGCTCGCTTTGCTCGCTCGGTCAATTAGCTTTTGCCCGCGGCTTCGCCCGCGTGAATTCCCACGGGGACAGTGCTTTTTCCCGGGATAAAAGGTACCCTATGTCTTTCTCAGAACTTCTATCTATGTGTATGCGATTTTCATGAAGATTGGTTCAGTAGATGAAGCGTGAAGAGGAAACAAAGAAACAAACAGACAGAAAAGCAGGCAGGCAGGCAGGTAGGCAGACAGACAAACAAACAAACAAACTCACTTTCGCATTTATAATATTTAGTTAGGATTAGGATTACCTACCTAGGAGGAGTAAAGACGGTTTGATGCCATCGAGATATTATGTACTAACGCACGTTTGATGCACATATATAGGAACATACATATTTCTACTGTGGTGTGATGTTAATTTCTCCTGTGTGTCTGTATACAAGTATTAAATCGGTCGGACCACGGGTATAACCTGGGACGAACCAGACGAGGAGCTAAGCATGCGGAAGTCCGTGTTGTTCGAAGGTTTCTAGTGTATCTATTAGTCTAAGCGGTCACGGGAATTTTCGTAACGATCAGGGAAACGGATAGACTTGCTTTTATGGGTTGTAGAGTAGTCCCCTAATGTGAATGATGTCGGTCTGCCGGCTCTCAGTGGTAGCTTCTTCGAGCTATAGGGCCTGGAAGGTGCTTCATTGTTGCGAAAAAAAAACGATCTGAGAAATGGTTAGTTTTAGTACATATTCAAAGTATGGCATCTCCGCATGTGAAACAAGTTGGTCTGCCGGCTGTCAGTGGTTGCATTTCAGAGCTATGAGGCGCGCAAGTCACTGCATAGTTACAAAAAAAAACGATAAGAGAAATGGTTAGTTTTAGTACCAATTGGAAGAATGGTGTATCCACAGATGAAACGAGTTGGTCTGCCGGCTGTCAGTGGTTGTATTTCAGAGCTATCATCGTTCACGTAAGTCGCTTATTTAAGGAAAAAGTCTAAAAAAACATTGAAAATCGGGCAAATAGCCGATTTTTTCTAGTTCATGCCAGCCGCTGTCGTATCTGCGTATGTTTGACCCAACCTCAAACTTGCGCCGCGCACCACCGCACTGTGGGGAAAAAAATCGCCTCTAGAGAAAAAATGGTTTTCTTCAGAAAATCTACGTCGATTTTGGTAAAAACTGATTATGTATTTCATTTTTGATCTTAATAAGAAGACTTTTAATTAATACTATTTTTGCTAACATTGCATTCTTTTAATAGGTACTAAAACTGACCATTTCTCTTACCGTTTTTTTTCGTAACTAAGCAGTGACTTTCGCGCCTCATAGCTCTAAAATGCAACCACTGACAGCCGGCAGACCAACTTGTTCACATGCGGAGATGCCATACTTTGAATATGTACAGTCAAGAGTCAAAAGTGGAGTCATACCTTAAATATCATATTGCCTTGCAGGCGCGCAGTCCTTCATTGTGTGCGTTACGTCCATATTACGGACGTATAATTACAATAAGAACACTACTCACACTAAGCTAATTATCATATTACCCACCTACACCAAGACACAACTCTGCTGCATGCTTGTGCTTCGTGCTCATACTGCCTACGTGCTGCCATCTATCAAATTTACGGAGTACTAAGTAGTGGATTCTGACACAGAAATAATAATACACTAATACACTACCTATAGTTTATTATAAAGCAAACCAATAGTGGTGAGTACGGTGACACGCAACTAATTGATAATTTCGTCACAAGCTAATGCATCTGCTGGTCTAATCGGTAGTCGGATGGACTGCAGTTGATACAGGTCAAAGTTCGAGTCACATCCAGATATTTTATTTTTCATATTAAACTCAATTCATAAGCCAAGAGTATTTTTATATAATGTAATTGATATGCTTTAATATATTTGTTATGAAATAAAAATTCTCAAAAATCATGACAACTATTTATTCAGGTATAGTATACTTATGTAAAATTTATTATTATAAACTACACTAACAAATTCAAAATTTATGTTTAATCACTTCCCTATCTAATTACAGAATAAATAAGAACATAAAAATAAGCATTCTGTAGTAAGTTACTTATAAGAATCTGTTCATTTATTTTATATATTATTACTAAATTATACTTTCGCTTTTTGTTAGTAAATATTGAGGTTATAGCTTAAGTATTCGTTTTCATCATGAAAAGAGGATTGAAACTAAACCTCAACATCTAACAATTTATCTCCTATTACGAAACATAACCTTGTATTTGTAATGCAAAATACAAAAACAAGTAATAAGTATAAAAATAATTTAAATAATGTTTATACTTTAATAAAACCAGATTTGATACAATAGAAAGAGGACAGTTGGAATATACCTACTTAATGAATGAACTCACTGATTAAATTTAAACACAAATAATTAACTCACTATTTTGTAAAGTTGCCGTTGTTGTCTTTTCTACACATTTCAATCACAAAAAAACTGTCCTAAACATCCATACAGTGAGAAACTAATTCTTCCTTGCTCATCTCCTATGCACCATCAGGCCCCATAGATTTTCTATGGAGTTGAGGTTAGAAGACCGCGCTGGCCAAGGATGACATTTATTTCTGGAAGCGAAATAAATTATCCAGTTTTTTATATGCACGCCACCAGCTTGATATGCACGACGAACAGTAGATAGGCATCGAAACATCAAATAAATCAGCATAACGCCTGGTAGGTAAAATCATCGCCTTCATATTCTTCCAACATTATTGTTGCTGCTGCTCAGAGATAATAGCCGGTCTTCTACTTTGCGGCAAGGCTACCCTGCAGCAAGTCGCTACACCCAACGTGTTGTCCACTAAAAAAATATAATAATATATAATTAGGTATTTAGTTTATATTTAATTTCAAAACTATCACTTATGCAAAGCAAAATTACGAAGAAAAATATATCAATACAATACATTAATATTATGTTATAATTTTATGTTTGAATTAATCACAAAATATTACACATTTACATACACATATTTCAAATCACAACTATTTATTTGTTTAAAAATACTCACACTTAATCCAGTTCTTTTCATTAGAAATTGAGACTATTTTGCAACCACTATCATGCAAAGTAAATCCGAGTAGTCTCCATAATACTTATAATGGCCTATATTGGCAAGTGTTGGTAAAGTAATATTCCACAAATACTTAGATAACTATCACTAACAAATGCGTTCAACTAAAACGAGTATTCAGTTGAAGTGATAAATTTGCGTCTGTCTTTTTTTTCATTCACCGTCAAATATTCATTTTCATAGCTGGTCCATACTGACCACCCATACGAAGTAACGATACCATAAAGTTAGAAGAAGCAAGGATTTTATGAACGTTCCGTATCGTTCATAGTATGCCTATGAAATCCATAAATGTATGAAGCGCTCGCCGACTCGCCGCGCCAGCCTACCTACTTCTATGGAAACAAACATCGTATTCGGTCGGTTGACATTGCACAGACACATAGGCGTTTTACAAACAACACACAATCATAAGGTCTTAAGTGCAAACACTTCTATAATCAATTAGTATGAGAAATTCTGACTCCACTTCTTGAGATGTCTGTACTAAAACTAACCATTCCTCAGATCGTTTTCAATTTTTTGCAACAATGAAGCTCATTCTAGCCATAATAGCTCAAAGTGGCAACCACTGATAGCCGGCAGACCAACTTGTTTTACATGAGGAGATGCCATATTTTGAATATGTACTAAAACTAACCATTTTTCTGATAATTTTTTTTTCAACAATGAAGCCCCTTCCAGGCCCTAGGTATAGCTCGAAGTGGCAACCACTGAAGGCCGGCAGACCAACTTGTTTCACCTGTGGAGACACCATTCTTTCAATAAGAACTAAAACTAACCATTTCTTTTACCGTTTTATTTCGTAACTATGCAGTGACTTTCGCGCCTCATAGCTCTGAAATGCAACCACTGACAGCCGGCAGACCAACTTGTTTCACATGCGGAGATGCCATACTTTGAATATGTACTAAAACTAACCATTCCTCAGATCGTTTTCTATTTTTTGCAACAATTAAGCTTCTTCTAGCCTTTATAGCTCAAAGTGGCAACCGCTGACAGCCGGCAGACCAACTTGTTTCACATACGGAGATGCCTTACTTTGAATATATACTAAAACTAACCATTTCTCTGATCGTTCTTTTTTTTTCGCTACAATGAAGCCCCTTTCAGCCCCTATAGCTCAAAGTGGCAACCACTGACAGACGGCAGACCAACTTGTTTCACAAACGGAGATGCCATACTTTGAATATATACTAAAACTAACCATTTCTCTGATATATTTTTTTTTTTAAACAATGAAGCCCCTTCCAGGCCCTAGGTATAGCTCGAAGTGGCAACCACTGAAGGCCGGCAGACCAACTGGTTTCACCTGTGGAGACAACATTCTTTCAATAGGTACTAAAACTGACCATTTCTTTTACCGTTTTTTTTTCGTAACTATGCAGTGGCTTTCGCGCCTCATAGCTCTGAAATGCAACCGGTTGGTCTGCCGGCTGTCAGTGGTTGCCACTTTGAGCTATAAAAGCTAGAAGGAGCATCATTGTTGCAAAAAATAGAAAACGATCCGAGGAATAGTTAGTTTTAGTATACAGGGTTACTTGTAAAACATCAATAACCTCTCTGGGGGTGAAAAAAAAAATCGGCTGTTCTATACATTTTGGCCGAGTAGGATTTTTTTTTTGAGATTTCACAGTCGGTCCCATACAAAAAGTTGCTCATATTCATGAGTAGTTTCACCCCTAGAGATGTTTTACAAGTAACCCTGTATATTCAAAGTATGGCATCTCCGCATGTGAAACAAGTTGGTCCGCCGGCTGTCAGTGGTTGCCACTTTGAGCTATACCTAGGGCCTAGAAGGAGCTTCATTGTTGCAAAAAATAGAAAACGATCTGAGGAATGGTTAGTTTTACTACATATTCAAAGTATGGTATCTCCGCATGTGAAACAAGTTGGTCTGCCGGCTGTCAGTGGTTGCATTTCAGAGCTATGAGGCGCGAAAGTCACTGCATAGTTACGAAAAAAACGGTAAAAGAAATGGTCAGTTTTAGTACTTATTGAAAGAATGGTGTCTCCACAGGTGAAACAAGTTGGTCTGCCGGCCTTCAGTGGTTGCCACTTCGAGCTATACCTAGGGCCTGGAAGGGGCTTCATTGTTGCGAAAAAAAATGCTTAGAGAAATGGTTAGTTTTAGTACATATTCAAAGTATGGCATCTCCCTATGTGAAACAAGTTGGTCTGCCGGCTGTCCGTGGTTGCCACTTTGAGCTATAGAGGCTGAAAGGGGCTTCATTGTAGCAAAAAATAGAAAACGACCCGAAGAATGGTTAGTTTTAGTACATATTCAAAATATGGCATCTCCGCATGTAAAACAAGTTGGTCTGCCGGCTGTCAGTGGTTGCATTACAGAACCATGAGGCGCGAAAGTTACTGCATAGTTACGAAAAAAAAACCGTAAGAGAAATGGTCAGTTTTAGTACCTATTGGAAGAATGGTGTCTCCACATGTTAACGAGTCTGTCTGCCGGCTTTCAGTGGTTACCACTTCGAGCTCTAGAGCCTGGGATCATTGTTGCGAAAAAAAATGCTCAGAGAAATGGTTAGTTTTAGTACATATTCAAAGTATGGCATCTCCGTATGTGAAACAAGTTGGTCTGCCGGCTATCAGTGGTTGCCACTTTGAGCTATAGGGGCTGAAAGGGGCTTCATTGTAGCGAAAAAAACGATCAGAGAAATGGTTAGTTTTAGTATATATTCAAAGTATGGCATCTCCGTATGTGAAAAAAGTTGGTCTGGCGGCTGTCAGTGGTTGCCAATTTGAGCTATAAAGGCTAGAAAGAGCTTCATTGTTGCAAAAAATAGAAAACGATCCGAGGAATGGTTAGTTTTAGTATATATTCAAAGTATGGCATTTCCGCATGTGAAACAAGTTGGTCCGCCGGCTGTCAGTGGTTGCCACTTTGAGCTATACCTAGGGCCTGGAAGGAGCTTCATTGTTGCAAAAAATAGAAAACGATCTGAGGAATGGTTAGTTTTAGTACATATTCAAAGTATGGTATATCCGCATGTGAAACAAGTTGGTCTGCCGGCTGTCAGTGGTTGCATTTCAGAGCTATGAGGCGCGAAAGTCACTGCATAGTTACGAAAAAACGGTAAAAGAAATGGTCAGTTTTAGTACTTATTGAAAGAATGGTGTCTCCACAGGTGAAACAAGTTGGTCTGCCGGCCTTCAGTGGTTGCCACTTCGAGCTATACCTAGGGCCTGGAAGGGGCTTCATTGTTGCGAAAAAAATATGCTTAGAGAAATGGTTAGTTTTAGTACATATTCAAAGTATGGCATCTCCGTATGTGAAACAAGTTGGTCTGCCGGCTGTCAGTGGTTGCCACTTTGAGCTATAGGGGCTAAAAGGGGCTTCATTGTAGCGAAAAAACGACCCGAAGAATGGTTAGTTTTAGTACATATTCAAAATATGGCATCTCCTCATGTGAAACAAGTTGGTCTGCCGGCTATCAGTGGTTGCCACTTTGAGCTATTAAGGCTAGAATGAGCTTCATTGTTGCAAAAAATAGAAAACGATCTGAGGAATGGTTAGTTTTAGTAAATATTCAAAGTATGGCATCTCCGCATGTGAAACAAGTTGATCTGCCGGCTGTCAGTGGTTGCATTTCAGAGCTATGAGGCGCGAAAGTCACTGCATAGTTACGAAAAAAACGGTAAGAGAAATGGTCAGTTTTAGTACCTATTAAAAGAATGCAATGTTAGCAAAAATAGTATTAATAAAAAGTCTTCTTATTAAGATCAAAAATGAAATACATAATCAGTTTTTACCAAAATCGACGTAGATTTTCTGAAGAAAACCTTTTTTTCTCTAGAGGCGATTTTTTTCCCCACAGTGCGGTGGTGCGCGGCGCAAGTTTGAGGTTGGGTCAAACATACGCAGATACGACAGCGGCTGGCATGAACTAGAAAAAATCGGCTATTTTCCCGATTTTCAATGTTTTTTTAGACTTTTTCCTTAAATAAGCGACTTACGTGAACGATGATAGCTCTGAAATACAACCACTGACAGCCGGCAGACCAACTCGTTTCATCTGTGGATACACCATCCTTTCAATTGGTACTAAAACTAACCATTTCTCTTATCGTTTTTTTTTTGTAACTATGCAGTGACTTGCGCGCCTCATAGCTCTGAAATGCAACCACTGACAGCCGGCAGACCAACTTGTTTCACATGCGGAGATGCCATACTTTGAATATGTACTAAAACTAACCATTTCTCAGATCGTTTTTTTTTCGCAACAATGAAGCACCTTCCAGGCCCTATAGCTCGAAGAAGCTACCACTGAGAGCCGGCAGACCGACATCATTCACATTAGGGGACTACTCTACAACCCATAAAAGCAAGTCTATCCGTTTCCCTGATCGTTACGAAAATTCCCGTGACCTCTCGGTCTATCTGCTATTGCCAGTATTTGTGTGCCTATGGATCTGCGTGTTCCACTAGGATCTCCTATTGCAATCCCTTTACTCTTGGACTAAGGTGGTAAAATGACCAAATTAACAAAAAGACAAAAGTTGCAAAATTACCAATTATAGATAGATAAGATAGATCAACACTTTATTGCACCATTTACAGAAAGACCATACAAAGTAGACAAAAGCAAATAAAAAAATGAGCGCAAAGGCGGGCTGGCTTATCGCAAATGCAATTATCTGAAGGATATTATATATTGTCCCCCAGGGTAAGTTGCATCGGTCGTGGTCGTGCTGTACGTCGTCCACCAGGATCCCTCAGCTAGTAGTGGGGTGAGTGTCAGCAGGTGGTTCCGGGTGCCCACCGATGGTACTTATATCTCATCAGACTCCCCTTTTAGCTGTTTGTACTCGTTTACTTATACCTATACCTGTGCTTAGGTTAGAATCAGTACTGAGCACTGTAAATAAGGGGGTGAAGGGGGATAATTAAAGGAGTCGAAATCAGTTTACCACATCTCATAAAATGTAATAAAATAAATATATAAAAACATACAATATAATCTTAACAAAAAGTAATCTAGTCCCCTTCGTCGCCACCTTCTTCCTCCTCATCAAACTCTCCCTCCTCTTCGGCGGTGGCATCCTGGTACTGCTGGTACTCAGACACCAGATCGTTCATGTTGCTCTCCGCTTCAGTGAACTCCATTTCGTCCATCCCCTCCCCAGTGTACCAATGCAAGAACGCTTTACGTCTGAACATAGCAGTAAACTGCTCCGAAATACGCTTGAACAACTCCTGGATGGCCGTAGAATTTCCAATGAAAGTAGCAGACATCTTCAAACCTCGAGGCGGAATGTCGCATACAGCGGTTTTCACATTATTTGGAATCCACTCCACGAAGTACGAAGAGTTCTTGTTCTGGATATTCATCATCTGTTCATCTACTTCTTTCATTGACATTCTTCCTCTGAATACAGCAGCGACGGTCAAGTACCTTCCGTGACGCGGGTCGCACGCGGCCATCATATTCTTAGCGTCAAACATCTGTTGTGTCAACTCAGGGACAGTCAAGGCACGGTATTGCTGACTGCCACGGGATGTAAGCGGAGCAAACCCAGGAATGAAGAAATGCAGACGAGGGAAAGGTACCATGTTCACCGCAAGCTTCCTCAAATCTGCATTCAACTGACCGGGGAATCTGAGACATGTGGTGACGCCAGACATTGTTGCGGAGACCAGGTGGTTTAGATCGCCATAAGTGGGTGTAGTCAACTTCAGAGTTCTAAAGCAGATATCGTACAGGGCTTCATTGTCGATACAGTAGGATTCGTCAGTGTTTTCCACCAGCTGATGCACTGACAGAGTGGCATTGTAGGGTTCGACGACTGTGTCAGACACTTTTGGTGACGGCACAACGCTGAATGTGTTCATGATACGATCAGGATACTCCTCTCGAATCTTTGAGATCAACAACGTTCCTAATCCTGCTCCAGTGCCGCCTCCGAGAGAATGAGTGAGCTGAAAGCCCTGTAGGCAGTCGCAACCTTCTGCTTCTTTCCTGACGACGTCTAGAACGGAGTCTACTAGTTCGGCGCCTTCCGTGTAATGTCCCTTCGCCCAGTTATTTCCAGCGCCGGACTGTCCAAAGACGAAGTTGTCTGGGCGGAAAATCTGGCCGAAGGGCCCCGATCGCACGGAGTCCATGGTGCCAGGCTCGAGGTCCACGAGGATGGCCCTGGGCACGTACTTGCCGCCGGTGGCCTCATTGTAGTAGACGTTGATTCTCTCCAGCTGAAGATCTGAGTCGCCGTGGTATGTCCCCGTAGGGTCGATTCCGTGTTCGTCGGAGATCACCTCCCAGAACTGGAATAAATGCTCGGAATAAGATTTATCTCGTTGAAATTGAGATCCACGGTCAGAAGTTACGCGACGAAGAACAGGAAGATTGACATTTGGTACTACGATTTTTTTAATTTAACCTCTTATGCTCAAGAAGGTCGCTTTTGAGTTTAATCCATTCTAAAGCCAACCCGAGGCTTTTTCTAGACATTAGATTAATATTGAGCACAATTTTAATAAATAAATAAATATAAATATACTAGCTTTTGCCCGCGGCTTCGCCAGCGTGAATTTCCCACGGGAACAGTGCTTTTTCCCGGGATAAAAAATAGCCTATGTGCTATTCCAGGTTATTATCTACCTCTGTACCAAATTTCATCGAAATCCGTCCAGTAGATTTTGCGTGATTGAGTAACAAACATCCTCACAAACTCACAAACTCACATCCAAACTTTCGCATTTATAATATTAGTATGGATACAGACAAATCACACTGATTGAGCTAGCCCCAAAGTAAGTTCGAGACTTGTGTTATGGGATACTAGCTCAACAATACTTTATTTTATAACAAATACATATATAGATAAACATCCAAGACCCAGGTCAATCTGAAAAAGATCATTTTCCATCTTGACCTGACCGGGGATCGAACCCGGGACGGTGTGGCAGTCCGGCGTGATAACCATTAGGCCACGGAGGTCGTCAAATTTTGTATTACAAAACACGAAGACTGGGGGACAAAACTATAGGATTTCCTATCACGTTGACCTACCAACCTAGTATGATGCAAATAGATGGGTTAATCTGAGGATTAGATGAGCAGATCAAGCATTAGCGGAGTTTTAGTTCAGTTCAGTTATAGGCTAAATGTAATTTTTTTTCTCACCTTAGCGCCAATTTGATTTCCACACTGTCCGGCTTGTATATGAACTATTTCCCTCATTTTTACTTTCCTAAATTATTTTAATATTACTCAGTTATCACCAACTAGATTTCTTACAAGTCACGTCCGACTAGACCAACGGTACTAAAACAAATGAGACCGATGTCATTTTTCGAGTTATTCGTTTGGTGAAAATTTTAAATTTCGAAATTATATTTTAGTCTTCCTGCCAGTGATACTTTTTTCTACCTTTTAGTAATCGATAAAGTTTTTAACACAGACTTACAAAATATATTACTGTGGTTTTCAAAGACACAGAAATCCTTTCATCATTAAATTAAAAAAAAGAGGTTTAAAGTTCTCTGTCCCGTTTCTTTTTGACCGATTTTCACGAACGTACAATCACATAATATGTAAACATTTTGATCCTTAAGACAATTTAAGATAAGGTCTAAAATTGGATACATATTAATGCTTGTAAATGTTCTAAATTCAATATAGCCATTTTTCTTTGGTATAGTTTTATTTGGTGTAGTCAAATTTTGTAATATAGTTAACAAAACACCACAAAACAATGATATTACAAAAAAAACACAAAATGTAGAAAGAAAAAAAAAACATATTCTGTAGGTACAAAAGGTGATTTCTATGAAGTCCCAATAAAATTGGATACATATCAATGCTTGTGACTGTACAAAAATCAATCTTCTTTGTGTAAATATAGTTAACAAAACACAGTACATAATATCTCAATGACAAAACACTACAAAAAGGTATAACAAAAAAAAGCCACAAAATGTAGGAAGAAAAATTAAAAATCATATTCTGTACAAAAGAACCCACAGATACATAATAGAGGCCTCTCGTCACAGAGCAGGTTAACCTTGATGGATGATCTCTACGAAGTCCCAGTCTCAAAGCCGTGGCTGTCAACAATGGCGCGCATGCAAATATACAGTCGGCAACAAAATATTTTTATTAAATAAATATATCAGCGATACGAACTCCTGCATCTGATAATAATGGGCAAAGTCGCGGGAAAGAGAAAGGTCGGAAGACGGAAAAGTCTTGGTTGCGAAACATCCGAGAGTGAACCGGGATAGCGAATGCTGCTGAGCTGTTCCGCAGAGCTAAGGACAAGAAGGACTTGAGCATGTTAATCGCTAACCTTCACTAGTTGAGAGGCACCTTTAGAAGAAGAAGAAACATAAACAACCACGAAACATATTATTATTATCAATTAAAAAAGACCAAATAAAAGGCTGCTTCTGGGTAAGCTCGCTACACCACCGTGGACCTCAACTCTGTCCTCGGGCAAGATTGTAGTCAAGAGCAAATTTATCTTTTATAAAAAAAGAGAAGGCAAAGGTTGTGTCATACAGGGAGGTTAAATCGATGGCAGATGAATGATGCAAATGGAGACTCCACCGACAAGAATATAGTTCTTCAATACATGATGACGATGATGTCTCCCGTGGGAATATAGGCTGCGCCCTTGCGTTCCTGTGGGAATTTTGGGATAAAAAGTGCCCTATACGTTTTTCCCGGTATTTTCCTATTGTGTAGCTTTAATCAAAATCCGTCTCATAGAATGATTTTGCGTGATTGAGGTCTTCTTCTTGTCGAGTGTGTTATTACAAACACTGGTGTCAGATTTTATTCGAGTCGGCTAAATACATCTGACATGTCTTTTACGACTACCGCCTTCTAGTGGCAGTAGCCGTAAACACACTAGTAAACTAAACAGTCAGCCAATGTGCAGGTTTTCTCACGATGTTTTCCTTCACCGAAAGCAGGTGGTGGTCTATGAGAAAACTACCATACATGAGCCAGATTGTTCTACAAACTCATGTGACACAGGTAGGATTTGAACCCGGGTCCTACCCGACCTCAGGCGGGTGACATTACCACTTGGCCACCACCGCTTGAATTGATTGAGGTATACCATGACCAGGAAGCGAGAGAGATTTGTAAGGATCGTAGCAAGTGGAAATCGCCAATTTCTGCCTAGAAAAAAAAGGAGTGATTGATTATATATATGTATGTATGAGCATTAAATACATATGAATTGTTCTTCAAGGTTTGTAACAATGAAGTTTACGAAAATAAACCAATACAAATTCAAATATTAAGTTAAAACCTGAAAATGCCAGGTTATGACTAACTTCAAGTTTAAAAGGCACGTAAATAAATTATTATTCAGTTTAATATTTATACAGAAGGTTACTTAGTCCGTTTTGGAATATTAACCCTTTAAATTTTTAGTGGGTTGTAAAACTGTAACTCTTAAATTATAGAAAGAAAAACTTGTAAAAGAGGAGTTTCTTATGATAAAATGAATCCAATTCTTAATTAATTAATTTTAGAAAGTAATAATGCTTATTTACTCCAGCGCTGGCTCAGTAACCCCAAAGTGGATCTTGGCAACAGGGTGGGGGCGCTTCATAGAAACGGCGCGTCACAAATAGCGTACAAATGAAACTGTATATCCGTGAACACGTCAGTAACACGTCAATGTGTGCGTTTTCATAGCATAACGTCCCACAACCACACAAGAACGGGGGAGAAGTGCGGGAGGTGGGGGGTGCCATATTGCGGGAGAGGCAGGGACTTCCTTTCTGTACGTAGTACTTATATGAATTCTGTGTCTTGGCCTCCGAAACGAGAGAGCGCCATAAAGCGTGGGAATGTGAAGCGGCCTAGCTTTTATGCTACTACTGGGTCCGTGACTTTGTTCTTGTGAATTTCGGGAAATCCTCTCTTAGTGCTCCCCTACACTCCCTTAGGAACCTACATGCCAAATTTCAGCTTTCCACGCACAGTAGTTTTGGATGTGCGTTGTCTGTCAGTCACTCAGTCAGTAACGGAAGAATTTTATATTATGTTGATTGATTCCAGGTTTTGCTATCCCAGTAAGCCGCGTACTCAGGCCTCATCGTGGTCCCACTAGTAGGATAAATTAGTAGGACCACGATTTACACTACATAACAGATCACTATTATATAATCTTTGCAGTCCGCTGTTGGACTCATTACCTCTATTTAAATCTCACGTCACATAAGTGAGAAAGGCGCCACACAGAGATTTTAAAACCTTTTCATCAAAAAATTGTGACGGTTACTACATTCAAACATATTTAAAGGTCTGAGTGTACTCGGCTCCGCGGTGAATAGTGTATGATTGTCCGTAGGCCGGGATCTTTTGACTCGCCAACCCTTCGCGGGAACTCTGAAGAGTTGATAATACAACTTTAAGATAAAGACCTTAAAACAAGAAAAATAAATAATACAACTTTAAGATAAAGCACCTTTAAATGCATAATGCACCTTTAAACAAGAAATATAAATTTCACATTTACATAATTCTTCAAAAAGTATTATATAAATGTGAAATTTATATTTCTTATCGAGCGAGTTATCACTAACACTGCTGTCAGATTTTTTCAAGTCGTTAAAGGTATCTGATATGACTTGCCCACTACCACAAACTAGCGGCAGTAGTCGCATACACAAATGCAGGTTTCCTGACGATATTTTCTTTCACCAAAAGCAGATAGTGGTCGATGAAAATAACCATACATTAGTCAGATTGGTATACAAAGACTGATGCATGTGGGCCTGAAATTAAACTGTCAAGAGCCTAGCTAACTGGGTTGGTAGCCCAGCTGTCACTGCTTCGGAAAATAATAATACATATCCATTAAAGTATTTATCGGATTGATTTATAATGATATATTTATTTAAACTTTATTTAACACACATACAAAAGTACAGTACAAAAGGTGGACTTAATGATAAAAGCATTGTCTAACAGTCAAACCTGGGTTGAGCAGAAAGTTCATGTGGGTAATATTTGACTTTGACACTGTGCATGAGCACTGGGGCATAATATGGAGAAATTGAGGTATCACACAAAACAAAGCCCTAACATTGATTAAAATATATGTTATTGAATTCAGCATCGTAAAACGCCTTTATTTTCTACTTTTCAGTTTAAAATTATTATTTGAAAGAATGAAAGAAATTTAATTTATTGACTAAACACAAATTGCGACAAGGTAGACACAAAACAAAACTTATTAATAACCTTTTATATAGTAGGTGTCGCAGTGGTTGCCAATAGGACCTTGCTCAGCATAAAGCTGCAGCGCAATGCACTGCAGCGCTGATAATTCTGCAAGTCCCTATAGATTTCTTACAAAACTTATTTAGTGGTATTTACAAAACTTGGGTATTATCAACTCTATATAAATCCCCAATTACTGTAGGCAATTTTAGAGAAAGTCAGGGCTGGCGCTAAAGCCTTCTGATGTGTAAATGATGTGCCGAATGCTCTTAGTCTAATACGTGTCACCTTGCCAAACTCTTTTTATCAGACTTCTGACCTTTACACTAAGGTTATACCTAACTGTAAAGTGCGTGTAAAGTTCAAAGTTTTAAATTTATATGAGTTTCAAATAAGTATTTGAAACTTTGTACTTTTTTGTGGATTTGTAAAAGAAGATACCTATTACTGATTATACTGCATTCAGCGTTTCGTAATTGAATAGACTTAGGTATATTTAGTAGTGGGTTCTATTCCAAACGATGTTGAGGACCATAGGGCCTCTCCCATTGATCGCATTTGTAGGATCCTACCTTTCTAGAGTCTAGACCGTAGGTCTAGACTTTCTTAGGACTTCTAGTGGTTGAGATGATAAAAATAGGATTATATTTATCAGACCATTTACGCACCTTAAATTAATAATATTTAGGAACAGTTGTCCTGGTAAGTCGATAGAAAATTCAGTTAGGTCTTTGGATTAATGATTATAATTCGTCTAATAGATAGAATAGCTCAGAAAAGTAACTTTTAATAAGTTTAGGAGGTGCGGCAACTCAGTTAAGACGCAAGTTCTGTCCGTCTAAAACGAAATTCGTCCAATTGGAGCAATTAATTCTTTGATCCCGATTCCTGAAAAGGCCTGGACCCCGGAATTAGATAAACTTTGCGGGATAATCATTGACTTTGTTTAATTGCTTATTATTTTAATTGTCCTTGCTCGGTTGTCCTGTTCGGTCGGAGGATATCATTGTCTTGTTAGCGATCTGACTCTGATTTGTTCATAATCATAGTAAGAAACAATGAAAATGTTGATGTATGTAAGTATGTTCGTTTGGCGGGTGAAATCTTAGAACTTAATTTTGAAGTAGATATCTTTAACCGATTGAGCTTAAATTTTGTACACACATTTAGTTTGGATGACAATGCACGAAATAGTATGTGACGTCATTCTAAATCCAATATGGCGGACCATCCAAGATGGCGGAATAGTTATTTGTAATGCATTTCTACAATATGGGTATCAAATTAAAGGGTTCAAAAAATTCAAAATTATTTATTCATTAAGTACAATTCTTTAGATAAATACATTGTTGGGATCTACTTTTAAGCATAGGAATACTTGTGCCAGTAGACCCCGCTCTTCCATATCGCTATATAAACACAAGTAGAATCAAAAGGGTTTGTTGAGAGTATCAATAAAAGCTTTTTTTAAAAAGTTTTTTACTATCAATTTATTTCGAAGCTACGTTTAAGTCCATTAGGTCCTATTTTCAGCGAAAGTGCTTCTGAAAAATGATAAAAAATAAGTAAGTAGGTACTTATTTATAAATAATGTGATTAGTTTTTTTTTTATTTTGTTGCGTTAAGAATAAGTATATGCATCGTGATATTGTTTGTGATATTGTATTATACCAAATAAACTTTGAAAATTTGAAAATTTGAAAATCCCAGTCACCTCTACAAATTGAAACTTGTCAACAGCCCTCTGTGCAGGGCTGTGCAGAAGCAGAGGAGTCCATGAAACACATTTTGTGTTATTGTGACTCGTTGGCAAACAAGCGACTGGACCTCCTGGGATCAGCATATCCGGACCTGGAGGACTATAGGCACTTCGCAACAGGTGATATTCTGAAGGTCATGCAGTCCTTCTTCAGAATTCCCGATGCGGGTGAGTAAGGCATTGGGGTAAGTACAAAAAAACCCAAGGTTTAAAGTACTCGGACAGATAAGATACCAAATAAACAGATTTTCTTTCTTTTTTTTTCTTTTTATCTTTTTTCATATTCAATGAAGGTACCTCCAAGGTTGTTTAATGTACAAGATAATGGACGAGCTTTTTCTTCTTAATTGCGATTTTTTTCCTCTTTAACCCAACATATCAGTTTGGATTTACCCTTTTCAGAGCGGGAGTTAAACCAGTAGCTGTAAGCTAATGGGATCGTCAAAATTACGCGCTTTGTATCTGCAACAGAGATACGAGAATGTTATCAGATTCATCGAGTGAATCTGTATTCAAATGTGAATGAATCTGTTTACAAAAGTGTGAATGTATATACATACGGATTTAAACCATAGAGCTAGAATTTTTTTTTTTAATTTTACTTAGAGACACAGACAGCTGAAGAGGCGGATATGGTTTTTGTCTGTTGGTGAACGGTAATATCTTCAGTGAGGCTCATTTTTGCCAAGTTTGAAATTTTTGGTGTGTTTGTGAACAATCTGTAAAAAAATTTGAATTTGGAGCACACTATTATGAACTTATAATTTCATTGTTTAATCTGTGAAAAATGTAGTTGGTTACGTAATTAATAAGTTCGTTTGTAACTACGTCTTTGTTATACCTTTTATTATGTAACTGTTTGTTTTTCCTGAATAAATAAAAATAAAAAAACGTTTTTGGGCTTCATTTGACAATCAAGTTTGTGGGTCTATCAAAGAATGATTTTTATTTCTATGTCTATGTTTTAAACAGAGTTATTCTTAGGTAGACAGTAGGCCTTTGTCCAGCAGTGGACGTCTTTCGGCTGAGAGAAGAAGAAGACAGTAGAGAAGGTAGGTATAATTAGAATTTTGGATTAACCCTATGTTATTCCAGATTTTGTTCAAACTGTATAGGTACCATATTTCATCAAAATATGTCCAGTAGTTTTGCGTGAAAGAGTAACAAACATCCAAACTAACAAACACTCGTTCTCACAAACTTTCACGTTTACAATATTAGTTATTAATTAATTTATTGTATTTATTTAATAGTCATCAATGTCCCAGCAGGCCTACCATGAACTCTTATTGCGATCCAGTTTAGGACCTAAATTGAACTGGAAAAAGTGTTTGAAAGTGTGACATACCAAGGAAAACTAATAGACTATTATGTCGCGCATAATATGAGCGGAAATTGTGTCTCGAATTATTTTCATATCACTTCCAACAAGTGTTAGACGAGTGATTTCAAAAATATACAGAATAAATTGATCGAATGATTTTTTATTAGACATCCTTAACTGGATTGCAATAAGAGTTCATGGTAGAGCTGCAGTAGTGAGCAAAGGCCACTCCTTCTTCCAAGACTCTCGATCCAAGGCTATATCGCGCCACCCTTTGTCAAACTTGTTTATAAAAAAACAAATAACAAGCTTTTTTTAGTTATTAAACTCTTTGGAGATTGGTTTACTGTTTGGGTTAACGACCAAAAAAAATGCCATATAGGTAATCCCAAAATATGATTGATAAATCGTAATTATTCTTCATAGGGTTAAATTCGATCAAAAAAACATGATAAACTATAATGTGACCATAGCGTGTTGACTTAACGCCTACGCAACTTTTATTTTTCCGACGGAAATGTCAGAAAGGACCAACTAATACGTTTCTTCTTGGTCATAAGTACTATTATCCTTTGAATGCAATTTGGGAACTGTAAATTATGTTGGTAATTCAGTGTGGCATTTATTAAGTATATACTTATTGAATAAATATTCCTTGGGGATAGATTTGATTTTGTTCGTAGATTTAAGTGACATTAAAATGCGCTGTTTTTGATTTAGAGTTCAGAATTTAATTGAAAATAGAAAATATGTTCAGTAATACAGGGTGGGCCATAAAGTTGAGCGGATTATAAAAAATCATATAAAAAAAACTACAAAGCCCAGGGAAGAAAAAATATATTTATAATAAAGAATATAAACGGAAATTTTATTTTTTAAAAATAACATCGCCGAGTTGTGTACTAACTAAACGTACACACTCTTCCAAACTAGTCCTCAAATTTGGGAAAATTCGCTGGCACATCGCTCGTGGGATGGCAGACATTTCCTGGTGAATGTTGTCTTTGAGCTGGGCAATCGTTATCGATTTATTGGCGTAAACGCAACTCTTAAGGTATCCCCAGAGAAAAAAATCCAGTGGCGTGGGATCTGGGCTCCGGGGAGGCCACTAAATGTCCCCTCGACGCGATATCAGTTTTCCATTAAACATTTCGTTAACAACTGCCAAAGACTCGTTGGATGTATGGGATGTCGCGCCATCTTGTTGAAACCAGGTCCTGCTGTTGCAAGCTTCAAAATTATGCAGTTGTGGAAAGAAAAAGTTACGTAACATTGCTGTGTAGCACCAAAATTTACTGTTATTGCCTGCTGGGGATCGCGCTGTACAGATTCCGCAACTTCGCTTACATTTCCCTCCGTTCTTATTGATCTTGGACACCCCGCAGGTTTTTCATTTTATATCGAACCTGGAGACTTAACTTTCTGACCCACGATCTGATCATACTTTCACACGGACATTGGTTTAAGTCATGTAAACTAAACTTAGAGCGAAATAGACGCCGCGCAATAGTGCACGAATCGCCATTTTTGCAATACGCCTATATACAAAACGCACGCTGCTCTCCGGTAAAACGCTCCAAGACAACGAATTTCCGAAAACCAAGCTACCTATTCCCACTACCCGCATCGCGCTCCCGCGTTCCTGTCACGAGTAATGCGATTTTGAAATTCGTACGCCTTTCTGGCCCACCCTGTATAATGGGCACTTCTATTATTTGATGTGACTTTAACGTAGTGATTTTTTTCTCTCTGGATGTGACAACATCAATAATAAAGTTACCATAAAGTTTATGACATTCATTCAAGTTAGTTTTGACATTTTATTTTTCTTCAAACATAAGTTTAATTTCAAAAAGATGCCAGACATATAAAAAGTGGACATTCATTTATCTCCCTTTAGTCGTATTTCTCATGACTGTGGGTCGTGGTCATTATATGGAATGAAACACACACAACGACTGTCTTGGCAATTTTAATGGAGTGGTTTACCATTGCCTTCTCCATTTCACACACTAGTTGATAATCGTCAACCAAAGAGCAGGTTTCCACACTATGTTTTTCCTTCACCGGATTCATTAAAGGTACACAAAATCAATCTTTCTATAGTAGACGAGCAAAAATAATATCTTAGACGAAATCGTTAATTTGTGTAGTAGCTATTTTGCGGAAGTTAAATATAACATAAACGGATTATTTTTCATCTTATTTAAGGGTAGTTAAGGGGAAAAGCAGATAAGAATCGAAATAAATGTGATTGCGAATATTAAGTAAATGTTATAAATGTTAACTGCCTATTTAGAAAAGATATGTAAAAACTGCTCGTTATGTAACTCAAGGGTGGAAGTTAAATTACTTATATGACTAAGCTGATTTAGATCAATTCATTAGATTGAGTCTGTCAATATTACCAATTAAGGCAAGATAATGGAATATTTGGATTCCAAATATCAATTAAATTGACTTGTCTAGTTTCAGTCTAAGGCTCTATTTACAAGGGCAAAATTCACGAGGAGATTTCAAGGGATTTATTCATTATAATATGACAAAGGTGACTGTGTGTACCCTTATTTTATATTAGCCTGGGGCTATTGATTTTTGGAATTTTTATCCACTTTGTGATTTTTTTTAAAATTCATCTTTTGTGATCAAAATTTTGATAACATTTTATCTATGTTATCAAACCTGTACTTGATAGGTACTAAATGGCTGAAATATCGTTTTTAGTGCTCCAAAAATGATATGGTCTGTGGCCAAAAATGATCATGAGATTAAACTATAGTGAGCCTATCGATCGACAGAGCTTTCTATGACAGACAAAGACGGATAAAAAAAGTATATACGTTAAAGTGATAGGTATGAAAATAACATTTTAAAGTCTATGTTGTTTCTAATATCATGATTTAAATATAGATACTAATTAAAAAAAATCATTTATTCAACATAATATCAGAAAATACACATACAGAAATACATGTTCCCGAACCGATACGACATTGGAACCTTCAAAAAACGAGCCTACGTCTTTTTAAAAGGCCGGCAACACTCCTGCGATACCCCTGGTGTTGTGGTTGTCCATGGGCAGCGGTGATTACTTACCATCAGGTGACCCGCTTGCTCGTTTGCCGCCCTATGTTATATAAAAAAAATACAGTTATTTGAAGTAGCATAACGGTAGTACTAAATCTTATAGTTATTTTCTAAAAAATCGTCAATTGAAACATGTTCTTTGTGAACACAGCTTTAGGGCTGCTAACAACAGGCACATTATGCGTAATATATTAATATATATTAATACCTACGCCATGGCAGTACATCCAGAAGACCAGTTTATCTGGCACGTGACGAGCATGGTGGAAACAATTCATTCCACGCCAAGATATGTAATTTGCCACCGCGATCCGGGTGACTACTAATTCGTCATTAAGACTTGGCTCTACAAGAACTCGGCGTAGCTTTCATGTAAATTTCAAGACAGTGATTTTTATTTTAAACTAGCTTTTGCCCACGTGAAATTCCCACGGGAACAGTGCTTTGTCCGGGATGAAAGGTATTTGATGTCCTTCTCAGTACTTTTAACTATGTGTATGCGAAATTTCAGGAAGATTGGTTCAGTAGATAGAGCGTGAAGAGGTAACAAATTAGCAAACTCACTTTCGCATTTATAATATTAGTTAGGATAGGATTAGAACTAGCTGAGCCTCGGGGCTTTACTCCCGTGGGAATTTCGGGATAAAATGTACCCTATGTGGTATTCCCAGTATTTTTCTACTCGTGTACCAAATTTTATCAAAATCCATCCAGTAGATTTTGCGTGATTGAGTAACAAACATCCTCACAAACTCGCATCCAAACTTTCGCATTTATGCATATCAGTAAGATTATATCTACAGTTAAAAAAATCTACAGTTTCTTTTTAATTCAGCATAGGTACTATTTTCTGAAAGTACATAGTCAATACCACAAGTCAATACCTATGGGCTCTCAATGTCTCTTCCGTAACATTTTTATTTTGCTCCTAAACTTCTGCAAGCCACTTTATACATACATATATAATTATAGCGATAAGTATGTGTACGGAAGTCGACCAATCAGCGTCCACCAGACGTCTGAATTATATATGTGATCGATCAGCTTATGCTGACGAGGTCGGCAAAATTATTGTGGTTTGTTCCACGGAGAAATATAATTATATTTAGTTTACCAAAGAAATATATCCCATGTTGTATTTGCCAAGACAATGAGACTTATAGATACAGTTATATAAATTGCCCGTGCTGATTTTGTATACCAATCTGACCTATTTTCCTATTTTAGTTTTCATCGATCACCACTTGCTTCCGGTGAAAGAAAACATGGTGAGGAAATCTGCACTCTGGTGATTATCAGCTAGTGTGTGAAATGGAGAAGGCAATGTCAAACCACTCCATTAAAATTGCCAAGAGAGTCGTTGTGTGTGTTTCATTCCATATAATGACCACGACCCTCAGTCATGAGGAAATACGCCTAAAGAGACAAGCTTACCATTATTTTAGTACCTTTTAAATATAGGTAGTCATATTTATATTTCCATATAAAATCTATAGCGTTGTTTATTTTGTGAGTGGATTATAACATAAAATCTAGTCATATCCATATATCTAGACGAAAACGATGGCATAAAACAGCATAGTCTATAAAAATTTGATCGATACAACCGATAACATTGGCTAGATTCCACCATTTTGTTTTTCGTTTGTAGGTGAGACCAATATGGCTCCCGAGGTACATTTTATCTATATTTTTAAAATTCACAACGATTGTATTTTTAGGGTTCGCAAACGAAAAACGGAATTCCATCGGGAAATAAAATAACAGTGGGTTTTACAAGCTTTTATTTGACTTGCAATGTATGTTGAAATCTTGTAAGATAAATTAAAACTTTCTGCTTGTCCCACATAGTTGAAATTTTAATGAAGTTTTTGTTAAAAAGTTATTTTCTTTAAACGCACAATAAGCAATAAATCTAGATAGACGAAAATCGGTATAGGTACTATTTAGGAGGGAAAACAAGTATAATTCTTGAGTTTTCAATAATTGCAACGACATATAACAAAAAACTTAGTCATTTATTTTTATTGTTTATTATTTTGATCGCATAAAAATAAACTTTGTAATAATAAAACATATTTAATGAAAAATGTTTAACATTACTACAATTACTTAATTTAATTAATGCAGTTATTGTTTGTCAGTAACCAAGCGAACATAAGTACAACTCACGATTGACCTACAAAATTCAGGTGTCATGAAAAACGGTCTACATTTGCATCCCCAGGGCAATGGAATAAAATTTTATTTTAGGCCGTGTTTTTGCGGCGAAAAAGTTTACTAAATTTTTTCACGTTACGTTATACTACCTTTCTACATATTTTTATTTTTGGATATTATATAGTTACATACAAGTTAATTTTAATAACATTTTGTGAAGCGTACAAGAATAATATAAACTTTGGCATGAATAATTTTTAGGTTATTAGTTGAACATAAATAGTTAAATACCTACCTATATTAGTTTAACTTTCCTTGGCTCCAGGCACTTTGGGATAGTTTACGTTTCATTAAAACTTTATCTTAGTAACCTCAACCTGAGTTTCGCCATTTATTAAGTTTGTTCAATAAAGTAAATGATATTTACTTACGTTTTAAACAAGGAAATAAGTTTAAGTATGATTTTTAAGTCTTCATTCACTTAAGAAATAATTCTTCTACAATTTGCAATAGAGAGAGATAAGTGGAAGAAAAAACGGCCAAGTGCGAGTTGAACTCGCGTGGAAAGGGTTCCGTACAATGCCAATAGGGTATTTGACATGGTGTAATTTTTAACATATTTTTGATTAAATGGAAAGATCACATTCAAGTTTTATAACAAACTGTTTTTATTTTTTTTGTTTTTGATTTCATTACCAAAATTATTATCAAATAGAAAATTCATAGTAAGTAAACGATCGGATTCTTTCGGGGCTTGTGTACTTTTCCTGGCTTTTAGTTTGACATAACTAGATCAAAGAAAAAATACACTAACGCGAACGAAATTTAAAAAAATAGAAACAGTTTGATATAAAACTTTTACATGATCTTTTCATAAATAACATAAAAAATAGTACATTATGAAACAAGTGTGCAAAGTTGGTCATTACGTACAAGAGGCGTAATGACCAAATTTGCGCGACCAACGCGATATTGCCGCGCGAGCCGAAGACGAGCGCGCTAATAAAGCCGAGTGTGAGGGGGAGGCCTTTGCCCAGCAGTGGGACACAAGACTAGTAAAAAAAAAAAAAAACCTATTCTCATTATTGGATGATTATACGGGTGATCAGTCCACTTATGCTGGGACCATTTCACCCAATTCCCCGAGACCCGTATAGGGTTTTGAGTTACCTGGTAACTCACGTTGGTGGCGACCCATTCCGTCTTACTACAAAAAATATTATAAACACGTGTTTAAACCATGTTTACCTAAACAATGTCTAAGATGTTAGACGCGTGTTTAAGTGTTGTCTAAGTTTAGTTACCACAAAACAAAGTTTAAAGAGTGTCTTTGTAGACAAGGTTTAAACCTGTTCGTTCTTTTTCATTCATTCAACTGTCATTGGTCATTCATCTCTTTTCCATTTCAAGCATTTTATGTTTATCTAATTTGTGCGTAACGTTATTTTAATAATAATAATAATAATTAATAATAATTTATTTATTTATCTTATAAAAATACACAAGTTAGACATATAATAAAATAAAGCTCTAAGCAAAAAAGTACAAAAAGCAATCGAATACGTACATACGTCCAATCCGCTAGTACCCAAACTAGGCCGAGCCTGTATCTTAGGCACTAGGTCCTTCCTATGTATGTTCAAACAAAACTTCACTTACCTAACGTAAATACTAACTTTAAATATACTTGATGGTTAAACAAACTTACCTGAAGTGAAGTTTGACCACAATTGTGCGAGACGTTGCATTCGAAGATATTTATTTTCACTTAGTAGTCCACTCTTCAATGTACCAGGCATCGAACACAACTTTAGAGTAAAGTAGGCTAAAAACAAAAGTCAAAAACGGACGCCAGCGCCCCCTAGTTATTTATGTCGGGTTCGGTGCCGCGTCCGCGCGTCATTCATTTTAGAGTCGGAAAGTACGTTTTGATTTTCGTAAAATTTATTTTTATAGGGGCTAAGCCTTAGGGTTGGGAGGGAATTTATTATAAATATCTTCGAATGCAACGTCTCGCACAATTGTGGTCAAACTTCACTTCAGGTAAGTTTGTTTAACCATCAATTGTACATCGACATTGCATTCTCGATATTTATTTTCACTTAGTAGATGTTTAGAACACAAATTTTGCGAAAACAAAAGTCTATTCAACACTCTCTCTCTCTTATATTATAACAAAAATTTAATATTACACTTATATTTTAATCATTGAAAACACTGTCTGCAAATGCATTGTCGTCGTTAGAACTAAAATTCATGTTGTAAAATCAACTAAAAACTAAAGAATTGCCAATCTCAACTGCAGTTTTCTTTATGAGTTCAACTGAAAGTCCTTTGGCTGCTGAAGTTTATGCATGTTTTACTCTATGTGCACAAAACAAAGATGTATCAATACCGCTACTAAAAAACGATTTTTTTTATCCATCTATTAATTGTTGATCAGCTAGCTTTCACAAGAATGGGTTTTTTAAAGGTTGGTGAAAATTCCTCCGTTTGAAGTTTATCGCGGTAACTTTAGTTAATACTAAATAAGACAATAATGTTCGTAGAACAAATCTCTGGTCTAGACGGAAAAAAAAAAGTAATAATTAATTCCGGAAAAGGTCTTTCGGGAGCTGAATTTTTAACCAAATCTTCTATTATATTTGTATCATTACATCGAATGTTACTTATCCCGAATTAATGATAACGTCTGGACTCGCTGTGCTGTAGACAATGCTTGCACAGTTACCAATTTTATTTTATTTTTGTGATGAGTTCCAGGGTGAGCTTCTCGTTTGAGTACAAGTTACTGAGGTGATGCAAACACAATATTGGGGTCCCACGTGCTTGGATACCTCGGAAGGCAAGGCTTCATTCTATAGACACCTTTAAAAAAAAACGTGAAACTACGTCGGCCTCGCTAAACTGTTTACCATAAATAAGAGCAAGAGCTGCACGATAAGAGTTCCATGTCGAATAGTTATCAGAATATACTGTCAGTTGTTTAATAAAAAAAATGCAAAATTTTTGGAATAGACTGAAAAGGTGTAGATCGATAAATTATAACAATAAATTCAACCATTTTTAAGGGCAACATTGTATTATTTTAAGGAGGATGATGATAATGATAAGATCATTACCTACGTTAATTTTCATAACATTAATCATGTTTGTACTTATCTGTTATTTGTCGAAAGCTTTCCTGATAATTGGTATACAATCAGTATAAGTCTCTTGCAGAGACAAAACGATGACATTACTCGGTCCAAAGTGCAAGGGGTCTGAAGCTGGAAGTGATTTTAATTGGGGAAACCATGACTTACTAGAACTTATCATTTTGAACTTTCCTTAGACATTTCAAAATAAGCCAAACGGGAGGAAATGCATAGAAATAAAATTGACTCCAGTCTAGACTGAAGAATGCATCTATATCATAGGCACATACGGATTTCTGATACAAGAAATGTATATTGGTCATTTAGCATTTAAATGAGTGTGAAAAGTCTATGTTTTATAATCCGAAGTTTCTAACTAAACTTTCAGAAATGGACTGAGATGGTACCCATTACCCAGTACAAAGTTTCAATATTAAAACGTCAAGAATGTTCAAAGTTATCTTTGGATTTTTTTGTATGATGCGAAAATAACCAGATATATATATATAACTTTTAACACCGTTACCATATTTCCTGAGTAATGTAATGTATGTCAGCTCCGTTGCAATATGCGTCCCAGCCTGAGAGGCTAGCTAGCATCCGAAAAAAAAACCTAAAGAATACTGGTCTACTCTAATAGGATTGTTAGCAGTCTTAATATACTAAGTTGGCAAATAGACTAATATGAATAACATGATTATTCCACCATGAAAAATCATCCTTGAGGTAAGCGGGTAATACCGTCATACTGACGTCATAATTGTTTTCACCATATTTCAGTGCCAAATATTTTTACATATGTTTTTTTTTTTTTTTTAGAATAAACCATCCATGGCTTACAGTTGGATAAAGAGAAGTGAGAGAAAAAAGAGAATTTAGCAAAGTCACATAGAACAAATGCTTGCTTATTACTTAGTTAATTTGCTTTCACAACTATATAACCTTTATTCCCAAGGTACTTATGTCGCGACTGGTAAAAACATACAGTGCAGAACTTAACTAAAATGGTAAGCATAGAAATTTAAACATAACCACAGAATTAATGTAAGTACTACGTAACATAACTTAAATGCATAAAAATAAAAAAATCTTAAATACTTTTGTATTATGAATGGGTACAAAAAGGTAACTACGCATCTTTTAACCATAAAACTAATGGCGGTAAGAAGTTCGCTTGCAGTGTGGATATCCTCCATTGTGAGTGACTACATATTGTTTCACCACTATTTGTGATCACCATTCGTGATTAATCTGGGCGATTCATCACTTCCAGGTAAAGGAAATATAGAAAAAAAAAAGTTACAACAACATTGTCACAGTTGACAACAGCACTAGATTGCAACAATTAGAGATAGATGGAAGTTAACTGCCACAATCATGATCACAATATTTTACCTTGAAGGTTACTTGCGTGAAGTTCTGAAGTTCTGTGCGAAGACCTCGTCGTTGTCGAGCTCCGATACCCGTGGTCCGTCGACGAAGCTTGGCATTGTCGCTTTTGAGGTGGAATTGACGATTGTTGTCTCGGCCCACCCTATCTAACAGCTCGTCGTCGTTCTTATGTTAATATGTTTTCGGATTGTAAATTCGAAAGGATTTGACCGACCTTCGACAATGTTTAAAAATGCTCAATTTGTCAACCTCATTTCCTTCCATTAAACAGGACATCAAGTTAGTCAGGCCCGCAATACCCACACTCCAATGGCTTTGGGCTCATTCCAGGCGCCCATCCCTACTTTAAGAGGATTCAGTCATCAGCGAAGCAATTGGTTGATTGAGTAGAGGGGCTTTTAACAACCGAAAGTTTTCAGGTATTGAGCTTGTTGTAAGCAGTTCTTCTTTACGATCTTTATTTGCCGTCAATCAATATGCTATTCTAATGCTTGGAAACTTTATCAGCAATTTTGGGACCGGAAGCTTTCGAGTCTCCGAGAATAATGAGGAATTTCGCAAATAAAGAAATGAAATAAAGATTATTTTATTTAAATAGGCTTATAAAAATAGCACTTTTAAATCGTCATATACTTTGTTAGTTGACGTTAGAAAATGACATAAAGTTAAGGTTATACCGCCTCCAAAGCGCAAGTGGAGAAGAGGCGGCGAAACAAACTCCACTGCGAAATAAAAAAGGAGCCAGAACAGAATAGGTCCTTGTTTCATAACCTCTGGAGCTATTGACTTGTCCATATCAAAGTTAAGGCTATGCACTTGAGCCACGGTAACAACTGATTATAAATCGTTTTCGACATCAGACTCACATAACTCGTTAATGGCGTTTGGTCGCTAAGCCACGCTCACAGCGAGAGGTTTCGCGACTATAATAAATTTCCGTCTGAAAGGAATATCCATGTTTGCTGTAATCTCGTCACAGCACACAAAATAATAAAATAATTGTAATCTCGTACTACATTTTGTATAAGCACTGACCGTAATCTCTTCACGGTACTACATTTTGTATAAGCATTGACCGCAATCTAGTCACGGTATTACATATTGTATAAGTATTGACCGTAATCTCGTCATGGTTCAACATTTTGTAAAAGCATCAACCGTAATCTCGTCACGGTACTAATTTTTGTATATAAGCACTGACCGTAATCTCGTTACGGTACTATATTTTGAATCAGCTTCGACCGTTATCTTGTCACGGTACTACATTTTGTATAAGCATTGACCGTAATCTCGTCACGGTACTACATTTTGTATAAGCACTGACCGTAATCTCGTCACGATACTACATTTTGTATAAGCATTGACCGTAATCTCGTCACGGTACTACATTTTGTATAAGCACTGACCGTAATCTCGTCACGGTACTACATTTTGTATAAGCACTGACCGTAATCTCGTCACGGTACTACATTTTTGTGCGGTTAGAAGAAAACTACAATTACTTCATCGAGTAACATAACTGTCTTTGCAAGCGGAAGTAAAAAGTACATTCTTTGACAGCATAGCACCATTAGCGATGATATTTTAAAGTAACGATTCATAACAGAGGTAGTATGGTAAAAAAGATGATGAAGGTAGATGAAAATAGTAGATAAAAAAAAATAGTACACGTATTAACATGATTCGAACAAGATATTTATCTTGAGAGTAAGGAATATTCCATATCGCGGGCGTTAGCATTCACAAGAAAATAACGGTATTAATAGTTTAATACGTAACTCACCTGAAGTATTTTTGTATTTGAAGGTTTGCGACTATGCAATTTATTTTCAAGTTTCCGTATTTTCTTTCGAATATAATGGTCACGATCCTTGTGATGCTTCTGTTTGCCCATTTTTCACGAAATAATTTCACTTAACAATTTATTGGGAACGAACGTAGTGACGATGCCGGAACACAAAGAGTGAATGACGCGCGGACGCGGCACCGAACCCGACATAAATAACTAGGGGGCGCTGGCGTCCGTTTTTGACTTTTGTTTTTAGCCTACTTTACTCTAAAGTTGTGTTCGATGCCTGGTACATTGAAGAGTGGACTACTAAGTGAAAATAAATATCGAGAATGCAATGTCGATGTACAATATTAATTAAACATGTTGAAATCTATCTGTTAAATTATAACTAATACTAATACGATCAAAATGTAATCGCTTTTTAGCCGCTACCCTACAAGCCGTATAAATTATATTAGAGTGGAGTAAACAAGTTTAGCTGTGAATCATGCGCACTCATTTATGCTCACTGTCACAAGGAATGCATAAAGCGAGAACCAGTTATCGATGTCGGTAGTGAGACATATTAGGTTAGACCATAGAAACTTAGGATATAGGAACATTTTATTATTTAATTTTATTAGTAGTTATTATTTTAATTTACAATGTAGGAAATAGGTAGTATAATGATTTTGCTGTTATTTAGATTAGGTTTTGGATATATATTTTTATTATAAGATAATTTATGTAGTATAAGAATAAGATTATTATTTATTTAATATTTTTTAATTTATGTTTTTATTTTTATTTTTACATATTAACATTTATTTTGCGTTATACTTTACACTTATATTAATAGTTACAGAAATTTAGGATAAAATTGAGAGCAGTTTTTCTGTGCTGTCATAGTCCAAAGATTTTAACCACGAATGCAATTTCCTTTTCATATTAAATGAATTAAGGTTGTGAATTTCGATAATGTTATTTATTTTATTGTATAATCTAGGTGCCGCATAACATTGGAATTTTGTGATAAAATAGGTTTTAAACATGGGCATTAAACAAACATTATTTTTTTCTTCGCATCGAATTATATTTTTCTGGTTCGAAAGGTATAGATTTATATTGGTATTTTATAGTATTTGCAACATACAGTTGCCGTACTGTTAGGAGGTCACATTCTGAGTACAGTTCAATTGTCGGGAATCGATACGGTTTGAATTTTAAAACTTTCAAGAGTGCACGTTGAGCCCTTTCGAGTGGTAAGATCGTTGTTTTCCGTGCTCCGCCCCATGCTCTTACACAATACGATAATACTGATTGGCCCAGAGCGCAGTAAATAGTTTTCAGGAGTTTATAATCAGCTACATGCCTGAGCTTTCTGAAAATTGGTATCAAGCGTCTTGTTCTAGATGTTAGAGAACTGATTTGTGTTTTCCATGTAAATGACTCATCAAGCAAGACTCCTAGATACTTGATTGTTCTAGATCTATCTAAGAAGCTGCAGTTGCACTGACACTGACTGAAGTTGAGATTACATGTGTGCGCTTTAATTCTGAAACTGTCGGTGGGTGGCATTTCGTTACGGTTGATTCCAAAAGTGATAAAGTTGGTTTTCTTTACATTTAATGTAAGAATGTAGTTGCATAACCAGCTCATGACCTGACTCAGACCATTTTCCGCGTTTGCCCTCGCCTCTTCCCAAGTATTTCCATGAAAAATGAGTGCTGTGTCATCAGCAAATGTAAATATTTTGCCTTTATGCAAACTCATATCGCACAAATTGTTAATATATATTAAGAAGAGACTGGGACCAAGAACGCTACCTTGTGGCACCCCGAAAGTAACTGGAGCGTCAGAGCTAGAATAGCTACCAATAACCACCCGTTGTGTTCGGTTTGATAAATAATCTTTAAATAATTTCAGCGCGACCCCGCGAATACCTATACGTTCCATTTGAATCAGGAGCCTGGGAATAGAAACCGTATCGAATGCCTTAGCTAAATCGAGAAAAATTCCTAAAGTTTTCTTTTTGGCATCAATAAGTCTCGCAACATGTTGTGTCAGTTCAACAACAGCGTCCTCAGTTGACTTCCCAGCTCTAAATCCATATTGGTTTTCAGAAATAATATTATTTTTGTTTAAGAATGCAACAAGTCTTTTGTTCATAATTTTTTCTAAAATTTTCGAAAGAGTTGAAAGTACCGAGATGGGTCTGTAGTTGCTTATGAGGTCTCTATCTCCTGCTTTGAATACAGGGTGTATAATTGCCCTTTTAAATACTTTTGGAAAGGTGCCGGAACATAAGCATAGATTAAAAATGTGTGTAATAACGGGAACAAGTTTAGCTCGGGCCAGTTTAAGGATTTTTGTTGAAATACCATCCCATCCTATAGCACAATCAGTTTTTAAATTACTTAGAATTGAATTTACTTCGGATTCTGTGGTACATTCCAAAAACATCGAATTACTGACCGAGCAAGTTTCATGTAAGAAGTTATTTCTGCCACTGTTGGTTACCACTTTGCTAGCTAGATCCTTACCTACGTTTGAGAAGTAATTATTAATTTCATTTAAGGAAGATACGGGAGAGGTTGGATCTACTTTTTTGGAATCAAGATGTGTAATACTCTTTATAGTTTTCCATGTCATCTTAATATCATTTCCGTGTTTATTTAGTTCACTCTGATCATGTATTCTTTTCAATCTTTTGAGTAAGTCATTACAGTGATTTTTGTATGTTATGTATTTTAGTTTTAAATTTTCATTTTTGGGTTCAAGTTTACATTGTTTATGCATGTCATCCCGTTTTAATATACAACGCATTAGCCCTGGAGTTATCCAAGGTTTAATGTTTCTTTTACGACGGGATATTTTCTTGACGGTTGTATTTCTATCAATACATGAAGACAAAACACTAACTAACTCCTCAGAGCACCATTCTGGATCACTTGAAGAAATAATGTTGCTAAAGTCAGAGTTTAGGATTTCAGAAACAGTGGCCTCTAGATTGGTGTGTTTAAATGTGGGTTTTTCCTTATTTCTTTTTAGTATAGTTTCCAAACCTAGAATGACTGCACGATGGTCAGTTATAGGAGCATCAATCACGACACCAACATACGGATGATTAGACTTAATCATTACGTGATCTAAGCATCTATCTTCACGAGTAGGGAACGTATGTCCAGGTATTAATCCGTGCAAGGCTAGCAGGTCTAGGTAATTAGATGAATTAGAACTAGTGTCATCAGATTTAATGTTAATATTTATGTCTCCAATAATTATAATGTCAGAAAATGATTTATATTTGGTTAGAATGTTATTTAATGATTCTAGAAATTTAGTTATATTATCATAAGAGGGTGATCTATAAATTGCAATAATGAGACTGTTTGGATTAAGTTTAATGATCATACATGTGGCATCTGAGATCGGTACTTCTTCAACCGAACATAGTAAATCCGATTTTGTATATATGACAATTCCATCATTTTTGTTTTTATTATGTTTTGTGAAATGGAGTGAGTAATTTTCTAACGGAGGAAAGACAACAACACCTGAATTAAAGGTTTCAGTAAGAACATATACATCACATTCAATTTTTGTTCGTGCTAGAAGTAGTTGAAATGAATCAAAGTTTTTTGTGATACTTCTTATATTCTGTGTCATTATTTTGAGATTACTATCCGATAGATATATTGGACATTGTTCAGGGCAGCAAACGACTGATTTGTTGCTCGATAGTTTGTCAATATTATTAATTAGATGATTTACACACGCGAATTTAAAAGATTATTATTATGCGACTCTAATTTAATAGACTTAAGTTTGTTTAAATAACTGGTTATCTGACTAAAGTAAATTAAATCACCCAATATAGTTATACGGCTTCGGTCATGACAAGAGTTACAAAAGTTGACCAACAGTATAAGCAAAATGATGCGGGAATTACAATGAGTACATATTGCTAAAGTAATATTTTGGAAAACTGCAAAAATATGGTAAAGCCTAAAAAGTATAACAGTAATACCTACATACACTAAGAAAATATTTTTTCACCACAAACCAGACTAGCTGGTGGCCACTAAGTAGTCACAGAGATTTATCACTTAAAGCCTGCAGCATAGACTCGTTCCTTATCTCAATGGCCGGGAGGCCAACCTCTTTGCGAAGGAATATCCGCCCTCTTGCAGTTCAGCAGTATTTGTAACCGCAGTTGTTGGCTACTCCTCGTGCTAGGAATAAGAGCCGTCGCGATTTCGGTGTGAGACTTTCCGAAATATATATAGGAACATTTGGCCCGTCGCAACCAATCAGTGATGAGTTGAACTTGTTGTTGGGAAACCGTCTATTATAGTTCCTTGCTGCATCGATGACATTATTTTTGGTGAAAACAGAATTAAATTCACTTACAATAGTGGTATTTCCTTTTTTATCACTGAAGTGATAAACATCTCTTACATCTCGAGGATCTATAGTCACCTCAAGGACCTTGCAGCAGTTTTCTACAACTTTATAAATATCATCTTTTGATTTTAACTTATCAGTTTTCACATTACGGATTTCAATTTGGGATGACTTTTGTTGTCTCTGCAAATCCTCAAGCTTAGTTTCAAGTGTAAGCTATATGATCCTTTTGCTGAATACGTTCCTTTTCCAGAACCTCAACTTTTAGTTTCAGATCTTCCTGTTGCTTTGATATGAATTCTACCGCTTTAACAACTTCATCATGCGATTTCGTCATCTTCGTCAACTCTTGAGTCATTACTGCTACTTTAGAGCAAAGATTATTTATCGCTTTCTCCTGGCTCGCCTTCCATTTATTGAGCATATCCATTATGTCGTCATCTTTTTGTAATTTAGGTGAGACTGGAGGAGAATTTTTCTTCCTTTTTTGGCGCTTTTGAGCAGCTACAGGGGCTCTCTCATCACATGTAACTGGTTCAGACTCAGAGGAATATAGTTGTACAGGTGTAGAAGCCGAGGATGATGTCTGTACTTTTGGCATGATTGGTTTATCAAGAAAGCAGAAAATGTGACAAGTCCGCAGTTTAGGTAGTGAAGTGTTCTGGATTAGAAAAAGATTCTAGTTGGAAGTGAGACTCACAGTTTGTTTCGCTATGTCTGTCTTTATCTTCTACTCCGGCAGCGTTTATGCACTCCTAGTACACACGGCGTACAATACGAATATTTAATTTTATTTTATTAAAGAAATATTTAATATTTTTTATAATCGACACAAATAACACGTCTGCTCTCAATAAAGATTCGGACGGAAGGGTAGTTTGTAGCTTTGAGACATAATATATTATGATTAAATAATTAGTTATCGACGTGAAAAAGAGCCTTCTTTGAAGGCCAAGTTTCAATAAAAAAAATTGACTTGGACTTTGACCTTGACTTAGGTCGAGAGTCTTGGAAGAAGGAGAGAGAGGCCTTTACCCAGTACTGGGACATTAATGGCTATTAAATAAATTTAAACGTGCAATGAAACTTAAGCTGTAACCCAGTTTTCATGTCTGCCTGGTGAACATGTTGCTATAACATACATGGAATTAGTAAGTCTGATAGTCCTTATTTTTTCCATGGTCTGATCGAAGTTCTTATTAGTTCCATGGTAACATAGAGCAACACAGACCTCCATGCTTGTCCTTGGTTATCCGTACTGCCACAAATTAAATACTACATAAGTTTTTTTAAGTATTGCTCTAACTAGGGACTGAAAGGACAAATAAATCCAAATGTTGACTGTCAAATAATGCTTTTAAATTAAGTCCACATATTGTGCCATACTTTGTATTTGTGCAATAAAGGTTAAATAAATACTGAAGCACGCCTCACGAGTGCTTCATGTGCCATTCGTTACGGATACCCAATGTTGAATACGTCAACAACTTTATCAATTTGCAGCTTGTTTATTAAAAATAGGTATCAAAATAAGCATGAACTCTGGATGTAAACCCTCATCCCTTCCCTCGAACTACAATTTCAGGAATATAATTTTGAATTTTGATAATAGCAGCCTCTTGTCACTTGGACCACAAATAGCCCCAGCTGAAATTCTATTCTGGCCTGCATTCTGCTACTATAAAATGCAACTAAATCTAACTAGCAAGTATAAGTCATGTTACATAATCTAAGTTCTACTTATTTTGATGCAAATGAATTTTGTAAAGACAATGCAGTTAGTTTTCTAGTGTCAGAGAGTTGCATCAGTGAATAAAATCTATCCTAACTAATATTATAAATGCGAAAGTGAGTTTGTTTCTTTATTTTTTGTTTGTTACCTCCTCACGCTTTTTCTACTGAACCAATCTTCCTGAAATTTCGCATTCACATAGTTCTAAGTACTGAGAACTTTTAAAAAAAGCATTTAACGTTGTTATATCTTTTTTTAACGTATAAAAAATAATTAAGTGATTTAAGCAACGGGTTTAAGATAGCAAAATGCATTTTAATTTTAAAATCAAATAATAGTTCTTGGGTCAAAATGAACGCAACGCCTATAACGGAACTTTTTTAGTGGTCATTGTCTTGTCATTGTCAGTGTCACACACTTTTGAAAACTCTCCTGATTTTGTACCTTATCACAAATAAAATTTATTCACTTTTCGCGATATATGTATTGTATAGTTTCCTACGTTTTATTACTTGTTTCTGGCTAAATACTGAATAAGTAAAAGCCACGTATAAAAAAAAAAAAAAGTGTCACACACCCGCGCGTGTTGATTTATTTTTGGTATTCAAAAAGTTGTGGTCGTTTTATTCGTAAAATAAAAATAATTACATATTAATTTGACAATGGATAACAAGGAAAATATTAATAACAATAATATAAATATTATTCTTATTAAATATAAATATTAATAAATCATTTTTCACTAAATCCACTATTTTGGCGGCAAAGGCTTTACTAAACCGGTATTTCTTTCTAAAAGTCGCCTCATTGAGCATTACACTCAAATGAATTTATCCTCACACGTGGTATTTCGTCGTCTCTATATATTCTGTTAAATAGTCCAAGTTTTTTTTTTTTTTTTTATTTATTAAATCAAAACATTTACAATCAATCAATAAAATTCAATCAATCAATTTCTTCAATTAAATCAACTATTTCAAACATCTCAAAATCCATTTTTGGTCGTCGTAAGAAATCAACACGAGTTCATACAACTAACAAGCAATCAAAATGACTCTAGACAGGATATAAACACTCCGTAAACCAGAGAATTCGCTTGTCTAAAGTCAAACAATGCTTAAACACGTTCTATCCCCAAAACATGTGTTAGACATCGTTTTGTAGTAATGTTTTTTCTAAATAATTATTAAACAGATGTTTAAATCTTTTGTAGTAAGACTGATTGAATCTACCTGTTACTTTGCAGAATTTTAACATCTGCCCTATTGTAATGTTGCTCAGATCATCCTCAGATAGGACGTCTGAGCCCAATATTTCTCTCCTTGCAGCGGCAAATGCAGGACATTCTGCTACTTTTTTTTTTTTTTTTTTATTAACGTGTGGAAAGACCTTCGTCTCGTCCATCCAGCCACGGGAAGCCGGACGGGTATGTGGGACTTGAACCCACTAAAACCACACGGAGTCAACCCCTGCCGCATATATGCCAGGACCGTGTGCTACTCTCGCTCCACAGCCCTGGCGCGGCGGCCGCTACCACGGCGGCCCCAGCACGGCTCGCTCCCGAAGCACCTCTCCAGCGAGAGGGTCGGAGCGGCCAGCGGGATAAGCACCAAAATTCCCGCTAGGGTAAAGGCACACTTGACCCGGGTGCGCCTTACCACCCGAGGGCCGTTAAGCCGAGCGACGGAATCCCGTTTCCGACACCCAACCAGCCCTCAACTTTTTGGGACCCGACCAAGTCAGGCCCTACCACATCTCAGCCGCAGAGGACAGGTTGTCCCTATCCCCTGCGACCGAGACAGGCCCACCACGCGTCGGCCGCAGAGGACAGGGAGAGCGGCGCACCGCAATACCGACACGCCTCTTCCCCTGCGGCCCCACCGACACCGTGCCCAGCGCCACGACATTCTGCTACTAAGCTAACCTATTCTCATAGGGTGTCCTGTAATTTACAAGCAATGAACTATAATGTACTTTTTTCAATGGGAGATTTAACACCTATAAGCTAAAAATAAGTCTTCATCCATAGTTTTAAAAGGTTTACTCATGAAAGGCCATGCTGTGCCAATCCCAGATAAAATGGGAAATAATAAACAAAAAGAGACGCTGAGGAGTTATAGAAAACTAGACCATTTCATCCCCTAGGGGTGGAATTTCCAAAATTCCTTTCCAAGTGCTTACTTATGAAGAATTTATCTGCGAAATTGATAGATTCTACGTTCAGCGGTTTCGTTTTTGCGTTGATACACCAATCAGACAGCGTTTAATTTTATATTGTCTATATAATTATAGCTTTTCCCCGCGGCTTCGCCCGCGGAATTTTCCACGGTAACAGTGCTTTTTCTCGGGATGAAAGGTACCCTATGCCCTTCTCAGTACTTAGAACTATGTGAATGCGAAATTTCAGGAAGATTGGTTCAGTAGAAAAAGCGTGAGGAGGTAACAAACAAAAAATAAAGAAACAAACTCACTTTCGCATTTATAATATTAGTTAGGATAGATTTTATTCACTGATGCAACTCTCTGACACTAGAAAACTAACTGCATTGTCTTTACAAAATTCATTTGCATCAAAATAAGTAGAACTTAGATTATGTAACATGACTTATACTTGCTAGTTAGATTTAGTTGCATTTTATAGTAGCAGAATGCAGGCCAGAATAGAATTTCAGCTGGGGCTATTTGTGGTCCAAGTGACAAGAGGCTGCTATTATCAAAATTCAAAATTATATTCCTGAAATTGTAGTTCGAGGGAAGGGATGAGGGTTTACATCCAGAGTTCATGCTTATTTTGATACCTATTTTTAATAAACAAGCTGCAAATTGATAAAGTTGTTGACGTATTCAACATTGGGTATCCGTAACGAATGGCACATGAAGCACTCGTGAGGCGTGCTTCAGTATTTATTTAACCTTTATTGCACAAATACAAAGTATGGCACAATATGTGGACTTAATTTAAAAGCATTATTTGACAGTCAACATTTGGATTTATTTGTCCTTTCAGTCCCTAGTTAGAGCAATACTTAAAAAAACTTGTGTAGTATTTAATTTGTGGCAGTACGGATAACCAAGGACAAGCATGGAGGTCTGTGTTGCTCTATGTTACCATGGAACTAATAAGAACTTCGATCAGACCATGGAAAAAATAAGGACTATCAGACTTACTACTTCCATGTATGTTATAGCAACATGTTCACCAGGCAGACATGAAAACTGGGTTACAGCTTAAGTTTCATTGCACGTTTAAATTTATTTAATAGCCATTAATGTCCCAGTACTGGGTAAAGGCCTCTCTCTCCTTCTTCCAAGACTCTCGACCTAAGGCTATAGTCAAAGTCAAAGTCCAAGTCAATTTTTTTTATTGAAACTTGGCCTTCAAAGAAGGCTTTTTTTCACGTCGATAACTAATTATTTAATCATAATATATTATGTCTCAAAGCTACAAACTACTAGCATTTCGGAACGACCACTGCTGAGAAGAAATGCCGAAAGAAACTCATGAAACAGTCTTGGTCGCCTAGCATGCCAGAGGGGCTATTCATTAACTTTATACATACACTAGATTGTGTACAGTCAAAAATAAAATAAAATAAAATATATTAGGCCACCCTTTATCAAATTTGTATTACACACACGTTTAAATGTTTCAAGTAGTAAATAAGTCAAACCACCAACTCACACTCGTGTCTGCGGCTCCGTCACAAGGCTTCCCCACCACTCGAGATACAGTATTATTCCTAGTTCGATGGTGGGTTGCTGAGTGCTGCTGAGCCAATGTATGTCTGGCTTCAATACAAAAATGTAATACTTATAAAAAAATTGTTTTGAAACATGTCAATAAAATTCTGTTTTTTACACGACTGACCAAAAAAGGAGTGTTATGTTTTCAGGGTTCATGTATGTATGTAAATTCTTTATTCCACCATAAGTCCTGAACGGCGTAACATATTTTGATGTGAGGGGTATTTTTAAATTCTTTGCATTAGCCCGAGTGACATAGGCTATGTGAGTTGTCAGTCGTGTTTTTTATTTTTTAATAATTAGCTTGTTTTTAATATTAAATCTCTTAACTTGGGCCATCCCGCCCATCGTCCGTTGCCCGGGATTTCAGGCCAAATTGCAGCATCTATATATCTTCGTTCTAGTACGACCTACTTCCAGATATTTCAATCTTGAGGGTCCGATAACTTGGAGGAAATCGGCTACTAGTGGAAGATATCTATTTGCAGTTAGATTTCTAAAGTTACGATGTGGAATCAAAATCAAAAATTATTTATTGAAACTTGGATTTCAAAGAAGGCTCTTTTTCACGCCAAAAACTAATTATATAATCATAGTATATTATGTCTCAAAGCTACAAACTACTAGCATTTCGGAACGACCACTGCTGAGAAGAAATGCCGAAATAAACTCATGAATCAAGCATGAAACAGTCAATAATAGTATAAATATATTTACTGAAATCAATAAATCACGGAAAATTTGATAGTTTGTAGATAATCTGACTCAAGTAAGATCATTTCAAATAGCCAAAGTAGTTACTAATTTTTTGAGACTTTGTGTGCCCTTTATGTAAATACTGATATTTCCTACACATTTTCCACTCCATTTACTACAGCACAACAACTCGCGCCCGGAAGCGTTGGTTACTGAACCTTGAAGGTAAACAGTCCACAATCAAAACAGTGTACACTCTACATGCCGTTGCTCTATGTAAATAGAACATCTACTTTTCAACCGATTTGGCTAAATATACGGAAAAAACATAGATTTATATCGAAAATTACATTGCTTCTTACTCAAAAACAATTCAAAACAGGTAAAAAATGTGAGTAATGTCTAATGATCTTTTGGCATCTGAGTGAGGGCGCCACTTCTGTTTTTAATAAGAAATGTTATAGCTTAGACTTTAGTTCGATTTTTTACCACGTGCCTAAAGAACCATGTCGCACTATACAGGACTATATTTTTTTTATAACGCTAAAAATATTAATTACCAGCTTTTGCCTGCTGCTTCGCCCGCGTGAATTTCCCTACGGTGCTTTTTCCCGGGATTAAAGGAATGTCCTTCTCAGTACCTCGAACTATGTTTATGCGAAATTTCAGGAAGAGTGCGAAGAAATAACAAACAAACAAATAATCTCATTTTCGCATTTATAATATTAGTTAAGATAAGTTTTGGCAAGTGAATCAGTGAGAAAGAGCCTCTATTTCAGCGGTATCTGATGGTAATAACATTCAAATGCATATTTATTTGCAGCAGCGTTGATTGATCCTTTGCAATTCAAACGTAGTCCGGGAGCTAACCAAATTTGTTGGGCTAACATTTGCCAATGCAAATACTATGCCTCTTGGATTACTAATAACCAAATAGATAGCAAAAGGTAACTAGGTAAAGGTGGGTAAAGGTAGGTAAGTCCCTTATTCAGTCAATCATAAGGTTCATTTTAAATATTTAGGAAATGAAAAGTGGATCATATTTCGATTCATCGAAGTGGCCATATTAACCCCCCTTGAATATTTAATAGTACATTGTGATATAAGTGCGGTAAGTTGAAAATTACAGCCGAGGCGATATTGCTAAAGGCAGAGGTTGTAATTTTCAAAGCGCACGTATGTCATACGACGTTTTATAACATATTTGCGAGGAAATATTTAAATAAAACTCGGAAAACGACAATACCAAAGAAAAAGCGCGCTGTATAATTTTACTTGTTCACAAATTACCGATGCGCGCACAGCAGCGCTTTTTTTAAAGGCAAATGCACAAAAAACAGCCAGTATTACCTTAGTATTAATTATATTATCCGTGGTATTACTAATATAGTAAATTAATATTTTTGTGTTTTGTTGCAGATTAATGGTTGTAATTTATTGTCAAAATTAATTTAAAGAATTATTTTTTTATTTATTTTATCTCCTAAAGTTAATTTTATTCATAAAATGTTGACCACTTTTCTGACATAAAAACTCTTTGCTAAGATTTAAAAAAGTATCGTTCGTTTTTAAACGGAGCGTGCACGCGTTTTACTTTACAAAAACGCACAAGTGCGTAATGAGATACAATACAATATTGAAATCGGTGAAATAAGTGACACTTTACGAGCAAATATGTTATAATAGTACATTGTGATATAAGTGCGGTAAGTTGAAAATTACAGCCGAGGCGATATTGCTAAAGGCAGAGGTTGTAATTTTCAAAGCGCACGTATGTCATACGACGTTTTATAACATATTTGCGAGGAAATATTTAAATAAAACTCGGAAAACGACAATACCAAAGAAAAAGCGCGCGGTATAATTTTACTTGTTCACAATTTAGCGATGCGCGCGCATCAGCGCTCTTTTTTTAAGGCAAATGCACAAAAACAGCCAGTATTACTTATAAAGTAAATTAATATTTTTGTATTTTGTTACAGATAAATGGTTGTAATTTATTGTCAAAATTAAGTTAAAGAATTAAATTTTTATTTATTTCATCTCTTAAGGTTAATTTTATTCATAAAATGTTGACCACTTTTCTGACATAAAAACTCTATGCTAAGATTTAAAAAAGTATCGTATATTTTTAGACGGAGCATGCGTTTTACTTTACAATAACGCACAAGTGCGTAATGAGATACGATACAATATTGAAATTGGTGAAATAAATGACACTTTACGAGCAAATATGTTATAAAAATGTTATAAGCAAAGACTCGTGCTGTCTTTGTCTAATTACGTATACTTCACCAGCTTTCTCATGAGATAAAGAATATCATACATACATACATAGAATCACGTCTTTATCCCTTACGGGGTAGACAGAGCCAAGAGTTGTGAGACTCGAAGGCCACGCTTAGCTGAATAGTGGGCTCTCTGATGGAAAGGAGATTCAGATATATAGTGACAGGTTGCTAGCCCATCGCCTATGAGTGTAGGAATCCCCAGTTTAAAGCCCATTCCCTCGATTGACTTTTACAATCTGCGCGGGAAGAGAAGCAGCTGGCACATTCTATGTTTTTTCTTCGCTCCCAGACCAGCGTGGAAGCATAAACAATATCGTAGTAACATAACTAACACCGCTTCATCATTAAGCCTCAACATAATTAAAACTAATATATATTCATGTAATCCCAGTATTAATATTGGTAACTAACCAATTCATCCAACTAAAGATAGTGTTTCAAATTTAATTACAGAGTACTGAACAAGGCTTCTGTTTCGAGAAAGTTGGCTGCACTTAGCTCGTCAGTGGTGCTCAAACTTAATCGGGCTTCCTTGGTCTAATGAAATTATGTTCATATTGGAAATTTCAGATTAATTTCAAGTGTATTTATGACTAGCCGCGCCCCGAGGCTCCGCTCCCGTGGGAATTTCGGGATAAAAAGTACCCTATGTGTTATTCCCGGTATTTTTCTACCAGTATATCAAATTTCATCGAAATCCGTGAAGTAGATTTTGCGTAATTGAGTAACAAGCATCCTCACAAATCCACATCCAAATTTTCGCATTTATAATATTAGTAGCAAGTAGGATGCTGGCTCTTGGCTATTTAGTAACGGAGGAGGTAAAGCCATGTCAGATGCGTTTGAAAAAATCTGACATCTTATAAAACACTCGATAAGAAGTTATAGAAGGTGGTCGATTGGTTTGGTGGTTAATTAGCAATCTATGACTCACCATCTGTCAGGTCCGAATTGCCCCGCCTCGTGGAGCACCATGGAGGACCTTTGCGAGGCCATCGATAGAGTTGGCGTTGCCTCGTACTGGTCAGGGAAAATATAAAGTTCTTGTCATTTTGACTCGCCACGAAGAAGTAGAAGAATTGGTATAGACTTGAAAGGTCCCAGCTTCCAATCCTACTCAGGCCACATGAGTTTATATACCAATCTCACTCATGTATGGTTGTTTTCGTAGACCACTTATTTTCGATGAAGGAAATCATTATGAGAAAACTTGCAGTCTAGAGCTGGCTTGAAGTCATCAAGGAGGATATGCGTGCCAAGGGTCTCACCAGACCGATGCCGAAGACCGCGCGAAGTGGAGAAGAAAAGGAGAAAGCAGACCCTGGGCTCCGATGCGTAGCTGTAGGACGCAAGAGGAGAGAGACAATAGAGAGAGAGAATAGTAAACCACTTGAAACCACTACATTAATATTGCCACGAAAAAGTAGAAAGCGGACTCTGGGTTCCGACGTGTAGCTGTAGGATGCAACCGGGAAAGCGACCAAATGTGTGTGTATGTGTGAGAGAGAGAGAGAGAATAGCAAACCATTCCATTAATATTGCTACAAAGGTCGTTGTGCGTTTAATTCCAAGTCTTGACTGCGACCCTCAGCCTTATGGCATAGAAGGAGTAGCCGTAATATTTTGAGAACCTCTGGCAAAGTTACATATGACCAGTTTACAAGTTGCGGTACCCAGTTAACTCGACATTGTCCAAGTCAGTTCCAATACCCTGACAAGGAAGTTCGGCTATGTTCAATTTGCAGCTCAAGTTATGTCCAAGATCGGGTCGGTAATTTTCGGAACTAAGTACCTTTAATTTGTAGTTCTACTTTGAAATTTCGTTATCATCAATTAATATCAATTTCGAAGTTCGTGGGTATAAGCTAGTTTCTCAACCAAATGCAATGTGGTATTTTGAAGTGTTCCTTATAGATAAACGAACTACGCCCCAGGGCTTCACGCCAGTGGAAATTTCGGGATAAAAAGTACCTTTTTTTAAAATTAAATTGGGTTTGCTCTTGACCACAATCTTGTCCGAGGACAAAGATGAGGTCTACGGTGTAGCGAGCTTACCCAGAAGCAGCCTATTCACTCTGGTTTTGAAGAGAGTCAGGCCTTATGACTTTCGGGATAAAAAGTACTATTATTTTTATACCCGTGTGCAAAATTTCATCAAATTCCGTCCAATAGATTTTCCGTGATTGAGTAACAAACTCACATCCAAACTTTCGCATTTATAAAATTAGTAGCATTGTACTCGTATTTAACTAAATTAAACAGTCTAAGTAAAACTAAAACTAAGTAACCAGTAATCTAAGTAAAACGAGTTTTAAATACATGGAAACGCTTTTCTTTTATGATTTCCGAGTGAATAAAACAAAGGGTTGGCTACCGGAGCGAGTTAAATGGCCAAGCGTAGAACTGTGGATGTGACTCGATTGGCTCGCAATTCCGCTCCCATGCATATGTAAACAGCTGGTGTTAAGGGGGAGCTCTGACAACGCGATTTCATTTTGTGTAACATTTCATCGGGGAGACCAAGAACAAGATGGTCCGATGATTTGACGGGATTCGATAAGAACTGGAAGGAAAAGACGAAGGACAGAGATGAGTGGAGGGAATTAGGGGAGGCTTTTGCCCAGCAAAGGGCATAAATAGCTAGTGAAAAAAAAAAAATAATTGGGTCGTTTTTGGTTTCACACCACAGGCGATTCGAACCGCGGTCCGAATCGCCCAAGAGCCCTTTTTGAATGGGTTCTTTCGCACCGCAGTGGCTGGAGCGGTGCGAATGGCCCAATGTATCCAGAAAGATATCCAAAGGGCTCTTGGGCGATTCAGACCGCGTTTCGTTTCGCTTGTGGTGTGAAACGACCAATAACCCATTTTATTTACGCTTTACTAACTTTATGTGAAGATATACTACTTTTTATTCTACTAAACCTTAGTCTCTCTATTTTCCTAGCCATATCACTGATCAAATTTCATTTGAGATCGTTTTTTCTCATTACTTTTCGCTATGCACGACGGGTTCCAGGTTTCGAGGAGTCGAGCAGGCTTTATTCTACTTGTCTTTACTATAAATTTGACGAGTCAAGGATTTGATAAAATACATATTTAAACAAAACACCTATTGAAACCATACCACAGAATTTATATAACCATACCGTGAGTTTGAAGTATCAGCGCCATCTAGATGGTAGATGGCGGCGGTTGTCAATTAAAAAAAAAATCATTTATTGCAGGCACAATTGTAACATACAACTTATTGTGGCTGTATTTCATGGTATGTTTGCTATTTCTTCATGCAAAGAGAGATATTGTGGAAGTGAATCAATTGGCTTCAGAGGTAATCGGGACAGTTATTGTCACTTGTACTACTAAAAGGTGAGTTAACGGAATACAAATAAAACCATATAAAGGTTTCCCCTTAAATGCTAAAAATCGAACCGATTCTGACTCGTATGAGCTTGCGTCAGCATAAATTAAATAGTTTTTACTGACAATTAACTGAGCGCTCCATGAAAACTTTTACCCAACGAACTACCTAACTAGCCGGGCTTCGATCCCGTGGGAATTTCAGGATATCAAATGTGCCCTATGTGGTAATACTAGTATTTTTCTACTCGTGTACCAAATTTAGTTAAAATCCGTCCAGTATATTTTGCGTGATTGAGTAACAAACACCCAAACTCACAAAAAACCACTTGTTTTTATAAATCGGTCAGGTACAGTCACGAGCACTGATATGTATCCAATTATAGACCTTATAACAATAGCATAAGGAGCGAAATTGTTTACATGTACACACACGTAATGGTGCATATATTTTTTTAGAGAAATTTTAAGTAATTTAATCTACAGCTTACCGAATAATCTGCGACAAAAATTAACGGTCCAATAGGGATTACCAAACAAATTATTATTTATATCCAATTTAAAAATTGCTCCCCTTAACCGCACCATGAACAGTGGGGTAGATAATTAAATTACAGCGCCAAAAAGATGGGAGGCAAAATTGATTCTGGTTGCAATCCCGGACTTACAGCATAGAACCATAGAACAGTTCTAGAAATGTCACCATTTTATAAGACACTAGTATGAGCACGGGACTTTGGTTCCGTGGAAATTTTGGGAAATGCTTTCTTAGTGCTCTTCACTCTCTAAGGAACCTCAGTCAGTCACTCAGTCAACCAGCAACGGAAGAATTTTATAGTTAATAATATAATAATAATTCTTTATTTCTCCCACAAAAAATACAGTTTAAGTTAGAATAAAACAAAAAATCTTTACACAAACTAAGTGGGAGACTGGTGCCTAAGCTAGGCAAAGCCTGTGTTTCAGGTCACCAGGTCTCCACCCCAAGAAAAATACAACAACGGTTAACATTTGAGATAAAAGAATCTATAAGTCTCATAATGTACCTTAACAATTGATTAAAAAAAAAAAGAAGTAATTAAAATATTCATACTTAACAAAAATTGGAGCTATAAGTTGAAGGTATATACAGACGAAATAAGGTTTTCAGTGTCCTCATAACTCAATCCTAGGAGCCAACTCTTCACTACTTTCTTACATACACCTTTGGTCATACTATAAATATGTAACTGCCTATTCACTCTATTGTACAATAAACTACCTATAAAACAAAAGAAACGTTGAGCAAAAACTGTAATCTTTACGTCTCTTACGATTAATAATACCAGACCAGACCAGACCAGACTATAGACCAGTTATTATAAATAGTTCAGTCAACGCAACAAAAACACTTTATGGCCACAATATTCTGCTTATATTTTGTACTAGACGCGGCCCGGGGTTTCGCTCCCGTAGGAATTTCGGAATAAAAAGTACCCTATGTGCTATTCCCGGTATTTTTCTAACTGTATACCAAATTTCATCTAAATCCATCCAGTAGATCTTGCGTGATTGAGTAATAAACATCCTCACAAACTCACATCCAAACTTACGCATTTATAAATTAGCAGGATAAATGCGGAGGTAAGTAAGGATGGTTGGAGTGGTCGAAGTTTAGGTGTCTGTTACTTCTTCATGCAATATCTACTAGAAGGATTTCGATGAACTTCGGTATTCGGATAAAATAAAATATAAGGTACTTGTACTCCGAATTCCCACAGAAGCATAGCTTTGAGGTGTTATTTTATTTATTTGTTCATAATAATTTGCACTTCCAGCGATTCTAGATTCCTAGAATGACCTAAGTAAATTCCAATAACTTTCCAGAACCCATTTTCAAAACAGCTACGGTATTTTTACAGCCATTTTCCTTTACCAAAGGTGATAATAGCCACATCTAATTAACTTTTAATTCCCTCTTTTACCGTAACGCGGGTATTAAAAATATCAGCAAACTAAAAAGGGCTGAAATAATTACATTATTGCTTCGGCTTCGTACTCACTATTCTAATAGATATTATTTTATCCCTGTTTTACATGACTGATCAAAAAAGGAGTGTTATGTTTTCAGGGTTCATGTATGTATGTAAGTTTATTTACACCACTACAAGTCCTGAATGGCTTAACAGATTTTGATGTGAAAAGTATTTTTGGATTCCTTGCATTCCTCCGAGTGACATAGGCTGTGAGTTGTCAGTCGTGTTTTTTATTTTTTAATAATTTGCTTGTATATTTTTTATAAGCTATTGTTCTTGTCCCTTTCTCTCATTTGTGTCGCCTTCTTCAGAATCATTCTCCTGGTGTATCTTTTCTGTATCATCGAGACACTTCAAACTATTTATTCAAGTCATCACTTATCATAGAGGGCCAATTTCATACAAAACTTCATTAGGAATCAATTTATCCATTTTGTAAAGAATTGAATAATTCATTAGATTTCTGCGCTGACCTACATTTACACCGTTTACCCATTTTAAAGACATTAAAAATGTATGGGATACACTAAAATATATGGGCCATGGGTATTAAAATATATGGGCCAAAATTTGGCCGAGTTTCTTTGATGGATACATTATTGAAAATAAAATAAATACTAATGAGACTTAAATAAATTAAAAAAAGACGAGGTAAGTGCGTCTAATTTCTTATTACGAATTTACGAGTAGTTTACAAGGAATGGGTTTTGTATGCATATTTTAATAGGTTTCATCAGCTCAGACTTTTCTATCTAAAAGCTTATGTACAAGCTTATGTGCAATGCACGATAATACATAGGAAATATTAAATCAACCATCAACATAGTAAAACTGAGTACAAACATTGTATATTGTATTTGTTTTGTGTTTATAACTTGTAATAAAGAATACTTATATGTAAATAAAAAAGTGTATAATCTAAAGAATTCAAACTAACTAAAAACAAACAACATAATTAACTAATTCTTATTATTTTTTATTTTTGTTTTTTTGTTGTATTCAGTGAGCTTTTTTATTTCGCCCTATAAATAGAATAAATTGGCCCTCTATGACTTGAATAAGTAGATTTAAGTGGCTCGATGATACAGACTTCCATGCTGGTCTGGGAGCGAAGAAAAATGTGCCAGCTGCTTCTCTTCCCGCGCAGATTGTAAAAGTCAATTGAGGGAAAGGGCTTTAAACTGGGGATTCCTCCACTCATAGGCGATGGGCTAGCAACCTGCCACTATACCTGAATCTCCATTCCATCAGAGAGCCCACTAATTCAGCTAAGCGTGGCCTTCGAGTCTCACGACTCTTGGCTCTGTCTACCCCGTAAGGGATAAAGACGTGATTCTATGTATGTATGTATGATGATACAGAAAAGATACACCAGGAGAATGATGCTGAAGAAGGCGACACAAATGAGAGAAAGGGACAGGAACAAAAGCTTATAATAAAAAGCAAACGCTGGCAAATGTTCCATTTATTATGCACTACAGTGTACAGTAAAATTTTCATATGTGACTGTATTCTGACGAAACTTTTTACATCACAACTGGTGAGTTGCTGAAAAATTAAAATGTTTATTTTACCAAAAAAAAAATATACAATACTAATGTTGTATGTAAGTTTTTGTATATTATAGTTTTTTCATGTAAAAAATCTCTCTGAGAGAAATCATTTGTTAATCTGTGTAATTGAATATACTTTTGAGTAACTAATTAAGAAAAAACACTTGTTTACTTAACACGTTGTTGGACGGCTAGTTATAACAATGAAATTTATTTTGTGTGTCATTGACATTAGTCATACATTAGTCTATCAACGTGTTTAGTATATTTTTTAATAAAATATTTCTGTTCATGCTTTTCGTACACAACTACTATTACGACTGCCGCGCAGCGACCAAAAGTGGATCTTGGCCTCCGACACGGGATGACGCCATTTTTTGCGGTCTTGCACCAGCTCTCGCCAGTTGTCAGCTCTAAGGCTCTTTAGATCTTTCAGAACCTCATCGCTCCAGCGATACCTAGAGCGCCCGACAGGTCGACGGCCCCTCGGTCGACCCTTATATGCTCTATTGACGGCACGATCCTCTCCAATTCTCCCCACATGTCCGAGCCAGCGGAATCTGGCTGCTGACCTCTCCAATGATATTTGGTTCGGACACTAGGTCTTCAATTTCAAGGTTCTTCCTAGCTCTCCACTTTCGTACACAAAACACTAGGTTATTTTTTTTGTCATACCTATTACAACCGCAATGCGGTTTCAAATAGAAAATACTCAGAAAATAGCTCTTACTTTCTAACCAATAAGGTTGATGTAATGTATGGTAATAATGTCACATTTTTCTGTATTAAACAGGACATACGAGGGTCTATATCAGGCGTACTCGCGGCGTAAGGAAATATACTGTATTTTATGAAAATTAATGTACGAAAGTGGATTTTTATGATCGTTAGTTGAAAACTCCGTAAAAATCTTTTCAACGATGCTGTGAAGCTTTTAAGTACTTCACACAAAGATAGGTACTTAATAATAATATTAAATATCTTTATGTTTTTTATACAAGGTGTAACGGAAAGGGTATTACTATACAAAGTGGAAAGATTCGTTACCGTGGGTACATCCTTTATGTGAAGTTTCAGATTATTTTCAGCACTTTTAAAAAGGAGTGTTAAAAAAATAAATGATAAAACGAAATCTTTGCCATGTAAACAAACACTGCACATCACTATTCAGGATATTTCAATGTCAAGGTTGCGTTTGCACTGCTCACACACATATCACAACACAAATTATTTCACCTTCTCGGTTACTATGAAAACCTGGTACTTTGAGCAGTATCCGCTTTCGTCACCTTTTGACTGTTTCAACCAATGTTTTCACAAAGAAACTGCCTACACGTGCAGAACGGCGCAGCACAGCAGCGGCGGGAATTTTACCTTACTTTAAATTGATTAATCATTTAAAAAAAAACCACTCGAAAGTCGCTTTTCAGTGTTTTCATCGCGTATTTAATTAGAAATCAAATAACTCGCATAAATATTTTTCACTTTGACAAGTCAACAACTCAGGCATATTGACAGTTACTTTTTAATATTGGTGCTGTCCTGCCAGGTACATTTTCGGAAAAAGTCCAGTCCCGTCTTTTATTAGCCAAACTCACATCACCTTTTTGATTATGCAGTCCTAGTACAAAATAAATAAATATCCTACTTAGAGCAACACGGACCTCCACGAAGTCGGTGTTGCTGATAATTAGGATATTTTTCCCTATGAACCTCCCATTGTTCCATGGATCCCTTGTATTAAACCAATATTTACCTTTAATTTTATTGTCATGTTCCATGAAGATGATATTTTTTAAATTTAATTTTTGACCATACTAGGATCACATATCAGCCTAACATAAGGTAGAAGCGACGCCTTATTCAGAGTTCATTTGAAAATTTTGTCAAACCCTTTTTTTATCTTGTCAGAATGTCAAATCTTCAGACATACAGACATTTGCAAATAAGAGTGCGGAACCTCTTTTGCAAATTCTAATTTATTACAATACCAGGCGCCGAATCAAGGAGGTGTGATTTAATTTTGATAGTTGTAGATGATTGACCTTGAATTCAACAGCTGTTTACTGTCATAGTGGTGAATAGTGTTGTGCCAATTCAAATTGGAAAAATGTGTGCCTGTATGGTTTTCTTAAAATTAAAAATTAAATCATAAACATACAAGACTAAAAATGTCTGGAACTAGTTTAAAACCATTATCACAGTTAGCACAATCGATATGGATATAGGTATTCCGTTACACCTTGTATAAGATAGGGCGGCAAATGAGCAAGCGGGTCACCTGATGGAAGCGATCACTACTGCCCATGGACAACTGCAACACCAGGGGTATGTGAGTATTGCCGGCCTTTCAAGAAGACGTTAACACTAGAGATGGGCGTTTAAACGAAAAGCATTTAACATATACTAATTTTTATTTTTAACACAAAAATAGGTTATTTATAATAAGCAGCTATCGTTTATTGCTTTCGTTTAAAATTTTAACACTCGGGCAATTTAATTCGATGGCCTGAGATTCCGAGACCTATCCACCAATCAGAAAAGAGTATGTCGACATTTCGACCAATCACAACACAATCACGCGAGTCCTCCGCTTGCGCGCGCAAACCGCTGACCGGCTGATAAACCTACCATATCAAATATTCTTCGACGTTATACTAATTGCTTTAAATATTCAACGTTAATTTTAATCGTGTTGTTACCTTATTTGCTTTTTTCTTATTTGCTTTTTTAAACGTATCGTATCAGTGATGATTTTTCTGCGTGAGAGAAAGTATCGCTCCGCGTATCCGCATTTGTTTATTGTGATTTTCGCGTGTTATCGTGATTTCATGTAAATATTTAAAGTATCAAATCTTTTAATTAATTTGTATAAGTTCAAATAATCACAATACATCATTCATAATTATGACAATATTATTATTCAGACAGTCCTAAGCCTGCAAAGTATGAAGGAAAGTTCATAGAAATCGTTCAAAAAATCCAAATGTCGTAAAAATCAACTAAAAACTATCAGTAGATTAAATTCTGCTACAAATATGTTAGTAACTTTTTTCAACGAAAATTGTATTATGTTTAAAACTATTATAAGCACACAAGATTTTTTAATTTAACAACTTTTTTCAACGAAAAAATAATAAGCTATTAAGCAGATAAGCAGTTAAGGAAACCTAATTTTTAAAAATAATTTAACGAATAATCAGATTTTTTTTTAAGCTGTCTAGCCCACCTCTAGTTAGCACGTTAGATTCGTTTTTTTAAGGTTCCATTGTCGTATCGGTATGTGAAGTATATATATCTAATACAACTCAAACTTAAAGTTTGACTGTCCTGTCAGACAATGCTTTTAGTTTAGCATTAAGTCCACCTTTATAGATTAATAAATAGCATAGAAAGTGAGCTTGTTTGTTTGTTTATTTGTTGCCCCTTCACGCTTTATCAACTGAACCAATCTTGCTGAAATTTTGCATATACATAGTTAGATGTACTAAGAAGGATATAAGAGAATTTTTCAGGGGAAGAAGCACTGTTTCCGTTGAAAATTCACGTGGGCGAAGCCGCGGGCGAAAGTTAGTATCAAATAAATAGTTTAAAGTAAGAACCGCGTCGTGTCGTCGTGTCGAGTGACTTTCAACGGCCCCGGCGGGCCTGCCCCGGTGACGGGGCCGTTGGAAAAAAAATTTCCAACGGCCCCGGCGGGCCCGGATTTTGCGTTGACGGGGCCGATGGAAAAAAAATTACCAACGGCCCCGGTGTGTTTTTTAAATGGGACCGATAGCATAAAAAAATTATAGCATACGCTCCGGTAGTGTTTAAAGGGGGGGAAATTGTGTATTATTTTATAGACTTTTAATATGAAAAAAAATTAAAAAAAGAGTTTGTATGTATTATTTAGGTCGACTGTTAGATAATGCTTCTGCATTAAGTCCACCTATTGTGCCATACATTGTGTTTGTACAATAAAGGTTAAATAAATAAAATAAATATTATTGTTATCTTAATACTTGTACTATTATGTGTATGGGGGGGCCCTTTAAACACTACCGGAGCGTATGCTTTAAAGTTTTTTATGCTATCCGTCCCATTTAAAAAACACGCCGGGGCCGTTGGTAATTTTTTTTTCCAACGGCCCCGTCAACGCAAAATCCGGGCCCGCCGGGCCCGTTGGAAATTTTTTTTCCAACGGCCCCGTCACCGGGGCAGGACCGCCGGGGCCGTTGGAAGTCACTCGTCGTGTCCGTCCGCAATAGCCTCCCGTATGTCGTTGTCTCAAGTCCTCGGTAAAAAAAGTCCAAGTCACGCACATTTCCGTGACAAACCCAGCCGTACACTTAGCGGTTGTATTTATTGCTCACCGAATTATTTTTATTAAAAAATATTAAATGCGTTAGCGCACGAATTGTTGTTACATATCTTTTTTTAAGGTTCCGTCGTAAACAAAGAGCTCTGTTTCTGCTGATAATGTTCGTGTAATCTCTAATCGTCTGTATTTTGTCCATGTTTCAGCAGTAGACTTATCTTTAGGAAGCCATATGTTGGACAAAGGCTGTTTTCATTTCCCTCCATCTTGGCTTGCCACTTGCATCCCTTAACTTTCCAGCTACTTTGGAACGTGGTAAATAAAAACAACATCTAATTTTAAACATTTTAATAAATAATAATGTTAACATTATAGTTTATTAAATTTATTAAAATTAGATGTGGTTTTTTTGGTAATATATCCTACATGTGATGGTGAAGCTAAGTCCTAGAGTTCTCAGCAAATCTTCATCGGCTATCCCAGACTGCATGCATAGTATGTAGTCTGGGCAGCCGATGAAGCATGCAGTGCACACCCCAGAGAGAGAGAGAGAGAGAGTGTTAGTGGGGCTCTCGGCCCTGGATTTCCATTTCAATTGTCTATTCAGGGACTGAAGAATCTAAGCGGGGCCATATATGCCCTTGATTTGCCTTGATACTTAGAGAAAGCACAGATAATACACCGGTATCGGATATATCAATACTGCTCTACCATAGAATAAGTATTCTATCTATCTCAGCCGAAAGACGTCCACTGCTGGATAAAGGCCTCCCCCAAGGATTTCCACAACGACCGGTCCTGCGCTGCCCGCATCCATGCGCAACCCGCGACCTTCACCAGGTCGTCGGTCCACCGAGTGGGAGGCCTGCCAACACTACGTTTTCCGGTTCGTGGTCGCCACTCGAGAACTTTTCTGCCCCAACGGCTATCTGTTCTACGAGCTATGTGCCCCGCCCACTGCCACTTAAGTTTGGCGATTCTGCGGGCTATGTCGGTTACTTTAGTTCTCCTACGGATCTCCTCATTTCTGATTCGATCACGCAGGGAAACTTCGAGCATAGCGCAATAATGCAAGAATAAGTATTACTAGCAACAAATTAGTATGCATATTAAATTACATATTAACTAAGCGCTTTTTACGGATACGATATGATAACTGACATTATAAATTATAGTTCTTAAAAGTTATATCACATAATGACAGATAATTACGGGCAATTATGGTGACAAAATATCACATTTTGACTAATATCCCTTTTTGTCAATTTTTTGTGGAGAAAATAACTGTTATTAACGTGAAAATGTTTCATAATAGTCTTATAATTTATGAGGAAGGGTTTATTAATCACATATCAGTAGAATCTGAGTTCAAAGAACGATTGATTGTCTAGAATTGTTCGACTTTGAATTGTATACGGGTAGCTTGTGTAACTGTATACGTGTAGCTTGTGTTTCTATCAAGAAAAAGTATTGTTCGTTTTTTTTCTAAAATATAATGTGCGTTGTGGGAATTAGAGATATCTTCCTCATGAATATGGCTGTCATACACAGAAGGAATTTTTCAAATCGGACTAATAGTTCCAGAAATTCATGCGTTTGAATAAACAAACTCTTCAGTTTTTTAAGTACATATGTATTATTAACTAGCTTTTGTCCGCGGCTTCGCCTGCGTGAACTTTCGACGGAAGAACGGTTTCTTATGTCCTTCTCAGTGTTTCTAATTATGTGTATGCAAAATTTCAGGAAGATTGGTTCAGTAGAGAAAGCGTGAAGAGGTAACAAACAAATAAATAAATACATATACAAACTCTTTCGCATTTATAATAAAAGTTAGAATATAGATAATTAAACAAAAAAAATATATTAATTATACATATTGAATTTTTGAAATTAACTTCTTGTAGATGTTAATAATCACAGAAATAATTCCGATAAAATTTACGGAATTCCACCAGCCAGGAAACAATATCAAGAATTAGAATTAACAGTTCTAATTGCCTATCTAATTAAAAGCCTTCCATAACTGGCATAACCATCACATAATATTTAATGAGATCACTGTTAGGATGTTTGTGGCAACTCAGAGCTAAACTTTTGATTGCAACTGAATAAACTCAGATTGTTATGTTAAGTCATTCAAAATTAAACTCAAAGAACATTTTGAATATTCAAAAGTCTTGAAAATGTAGCAATCTGTTTTATAATAAAAGTATATAGGTAATTTTGGACAGCAAAAGAATCTTATGGGCTATCTTAAGTAGTCTATTATTTAACTCGAATCTTTAACTACCTAAATGCCAAATTTCATCAAAATCAGCTCAGCGGTTTAGCGTCTTAGGACGTGGCACAGGGCGGGCGTTTCATAGAAACGGAGCGTCAAATATACCTACTACTACTACAAATGAAACTGTATATCCGTGAACACGTCAGTAACACGTCAATGTGTGTTTTCATAGTCATAGCGTCCCAATACACACAAGAACGGGGGAGAAGTGCGGGGGGTGCGGGGTAGTTCCATATTGCGGGAGGGACAGGGAGTTTCCTTTCTGTACGTAGTACTTATATTAATTCTGTGAACGTGGTTAGTCTCATCGCATTGTTTCAAAACCCTTTGATATATTTTACCATAACACAATTCTAAGTTGAGCAGAAGTAAGCAGTGCAGTGCAATTAAAGTTAACAGGAGTTTGAAGTTATTCAAGTGTGGATTTGCAATGGCTTGAAACGTGCCAGAGAGGCCGCACTTTGCGGGCGGTTCCCTATGACCTTATGTAACTATATTCATTGGTTTTAATAGATATGCTTAGGAGTTTATTTTCCACTAGCTTTTGCCCGCGGCTTCGCCCGCGTGAATTTCCCACGGGAACAGTGCTTTTTCCCGGGATAAAAAGTAGCCTATGTGCTATTCCAGGTCATTATCTACCTCTGTACCAAATTTCATCGAAATCCGTCCAGTAGATTTTGCGTGATTGAGTAACAAACATCCTCACAAACTCACAAACTCACAAATTCACAAACTCACAAACTCACATCCAAACTTTCGCATTTATAATATTAGTATGGATAGGTATTCTGTAAAAGTACCCAAGTAAGTTCCAAGTTTTATTATATCCGTGTACCAAACAACGAAATCGGCGGATCGTAAGATAACAAAGTGTCGTCTTTCCTTCTTATCGAGTGTGTCTGGTGTCAGATTTTATTCAAGTCGCCTAAAGGCATCTGACATGATATTTTTTTACGACTACCGCCATCTAGTTGTAGTAGCTGTATACACACTAGTAAACTAAACAGTCAGCCAATATGCAGGTTTCCTCACGATGTTTTTCCTTCACAGGAAGCAGGTGGTGGTCTATGCGAAAACTACCATACATGAGTCAGATTAGTCTACAAACTCATGTGACACAGGTAGGATTTGAACCCGGGTCCTATCCGACCTCAGGCGGGTGTCATTACCATTTGGCCACCACCTCTTCGCAAGTGTCGTTGAAAGCTGTATATGTATAAATCGTCATTTTCTAGAACACTAATAATATTACTACAATCCGGTCGATCACAGTTTGCGTCTCGCTGGCATGTGGGAATACTTAACTGTATAGGCAATACGAAGACTATGGTTCGGTTCCTGGTTTTACAAACAATGTTTCCTGAATATTTCACGTTGATCCTTTTTGCATACTTAGCTGAACGTACGGAATTTTTACTTGAATGACTCCACTACGAAATGTCTAAGTACGAAATGTCTATGTACGTTACTTCTAATGTATCCAATGTCGAAGTATGCTAGTACGATGTACGTTAGTTCTAAAGTATCCTAGTACTACGTATTCCAGTGCTAAAGATTACAAGCATACCGTAAATAAACGTCAAGGTGACGTCATCAACGCCAAGCGCAAACTCTGGTTGTAACTATTTAGATATTTTATCTTATGGTAACTTAATATTGTCTAAAAAATATACCGTGCAAAAACTGTTTTCGAATTACTCGTGATCGTGACAAAAAAGCTAACACAGCGCATTTGATATATATCTACAAAATATCCTATCTTTAACTGAAGCGTAAACATAAACAGGATTAATAAATCACAGTATAGACAGGAGTACCACTCCTAAAATTGAATCTAGGTACCGGCGAGGCGCGGGATATATTTCACCACTTGGCCGAGTGCCGTTTGTAACCGTGCTAGGCAACTTGGTAACTTGGCAACCGGCCAGATCGTATTGACGCTGAACTGTCGGATTATTGCAACATTTTGTGTTGGTTGGTTAATCTGGCTTTGATGTAAAACATTCTATTGGCGCAGTTTGACAGATCGACTCGAATGCCACCGTGATGGAGAATGACTGATTTTCAAGTTCAACTATCGATAGCAAAAGTATCGGCTTTTGCTGTAACACTTGTGAGTTGAAGCGGTAGAGGCCAAGTGGTAATGACACCCCCCTGAGGTCGGATAGGACCCGGGTTCAAATCCTACCTGAGTCACATGAGTTTGTAAACCAATCTGATTCCTGTATGGTAATTTTCTCATAGACTACCACCTGCTTCCAGTGAAAGAAAACATCGTGAGGAAACCTGCACTTGGCTGAGTGATTAGTTTACTAGTGTGTATACGGCTACTGCCACTAGCGACTTGAATAAAATCTGACACCAGTAGTAATAATAACTGTTAGTAATAACACACTCGATAAAAAAGATAACACTACTGGATTTTCACGGTAACGACACCAAGATACGATTATTAAAAAGCAGCCAATGGCGTCGTGCCACGATGCTCATATGTTTTACATCTGCCGGGGGTCCCGTGACGGCAAACTTTTTTTGTTTATTTATTTATTTATCCTTTGTGTATGCTGGCCAAAGATCTCTCCATTGGCCATTTCCCTGTCTAATGCTCGTCCAATCTCTCTGATTAGCATCAAGATCGTCGCGCCATCTTTCCTTGGCCTTTCTATGTGACGTCGACCTTCTAGAATCCAGGAAGTAATGCGTAACGACCATTTTACAATTAAAAAATACTCGAATTCGTTTTTTTGTAGAAAACAAGGGGTCGGTACCCATTGGTCCCCTGAAATTCGCACCCTGTGCCCATTCGCACCCTCAAAAGATATTAAGTATGATTTTGATAAGGAATGGTTAGAAACATTTGAAGAGAAAAATGTAGAGATGGGTAACAAATTTGATCAAAACCTGTCACTATATCAAAATCTCAGTTCCAGTAATGAGCCCAATATCCAGCGAAACGTCGCCTTCGAGTCTCACACTCTTGGCTACTCCGTAAGGGAAAAAGACGTGACAATGTATCTGTATCATATATCCTAACTAATATTATAAATACGAAAGTGAGTTTATTTGTTAATTAATTTGTTATCTCTTCACCAATCAAACCATCAAATTAACCAATCTTCCTAAAATTTTACATACACGTAGAAGGACAGAGAAGGACATAGAGTACCTTTCATACCGGGAAAAAGCACTGTTCCCGTGGGAAATTCACGCGGGCCAAGCCGTGGTCAAAAGCTAGTATCCCGACAAATTTAGCTGCAATCAAAAGCAGCTTCACTTTCAGTCTCCAAGCGACTTGGCGTCCTCCCAAGCTGGACGGCCTACTTCCCCGGCCTTGGCGGGTCACACTGGGTCGCAGCCAGCTGATACCCATCATGGAACTTGAGCAATTAACTCCAAACTGCTGTCTGAATCATGTATCTTTTATTAACAAGCTTTTGTTTAACTTGCCGTGTGTTTTCGGGTTAAATCTTGAAGCTAAATAAGCTAATTAAAAAATAAAAACACGACTGACAACTCACATAGCCTATGTCACTCGGAGGAATGCAAGGAATCTAAAAATACCTATCACATCAAAATCTGTTCAGTCGTTCAGGACTTATGGTGGAATAAAAAAACTTACATATTTATATACATGAACACTGAAAACATTACACTCCTTTTTTGGTCAGTCTTGTAATTAGAACCACTTTTTGTTGTCCTATCGAGTTAAAATTTTACTATTGACCTGATGATGCACCCAGAATATAGTGCTGTTAATAACACGATTATATATTTGAGATCTTTGCCTCGTCCCAAAAAATATTTTTTATAAAGACTTATTTCAAATGGAATCAAGCAGGCAACGCAGTATATCAGTACGCAGTACATAAGTGTGCTGCGGTCATAGTTTTAGCAACATTTTTGAGTATAACTTTTTTATTTTGTGTTTACTTTTTCATTCAAAGTTAAGTTACACAAACTTATTTGAAAATCATCATCTTCTTTTGGTAAATGCGTAGAAAGTAAGTATATTTCGAACCTTTTTAAGGAACAAAACACAAAAATCCTTTTGTTTTCAATGTGAAAACTACTTATAATAAGGTCAAAGGGTTTCAACTGAAATCCGGCAATAACTGTCGTCTTAGCGGATGTTCGGAACTATTCACATTAGCCGCCCCGCCCCGCCCGGCTCGAGACAAATCTCTGAAGTTTCTGCCAAGACCGCGTTCACTTTGCTATGATTTCTTTTTTTTTAAGTATTTTAAACATAATCTACACCCAAGAAAGAAACTGACTGACAAATCCCACATGAAGTGAGAAAAGATTAAAGATATATTTATTTGCAAAACTGTGACTTTGTACAAAATCATTTTATTGAATTAGAACCAAATGTTGCACCATTGAATGGTGTGCAAATTCAGATATGGTCGCTTTATAGTTTGTAGTTACATTTATAATACTCTTCATGCTACAAACTAGGTACTAGTATTTCGTAATAGCCACTGCTGAAAAGAAAGAAACACCGAAAGAACTCAAAATCTAACTCTTTATTTGCATTCTCAGAAATTCATTCCTTGTATGCAATTGTTGCAACTCAGTTCTTCATTGTGTGTCAGTTCTTATCGAGTGTGTAATAACTAATATACCTTAGTAAAATCCATTTATTCTTACCAGTCCTATCATGTAAACAGTATTCACAGTACTTTTTGTTGAATTTTGTTGAAAATAAATCAAATATTAGTTCAATCCTAAACATTCTAAAGTAAAACATTTATTAACCACGAAAGTAATTTCCTAAAAAGTCTTTTTTAATTTATATTGTTGTAAAATCATAAAAAGACATGGTAAGATTGCTTACATGATAGGACTGGTAAGAATAAATGGAGTTTAGTAACCTTAGCTCTAAGTAATTTCTGACGTCAACTAATCTAGTTTAGTAAGTACTGGCTTTTGCCCGCGGCTTCGCCCGCGTGAATTTCCCACGGAAACAGTGCTGTAAAAGGTAGTCTTTGTCCTACTTAGTACTTCCAGCTATGTATATGCGAAATTTCAGGAAGATTGGTTTAGTAGATGAAGCGTGAAGAGGTAACAAACAAACTCACTTTCGCCTTTATAATATTAGTTAGGATTAGGATAGGATAAGACGATTTAAAAGTGTTATTTTTATGCTTATTTAAACAATACAATTGCCTTTGCCTAACTACTCGTAAAACTGGTGTCAGATTTTATTCAAGTCTAAAGTGCAAACCAGTATGAACAAGCCATTAGCGGCAATCCACTCGAGTCGCGGCAACAGCATAAATCGCGAGGATCAGCGGACTGGAGCCAACTGAAGTCACTGGATTCACATTCAGACGTCCATTACGAATAACTTTTAAATTCCCTTTGTTTAGAATAGATCTTTCTCGTTTGTTTTTGACCTTACAACTAAGCCTAGTAAGCCTTACATCTACCCTAAGAACTATAAAATTAAACATTCATTCATTATGCCTACATTTCTTTATTTCTTTAAAAACAGAAACTCACTGCACTGACAGTTGTCCAAGGCGTGCAGTGAGCTATAGTTACATTATTAAATTGATAGGTAATGTACACAAACATCTACAAATTGTCTAAAATTAAATTAATATTAAAAATATCAATATATGGTAAGCTACCAGGGCGTTGAGTAGAGATACAGCTAGATTAGTGGGTGCATACCGGGCTGTGAGAGAGTGTGTCTCCGCCGAGAATAGCGGAAGATAGCGCAGGCCTGTACACACTAGGGACATAAAAACTTATTCTTGACAGCGCTAACGGATTGTGAACGCTGCCATTCAGTAAAAGATAATAATGCACCACTACGGCACATTTTCATCTAAGTTCAAGTGTATTCAAACCCACCATGCCATTGACGAAGAGAAACGGATACAAAAAAGGATAATATCCGTATAGTTTTTTAAATAACGACCGGGCGAATCTACATATATATCTATATGTTTATATCATACTTATTTGACTGGTAATGTTTAAATACCTTTCACATTTTTCACTTTAGTATGTTTTAAGCGAAATAGAGGAATAATATATGGACAAAACTCAACATCCGTATCGTAGTCACGAACACAGAAACGAGCACAGACACCCAGGCAAATATAGTAAAAAAAAGTATGTAAAATTGCCTGCGCTGGCAATTGAACCCAGTGCCTCTAAATAGCGGACGGTAGTTGTGACAACTACGCCACAGAGGTCGTCAAAATCTGTTAGGAAAACAATACACAACACTCTATTCTTAACAATTCTCTTTCTCTCCTCTATCTCAAATCCAAATTTCCTTAGTTCCACCCACTCCTATCTTCTTCTTCTTCCTACTCTATATTTGTGAGTAAGTTGCACTTATGGGGCAGAAAACTTCTCGAGTGGCGACCACGAACCGGAAAACGTAGTGTTGGCAGGCCTCCCACTCGGTGGACCGACGACCTGGTGAAGGTCGCGGGTTGCGCATGGATGCGGGCAGCGCAGGACCGGTCGTTGTGTAAATCCTTGGGGGAGACCTTTGTCCAGCAGTGGACGTCTTTTGGCTGAGAGAGAGAGAGAGAGAGAGAGAAGTTACACTTTATCGCACCACCTTACTCCTCTCTGTTTGGTGTAATGGTTGACTGGTAGAGAATGCCATATGACGTCCACCATTTGTACATGATTTTTGTAATTTTGTGCAATAAAGTTTAAAATAAAAAAAATCTTCTTCTTCTCTCAGCCGAAAGAGGTCCACTGTTGGACAAAGGCCTCCCCCAAGGATTTCATCCATGGAGGGTTTTGCCGTAATTGCCACGCTTGGCAAGCGGGTTGGCGATCGCAGTGTGATGGCATAGTACGCGGAAAAATGCTGCTGCCTATCCTCCGGTGTTTTAAATCCCTTAGTCGCCTCTTACGACACCCACGGGAAGAGATGGGTTGGTGCTATTCTATGGCCACACCACAGGCCAAAATAAAAAAATAATAACACACAATCACTCAAGTGCTGGCAGTGAAGCGGTGGTGGTCGAGTGGTAATGACACCCGCCTGAGGTCAGATAGAACCCGGGTTCAAATCCTACCTGTGCCACATGAGTTTGTAGACCAAATATCTGACTCATGTATGGTAGTTTTCATAAACCACCACTTGCTTCCGGTGAAGGAAAACATCGTGAGGAAACCTGCACATTGGCTGACTGTTTAGTTTACTAGTGTGCATACGGCTACTGCCACTAGATGGCGGTAGTCGTAAAAGTCATGTCAGATGCCTTTAGGCGACTTGAATGAAATCTGACACCAGTGTTAGTAATAACACACTCGATAAGAAAGAAGAAGACTGAAGTGCTTATTTCGTTGAAATTAAAAAACTTTTCTATCACAGATAATTTAGTAAATGTACATTCACAGCTCAAACACCCGTTAACTTTCGCTGAGCGAGCAAGTTAGTTCCGATAACGAGTCATAAAGTAGATATTTATCTTGAACATCTAATTTAGCTCTTCAGTTCACTTATTTTACTTGAAGTGCTTGAAGTAAGAATGAAACAATTTTTTATTTCATACAACACTAGCTGCGCTCCGGGGCTTCACTCCCTTGGGAATCCCTGGATAAAAAGTACCCTATGTGCTATTCCCGGTATTTTTCTATTCGTATACCAAATTTCATCGAAATCCGTCCAGTAGACTTTACGTGATTGAGTAACAAACATCCTCACAAACTCAAAAAGTCACAAACTCACATCCAAACTTTCGAATTTATAATATTAGTAAGATAGTAGGATTTTTTTCGCAGACAATTTTTTTTCCTTGGCGAATCTTTAAAAATAGCAAATTTATAATAGCTGCGTCTTACGGCTTTACTCTCATGGAAACTTCGGGATTCTAGATAGCTTAATCTTCTAAAAATTATACAGAAAGAATCTCTCAAATAGGACTGACACTTCCAGAGATAAGAGCGTTTAAACATACAAACTAAGACGTATTTAAATCATTTGTCAAGTCTTATTATCATAAGTAAGATGCTATTAGTCCAATAGTGGATATTTACTCTTTATTTATACCTATTGAAGTTACTTAATATAGCATGTTTTTTCCTAGCCTGTAGATGTTGTAGAGGGAAATGTGTACCACTACTGAACAAAGGCCTCCCCTTTCTCCTTCCACATTTCCCTGTTGAGTGAAGTCCGCGTTCACTCCATAGCATTGTAATAAATGAATTCGTTTTGTTTAATTGAAATGTGATTTCGTAACAAATGCACAAATATTAAAACTTTTCACTTTTTTTTTGAAGTACGGCAACCGTACTTAAAAAAAATAAAGTGAAAAGTTATCAAATGGACATTCCACACAATTCGCAAGCATAAGGGAGCGTACAGATCATATTATTTTCACGATTGGTTAGAAGTCTGAATGTGTATGGTCGATTGATAAATTATTAGGTGTAAATGCAAAATCTTCCTTAGTTCAAAAACAAGTTTTTAGTTCACTGATGGTTCAAGGCATTGAGTAACCCCGTTCGCACACGAGCAGTAGGAGTTGGAGTTGCGTCGGCGTCGCGTTTTAACGCTGGGCGTTGGCGTGCCGTTATAACTTGTGGTGATCTGCACACGAGCCGTTGCGTAGCCGTCGATCTCACAAGGTTTCAATGGTGCTAGATGTTTTTAGTTTCTTCAGATGAAGGGGGATTTCATATAACGTTGTTTTAATTCTTATGTGTATATTATAAAATCAGTCCCTTTCTTCGTTTGTCTTTCTGTATGCAATACTCAGAAACTACTGAACGAATTTTCATTCGGTTATCGTCAACTGGGTAGTGGGGTAACTGGGTAGGTCATGAGGAAGATTTGGTATATACTTTATGCGGGCGAAGCCGTGGGAAAAAGTTACTAAAAATTAAATATACCTACCAGTCCAGCCAGTCTATTTTTGTTTGACCAAGCTGTTTGAGAAACATTTTTTAATACTACTTAAATTATTTTATAGACAAGGGTACGAATTTTTTGTGGCATCCTTACTTATTATGAAATAAAGTCCCCCCACCGCGTCTGTCTATCTGTCCGTTTCCAATAAATTCAAAAAACTAGTGAACGAATTTTCGTGGGGTTTTCACCAATGGACGGGGTAGGTCATGAGAAAAGTTTTGGTGTATAATTTACGCGGGCAAAGCCGCGGACAATAGCTAGTATTGAAAAAATAAATAATCAAAATATTTTTCACGCGAGGATTTTCACGCCTGGTCGCAACGGCTGCCGTTATGACGGCTGCCGTTATTAAAATCCACATACGCAACGCCGCCTCAACTCGTCGTGTGCGGACTTCTTTGAAGATGTACGTGGTCGTTGCACTGCCGTTGCGCTGTCGTTCGACGCGCGTCCAACTCAACGCCAACTCAACGGCTACGTGTGCGGAGTGCCTTACGAATTTCTTACTACTTGAAATCCTATTGTTTTCTGCGTGAGCAGAAAATTCATAAACAAGATAGAGACAAATGACAAGATAGATGGGTTAGTGATTGGCACAGCCGACACTCGCACATAAATATATCATAATCAATAGATTCATTTAAATATGGAGTTCTTTTGTTACATGTAAATAATTTAAAGTAATGTATAAACTTCATATTACAAAATAAAAATGCAAACAGGCCTCAAATATTTTATTTATCTTCTATTTTATTATAATCGAAATTAAATACTTAAAAAAAACAACATGATTGAAAAGTTTACATGTCTCATCACTATCGAATTTAACTGTCAAAACATGCACCACGCGATGCACCGACATGTCACGATTTGCGAATTATAGGCTTGGTCTATACTAAGGAACGATTAAATAGTCTAGGGTTCAAGGACAGTCTAGCCAGGTGGGGTTAACACAGAGAGACACTTTGTACAAAGTACTTATTACTTCCATGGATCATACACAGTTCGCAAAACTTGTGCGAGTGTGGTGCTTATCCTCAAACAATGGAGCACTTACTATCTTGCCTATTGGTATCAAAACATTGGTCAGGAAAAATTAAAATCGTTGAAAAGAATCGATTAACTAATAAATAAAAATATAACAGCTCTCCAGCCAGGGTGCCTCAGGAAATTGGGTTCTTTAGGATAAGGAATGTGTTTTAGGAAAAGCACGTAAGAAAAGTTATAAATAAAAACGTCGTATTACAAAACCGAATGCGTCAGATAAATACGGGCCCTTATATGCTTTTAAAAGCGAAGGAAACATGGAAATAATTATATTAATTGTAATTACGGAGATTTTTCCAGTTTCGTCGAGGGCCGAATTTGCATATTTAAATGGCGCTCGCGACTTGACAGACAAAGTTATTATTTGCGCGCGAATTTTGTGTCCGACATTTTGGAAGACAAATTAAAGTTGCTCCACACAGTTTTGCGATACTGTGCTGAGGAACAAGTTTTTGTTATTATAATTTGGGTAATTTTTGTCGCTTTTGATCTGACGACACAAAACTGAGATTCTTTTTGACTGTACTTCAGATGATAGATGATAAAAGTTGATGATACTTATTAACAGAAATTGTCCATAAATTGCTTCCATGCTGGTCTGGGAGCGAAAAAAAAACATAGAATGTGCCAGCTGCTTTTCTTCCCGCACAGATTGTAAACGTCAATCGAGGGAAAGGGCTTTAAACTGGGGATTCCTCCATTCATAGGCGATGGGCTAGCAACCTGTCACTATATACCTGAATCTCCATTCCATCAGAGAGCCTACTATTCAGCTAAGCGTGGCCTTCAAGTCTCACGACTCTTGGCTCTGTCTACCCCGTAAGGGATAAAGACTTGATTCTATGTATGTATGTATATGTCCATAAATTCATTCAAAATCTTTTTGTTAAAATATGTAACTATTACCCGCAGATTAATTATTACTATCATTTGTGTCATGTGGCATAACTTCGGCAAAGGCCTTTCCCAACAACTTATTTCATTTCATTTTCTATATCCATAATGGTTTTACTGTCTCTTCGATTCGTCGACTCATTTATTCTTTTGGGTAATTGTTTTTGCACTTTCTTTCATGTGTTTAGAATACAATTTAATTATTATTCGACTAGTTAGTAACAGGTTCCGTATAGTAAAAGTCATTAAAATAACAGGCCCTATAAAGTACAGATGCACATCGTCCATCACCATTATAGTGATACACATCGTCCATCACCATTATAGTGATACACATTGTCCATCACCATTCTAGTTTTACTTGTTTTCACTTTTTTAATAATCCCCACATTGGAGTAGCGCTCTCAAATTTAAAAGATACTACAGAGAGAGATTTAAAAAAGAAAATTATCTGTTATGCAAGTCGCAACAGAACCTAGACGTGGAATAAAAAAGCTAAAACTAGAACGGCAGAAAGGCATGATTTCAAAAAGTTTCTGCAATAAAAGCTCTCCATTCGAGCTTGCGATTTCAAGCTTTAAACGAAATATTAATATTTCTTTTTCAGTGACAATGCTTTTTGTGAGATATTTTATTCTTTTAGTTCGATTAAGATCTTTATGAGCTTCTATTTGAGTAAATCTCTTAAATTTTTATCTTATGTTTGTATAAGAAAAAATAATATTTATAAATGAGTTCTATGACTTTTGTATAAATCGGTGGGAGGTAACACTAATAGATAGGTTTTATTGATTATTTCACAAGTAGGTTTAGCCTGCGAATTTTTCCACGTGAACATTTTTATATATGTGCTGTAGAAGTTTATAAAATTACGGAATAATAGATACTGCCCGCGGCTGTTGTTTAGTGTTTTTCATACAAACTGGAGCCACTCAATGCTCCTTGGTCAATAAATTTATTTTTCATTACTCATACTCTGAAAGTAAGTCTGAAGTCGCCTTAGGAGCGTGGAGAAAGTAATACTTTTCAGCCCTAGGGAGATTATTGTCAAATTATTTTAAAAAAAACTAGTTCTATTTTCACGTTATTCTATTGAACCATATTCCAACTTCCTATACAGCCATTCAGTAAAATAACATTAACATGAAGTTAAAGAATATATTTTTTTAAATAATTTTTTTTATTATTTTTTCAATGATGGAACCAAATGAAAAGAATCTAATAGCTAGTAGGTCGGCCACAGAAAAAAAAAATATGCTGGAAGCTAAAGCCGTAATCCGATCTTTTTTTTTTTCAAGTTTAGAGTTTTGTTTATGCTTCTGTTACGGTAGTACCACGGGTAGTAAACTTATATTAATTATGTGCTTCCGTATAATTCACTCATGACTTCTTTAGCTAATTCATGTTTTTATTTGTACTTTCCATATATTCGTAATGATAAGCACAGTGTTTACCTCGGGTGAAAGACTTTTTTAAGTCCCTCGATCTATTGCGCCCGAGCGTCACCCACTCGTTAACAATGTACTATTGAAACAAAAACGTATCAGTTTATTATTTACTTGTACAATCGAAGACTTCAATAGGAAGAAACCTACAATCGAGAAGTTAGCAGCCAGTCAGGTAAGTTGTTGAACTGAACACGTGTGAACACGTTCTCGTACTAACCCAGACAGATTTATCTGTGAAAACTCGGAGCAATAAAATTCTGGGACAATTTATTACAAACCTAGGTGAAAAATAAATTCAGTTACTTTACTTGATGCACCGATGTTGCGGAAAAATAACGGTTTTAGTGCTACCAGGCAGGATTATAGTCACTGACTTTGAACGAAAACTAGAGTTGGGATGCCCAGCGGGATTATAGGAAAATAAAATCCAGGAATACATACACATGCTTTATTGAATGTCAATGTCACATTCATGGAAGTAATAAGTACTTTGTACAAAGTACTTATTACTTCCATGGTCACATTTTACCAAGTCCAGCATTCAACAGTTTAGTCTACGGTTCAAAGAGTTTTAATTCTTTATATGTCTATGGCGTGGGGTTAATAACTATATAGTTTATCTATTAAGATCTCTCGCTTACTCAGAGTAAAAAAAACAAAATCCTAACTTATATTATAAATGCGAAAGTGAGTTTGTTTGTTACATATTCACGCTCTATCTACTAAACCAATCTTCCTGAAATTTCGCATACACATAGTTAGAAGTACCTACTGAGAAGGACATAGGGTACCTTTCATCCCGGAAAAAAACACTGTTCCCGTGGGAATTCACGCGGGTAAAGCCGCGGGCAAAAGCTAGTCTTATATATAAGGTGGACGCAAATACATATGACACCTACATGAACTCTTTGCTCAACCCTAAGGTTTGATTTTTAGACAATGCTTTTAGCATAAAGTCCACCGTTTGTACTGTACTTTTGTATGACTGTACAATAAAGTTTAAATAAATAAATGATGTGTAATCATCGAGATATTATGTACTAATGTGTAAAACTTATAAATACGCCAGCATATTATAAGTTATAGGTCAAAAAAAAGTAAAAAAAAGTTATAACAATTAACTTTTTTTTAAATAGGCTTAAAAATAACACTTTTAACTGACTCTATGAAATCTCTGTCAAATCTAACAACAACGCGCGATGTCCAACTTCAGAGAATACAAAATCCACTTTATATTTTCAAAATACATGCCTAAAACGAAAAAGAAGTCAAAATTGAAACAACCCTGGTACAGAACACAAAATAAATTAGCCCTGGAATAATGCAGTGCATTACATTAGCGTTTCGGCAAAACCTTTTTTGCTTGACATCTGGGCATTTTGCCGCGAAAACAGGATTCAGAGCCAAATATATATTTTTTTTAACATTTAACAAGTGTATAAATTTACACACACGGTACTCTTACACAAAAGTCGTTGACGTTGACTGGCTTTTATTGGTTTACAGCAGAATGATCGTTTTCAGATTGACCTGGGTCTTGGGTGTTCATCTATATATATATATGTATTTGTTATAAAATATAGTATAGTTAAGTTAGGTCAAAAGGTGCAATAGGTAAAAAATAAAATCGTTTAACTTCTAAATTAGCATACCCAAAGAAGATAATTCTCGAATTTCCCACATGTGTGAACGACTTAGCAAAAGCTAGTTTGAAAATCTGGTTAGATACAGTTTCTGAAAGAAATAATGCTAATCCCTGGAGAGAAAATTCATTCCAACAACAACACCTTGAATGTTGCTTGCACTGAACAACTAATTTATTCGTATTTTATAACCACTCCGTTTTACACGACTGACCAAAAAAGGAGTGTTATGTTTTCAGGGTTCATGTATGTAAGTATGTATGTAAGTTTCTTTATTCCATCATAAGTCCTGAACAGCTTAACAGATTTTGATGTGAGAGGTATTGTTAGATTCCTTGCATTCCTCCGAGTGACAAAGGCTATATAATCGTGTTTTTTATTTTTAAATAATTAGCTTGTTCATTTATTTTTTAGGGTTCCGTCAAAAGGCAAAAACGGAACCCTTATAAGATCACTTTGTTGTTCGTCTGTCTGTCAAACTTTTTTTTCTCAGGAACGCTTAAAGGTATCAAGTTAAAATTAATATGGAATATTCAGATCCATGGTCTCTTTCAGTAAAAAAATAATCAAAATTATACATTGACGCGATCAGGAGATATTACCGTAATGTTTGCATATTTTGCGATTTCAGACAGCAATCAAAACCTAGGGGGTACTTCCCGTTGACCTAAAATTATGAAATTTGGCAAAAAACAAGGTCTAACAGATCTAAAAGTTATAAATATGTTGTTGGAAGTCTAAAATAAGTGTTACAAACTTATTTTTGCGCTAGGTGCAATATGAATTCTAGGGATCGAACTGCAAAGTTAAGTTTGTTGTTGAAATTGGTTGGACTTTTAGTTAGAGCTATAATGTGAGATGCTTTGCGTGTACGGAACCCTCGGTGCGCGAGCTTGACTTGCACTTGGCCGGTTTTTTTAATGAGATGAATAATAATTATGTATGTCACGTGTGTTAAAAGTATCAATAGGATTTGCCTTGGTAAAAAATAAAATATTTACTACCTATTTTTTTAGTTCTCATTACAAAGACTTCTGAACAAGTGACGTCAGAATTTTTACTGTTACACAAGTCCCGTAAAAAGTCTCATAACACCCAAGATAAAAAAAATCTAACCTCTATCGAGTATTTAAGTGACTATATAGGATAACTTGACCCTGTGCACTTGAAAGCCACAGTTGACCTTTGGGCCAATGCAAACAAACAAACAGTTTCTAATGCTTTTATCCTCGATTCCCTAAATAAATAAACATTTGCTCCCAATATTGTCAACATCTAGGAAACCAATTAAACTTATTACGATCCAATCGATACAGTATCTAAAGGTGAAGTAGATTGGCTACTTTTAGTTGCGGCAACTGGCGATACTATTTATTACTAACTGAATGATACAATGAATCTATGAGTCATTCATGGTTCACGTTTGGCTTATTGTAATGTAAGAATAGGGACAGTCATATAATAATAAATGTAAAATATTTATATCCTATATATTAATATTAAGAACGTGAATGAAAAATTGTTTTGATCTTTGTTCTCTTTCTCGCAAAAACTATTGGACGGATTTGGTACACTGGTAGAATGAAACCTGGATAACACATAGGGTAATTATTATCTCCAAATACTCACGGGAGCGAAGTCCCGGGGGGCAGCTAGTTCTTAAAAAAGTCAGCCTAAATATGCGATGTGTGATATGTACACATTATCTGACATTTTCACTTTTGAAAAGCCACCTCGCCATTTTAAAATCAAATTACGCGCGCTCCAACATTTTCAAGTTACATACTTCCGTCTCTTTTTACAAAATTATTCCCACAAATTGCAGGGAAGCGAAGAAAAGTTGTTACACTTAAGAAAATGCTAGTCTAAAAGAAAATCGTCCATGATATTAAAGTATCTAGTGTACTCTGGCCTTAAGAGAGAGTCATCGTAAACCTATCCTAGAGATGTTTGCCTTATTGGAGAGTCACAATAAATGCTTTTACCCTAATGACGCCCCGTCGTAAGGGTAAATGGAAGTATGAAAGGGCGCCATATTTGTTTTGGGAGAAAGCAAATATTTTTGTATAAATATTTTTCGAGTGGCGTGATTTTTGTGATTCGTGAGGTTAATCGAATTTGTAAGCGATGGAATTGCTTGGTTGTCACGTTAGACTCGTCGTTTTACCAAAGTTTTTTTTTAATGTCTTTATGTATACCTGGCGGAAACGGTAATGGCAGAGTGGTAGGGCGCCCGCCTGTGGCTGCAAAGGTCCCAGGTTCGAATCCAGCTCATGTTACATGAGTTTGTATACCAATCTGATTCATGTATGCACCTATGTTAGTTTTCATCGACCACCACTTGCTTCCGGTGAAGGAAAAACATCGTGAGGAAACTTGCACTCTGGTTGATGGTTATCAGCTAGAGTGCAAACCACTCCATTAAAACTGCCAAGACAGTCGTTGTGTGTGTTTCATTTCATATAATGACCACGACCCTCAGTCATGAGGAAATACGACTAAAGAGAGATGTATAACTAGCGCCCCGCCCCGCCTTCGCTCGGGAGGTACATACATAAATTGTAGCCTATGTCCCTTAGGTATAATGTAGCTTACTATTAGTGAAAGAATTTTCGAAATTGGTTCAGTGGTTCTTTAGATTACCCCTACATCAAATCATCTTTATAATATTAGTATGATACCTACTATGCTTTAAGTAGTTTAATGAAGAGTTACAGAGCGACATGAATTTAAAAAAAAAAGTATAAAGCCTTTATTGCTCCACATCCGACTAGCTGCGTACTATGGGAATAAGGGACCGGCCAAGGTATGAGAATTGTTAAAAATATGTAATTTTATGATAGAATATAATTAATAAATAATATAATTAAACACATTTTGCGACTTTTTATCACGAGTTTATTCTCCTGAGCAATTTTATTAGAGTTCAAACTTTTTGGGAAAGTCCAATTTCTACGCGTGACGTCATATGAATGCACGTTTAGTTAAGGGCGTTTTGGTATCGTCCAAACATCGCTTAAACTGTGAATTGTTTTTTGCTATATCTTGGGAAATCATTTGATTATTGATGTAATTCTGTGTAATTCTTTTACTGATGATTCTATTATTGTGAGATATTTCAAAGAAGAATCAAAAAAAAAAGTTGTCCGGACCCCTATTCTATGGGGATTGTGGGAAAATTGTATTTTACTGATATTCTCTTTTGTATTATAATAACTTCGGTCTATATCTTAAAACTTTTTCAATTTCGCAGGAACAATATTAGCTTAAAAAATACATGGATAATTCAAAGAAAAAAGTCTTCTTTCTCTAGATAATAATAAAATTATTTTTACTAAGAATCAATTTGACAGTTTGACTCGCGATCTCGCACGATAACGTAAATAAACAATTTTATGGGATAAACAGGAATTTTCCTGTTCTCTATTTTTCCGTTTTTCTCATATATTTTTATTGTGATCATGAACGAAACAATTACTTTCGAAAAATTAGTCAATTCGTGACTGATTTTTTTTTAAATAATTGTTTCCGAAATATTGTGTTATCCTAATGAGTCTATTACACGACAAAAAAAAATGAAATATTTTTTTTTGAAACTTTTTGAGAAATAAGGGTTAGGTAGGTACCTATTTCTGCTCAGAATTGGTACATAATGGAAGGCACAAATAGTGACAGATATATTTACAGACGGGTTCGATTCCCGGGCGGGTCAAGATGGCAAATGACCTTTAAGCGCGATTGGCCCAATTCGTAATGATATTTTTCAGCTCGACCCGGGTATTGGATTTTTATCTGTACATATTGTATTTGTTATAATTATAAAATATAATATACAATGTGTCCCGTCATCAGTGTCGGAGCCTTAAATGTTTTTTTTTGTTTTTGCGTTTTTTCTTTTTTTTTTGCCTTTCATATTGAAACATCTTTCTCATTTTATCGTTGTCTACATGATTAGCTTTTAAATGAGACCTATTTTATGTTTTACACGAGTAGTTAAGATTGAATTAGTACAAGAGCCCAAAAAAAAAAAAACAAAATGGCTGCCATTTTACTACAGCAGAAGAAAAAAAGGTTTTGCGTGGTGATTTGTTTATAAAAAGTGCCATATAACATACCATAAAAGGCTTCGACACTGCTGATGACGGGACGCATTGTATATACCATACCACAAATCTCGAACTTACTTTTGGGCTAACTTATCTGTGTGATTTTTTCGCATATATGTATATATATTTATGTCTTAGTGAAAGATTCCCCAATATTCCTGAAAGCATTTCAGCAATACCAGATTTCAATACACGCCAGGTGAAAAATATCAAAAGGCCTAACGAAATCTCACCGCGAAAACAAATTCGCCCCATTGCGGGGGACATAAACAAACAAACAATAAAACAGAAAAAGGAAAGTAAAAAAGTACAAGTCGACTGCTTTGTATTCATGACTTTCGATAAATAACGCTATCTACTCGGCGTGAGAGAAAAGAAAGCCCTACTACGGGCTTGCACCTGGGACTCGATTTATTTTACGAGTAATACTGATTACACATGAGTCTGGTACCAAATCCTATCCTAACTAATATTATAAAGGCGAAAGTGTGTTTGTTTCTTACCTCTTCACACTTCATCTACTGAACCAATCTTCCTGAAATTTCGCATACACATAGTTAGAAGTACTGAGAAGGACATAGGCTACCTTTTACCCCTGAAAAAAGCACTGTTCTCATGGGAAATTCATGCGGGCGAAGCCGCGGGCAAAAGCTAGTACTATATAAACTTTAGAGCTTATAGTATTTGCTAGTAGGTACTTATTGATGTTGAATAACTTTATGGTAGCGAATTTTTGGTAGCTCAGTCGGCTAGGCGCTCAAATACGCCCGAAAGACGCTCTAATTCGAATCTTTAACGAAAAAATTGCAATCTAAGTTTATCGTGTGACATAATCACTGTGAAGGGCTTGTTATGAAAATCTCACATTTCAATCAATCAAATCAATCTCAATCAATCAATCATTTCAATCTCATATTTGTAATTCCCGTATAAGAAGAAACTGGCCATTCCACTAAAAGAAATCCCAATAAATGTACGGAACAGTCTACACGTGACGTTTGCACTTGTCTGGCTTTTTGGATGAATGATTGAAAGAGTCTTTCCTGCAATATTTTAAACATTTGTACTCATGTCTTGCGAGAAGTATATGAGAAACAGTGATACGGCCCTCAAGGTGGGGATAAAAATTTATCTAAGCTTTTCTCTCTTTCGATTACGTACGAAAACATTGTATTTTGAATTTACTATTTGTTTTCCAAGAAGTAATAAAAATCAAGTGTCTGCCCGGCCTTCTAGTTATTCATTCTTTGTTCCGTGAAGATGGTATTTCAAACGCAATGTTGTTGCTGTTTTTTGATGTTTCAGCTTATTAATTTATTAGCCGAGCCCTGCAGCTTTGCCCCCATGGGAGTTCATGATAGCCTATAGCTTTCTTCTTCAGGACTTGAACTGAACATGCTGATCGCTAAACATGCTATTCGCTATTTTTTTTTCAGCCTGTATGTTTACGTTATCTGCCTTTTGGCCGGCAGCTAGGCTAAAGTGGGACTGGGCGGGTCACGTCTGCATCTGAAGAGATGGACTAAAATTTAACCAACTGGCTGCCAACCCATGGAAGGAGAAAAAGAGGAAGGCCAAAGACGAGATGGGCGGACTACTTGAGAGCGTTTGACAGAGAATGGAAGGAAAAGACCGAAGATAGGGATATGTGGAGGAAGTTAGGGGAGGCTTTAGGCCAACAGTGGGACACAAATAGCTAGGAAAAAAAATGTTTTCGTTACGTGTAAATCTAAATAACCATCAAAAATCATTAAACCGATGTTTTATTATATAAATAACCCCTTCGTTACCAGGAACTGTGGTCACTAATCGATTACTACTCGCGGTCACGTAAAACGGACATTCGAACGATATCTCGATGGAAAAATCGAGAAATCGATTATACACGACACGGCTCGTTTTGTTCCGAGTTTTTTTTATTTCCAACTTAGTTTTAAATGTGTTGTTAAAGGGATTATCGCACGTAGTTTTCGAGTTAGAATTCTTTTTCTTTTATTTATGATTTTTTAAAGTATATTCATCAAATTCCATTTTGTTTTATGTACATGTTCCGAATCGAGGCCCGCCCATGGAAACTTTGGGATAAAAAGCCTATGAGCTATTTATAGGGAAGTCCTCGTTGCTCGAAGGTGCTATATCAGGTTCCACACCACCAATCTACTCCACAAAATTTAATCAAAACCCATTCAGCGTGAAAACATCATATTTTCACATTTATAATGTTAGTGAGAAGTAGGAATCTCTGGATAAAAAACCTTTTGTTCTATTGCAGGTGCCAATATGAAAATCGGTCCAGCCGTTATTGAGTTATAAGGTGTATCTATCGATATTTTTTTCAATTCATTCGGGTTTGTATCCCATAACACAAGTCTCGAACTTACTTTGGGCTTAGGGGCTAACTCAATCTGTGTGATTTGTCCGTTTATATTTATTTATTTATACCATGCTGGTTGCTTCTATGCTGGACTGGGAGCGAAGAAAAAACATAGAAGTGCCAGCTGCTTCTCTTCCCGCGCAGATTATAAAAGTCAATCGAGGAAAGAGCTTTAAACTGGGGATTCCTTCACTCATAGGCGATGGGCTAGCAACCTGTCACTATACCTGAATCGCCATTCCATCAGAGAGCCCACCATTCAGTTAAGCGCGGCCTTCGAGTCTCACGACTCTTGGCTCTGTCTACTCCGTTAGGGATAAAGACGTGATTCTATATATGTATGCATTTATACCAAGTTACACCTTCTTTTTCGTCGATGGTTAAAAAAGTACCAAGTCTGATATGCGCACGGTTCATTAGCATTCTCCGAGGTGTTCGCAGTCGATATTGTTCATATCCTGATTTATGACGCGGATTGCACCTCCTTTTAATGGTGAAATATCGGAACGTTTTATTTTGAAGACTACGACCTTACTCCTGGCTTCGTTCTCATGAGAATTTCAAGATCTTTCTCATTAGAATCAAATCTTTAAAGCTAACACCAGTTTTATTTTTATAACTCACTCAAAACAAAAAATAAATTTGAGAATTACAGACCAGGTACAGAATCACGTCTTTATCCCTAACAAGGTAGACAGAGCCTAGAGTCGTGAGTCTCAAAGCCCACGCTTAGCTAAATAGTGGACTTGTTGGTGGAGCGGAAATTCATTTATTGGGTAACTGATTGCTAGCCCATCGCCTATGACAAAAATCCCCAGTCCCTTGATTGACTTTTACAATCCTATACTTTTTTTCCCATTCAGACCAGCATGAAAGTATAAAGTATTGAAAACTATTATTTCTTATCGAGTGTGTGATTACTAAAACTGGCTAAAAGACTTATGATATGGGCTTTTACGACTACCGCCATCTAGTGGAAGTATAGTCGGGGCTGTGAATTTTCAGTTGTATGGAGGTGGTCACATTAAATCCTACGATGGTGATTTTTTTAAACTACATAGATTATGATATTACAACTGCAAATTTAAGTGTAAAAAAAAAATCACCACCGCCGTTTTTTTTTAAACGCTACTATAAGACTCATATTGTTATAACTCTCAAACAAAAAATCCTACCAGGGTGATTTTTTGTTACATGTTTCCTTACGAATAATAAAAGCTTGATTTAAAAAATCACCAATAAATAACAATCCGAAATGGATTTTTTAATGAGTTGTAATTTTTATACTTTAAAAACATCCTGTACAAAAACAAAAAATCCAGCAATGGTGACTTTTATATATTATTCGTATACTATTGTAATGAACCATATCCTCAATTTTTATAAGGGTGACTACAACAGTTTTTTTTTATTAACTTTTTTTTTTTTTTAATTCTACAGTCGAGAAAATTGTTTATTCGTACGTAATGTGAATTATTCAATCTTAATTTTAAAAAATGACTCATGTTTATGAACCCAATTTCCTGTAATTAAATAAAAACCATATTGACATTTACAACGTTAAAAATACATTTTATGACTAGAAAGCCTTATTATAAACCGGCCAACTTTTATTTACAGGTAAATGAAGTCTTATTAATTAATTGTGAACAGTAATCTCTATTGTAAACAAACTTTTTTGTTTACGAGCAATTCAGTATAGTTTATTTACCCCTCCCATTTCATATCGGATCATCAAAATTTTTTTTTTTTATATAAGGATGTCTAAAAACATCAAAATAATGTTAAGTATAAGAATCATGGTTGTAGGAATTTGTCGGTGAAAAAAAATTAAATGCCCCGCCTAGTAGCCGTATGCACGCTAATCAGTCAGCCAATGTGCAGGTTTCCTCACGATGTTTTCCTTCACCGGAAGCAAGTGGTGGTCTATGAAAACTGCCATACATGAGTCAGATTGGTCCACAACCTCATCTGGCACAGGTAGGATTTGAACCCGGGTCCTATCCAACCCCAGGCGGGTGTCATTACCACTCAACCACTACCGCTTCAACAACTGAAAATTATTCAGAACTATACACATAAAAATATTGGGATTCACAATAACACCCCTAATGGAAAGTGTATTCAGTCGAAAACGATAAAAGTAGTCATTAATTATAGAAATATTAAAACGGTTTTTATCAAAAACACAAATCAGGAAGCAATCCAAAATACAATCATTTATTAAACGGTCGCTTCAGCAATATACGATGAATCATATTGCTGTGTTATACTATTTGTATGTAGACTAATAGTTGAATTGTGGGAATAATGTAGACTAGTTGAATTGTGAGTATTTTAAGCGGATATTCATGTTATAACACTGCCTAAAAACAAGATAAAGTTTTCTTATTTATTACATACATACATACATATTATCACGCCTTTTTCCCTTTTTTTTTTTCTTATTTATTGTCATTGAATATTATATTTACTATTTTTTATTGCATCATAAATTTCATGATGATTATCGCATTATCCCGAGAAAGATAGGCAATTTATTGAAGAAACAAGCTAATTATTAAAAATAAAAAACACGACTGACAAGTTTTTACACAAAAAGTACATACAAACATATAAGTTATATACATTTTTGAAATCGCCTTTTAAAGCCCTTCAATTTGATACCCCACTCGATAAGATTGATCAAATTTATTTTTTTTGGTCTGCTATTTATCGCATATATAATCCGCCATTTTGTTTTTATGATGACGTCATATAGCCTATGTCACTCGGAGGAATGCAAGGAATCTAATAATACCTCTCACACCAAAATCTGTTAAGCCGTTCAGGACTTACGGTGGAATAAAGAAACTTACATACATACATACATGAACCCTGAAAACATAACACTCCTTTTTTGGTCAGTCGTGTAAAAAATGCAGTACATTGTATTTTAGTCTGATGATTTAAGTGTCTTCAGAGTATAATTTCTGAACAAACGTTTTTAATTTTGAGCAATAATAATACTTGCAAAGTAACATAACATTAACATCGAGTTTATCATACAGAAAACATAGAACAGCAAAGGTCACCAAATGTTTACCCAAGCAAATTGACAATTGACAACAAAATAGTATTTGTGAAAGCCTAGTCTTTGAATAAACCTTACATTCAATATTTATTTCAAACAGATATGAATCAAATAAATATTGATTTGAGTAAATATCCCTACCCAATCTTCTAGCTATGTGACACACGCAACTACTTTCTATTTTTTAAACGACTGACCAAAAACTGAGTGTTATGTTTTAAGGGTTCATGTATGTAAGTATGTATGTAAGTTTCTTTATTCCATCATAAGTCCTGAACGGCTTAACAGATTTTGATGTGGGAGGTATTGTTAGATTCCTTGCATGCTCCGTACTTCGAGTGACATAGGCTATGTGAGTTGTCAGTCGTGTTTTTTATTTTTAAATAATTAGCTAGTTTCATGTAATAAGGGATTTTCCGAGACCCAAATAAAAAAAAAATAGTTCCACATGACTTCATAGATGGCGCTTAAGTAAAGGCGAGAGAAAAAGTTCCATACAAAAAGCAAAAATCCACGGGATTGGCTTTTTAAAAAAAAAACATCTAAAAAGTATCAATATTGTGATTTGTGCAACTGTCAAACTGTTAGGTTATTTTTTTTTGCCTTTGGTTGACAGGAAAAAGCGCACCATATATGTTCAGCCATTATTACGACTCGGCTTTCATAAAACGCTATCTGTTGAGACTTTTTAATACTATTTTTTTTTCTTAATTAGCTGTCAGAAAAATCGCTCAATCCAGTCCAGTGACAGTGTGACCTTATATATTTTTATATATTACTCTTTTTGAAAGAAAATCGCATACAATTGTATATGCTAATCGAATCACCTTAATTTATCTCGATGCTGAACATTTTGAGCGTCGATACAAAAGCTTTTATTTTTACGCAATCAACAGACAGAGGGAATTTATCGCGTTGCACTCAATTTCATATCCTCGTGAAATATTTGGCATTACTTCGTTCATTGGCACAGGGAATTTTATGTGTTTAAATTATACCATCGAATTACTATACATACACGTTGAGTGATCAGTTCACTAGTGTACACTACTTGATATTAAAAATGGTGATTATCAATCTATCAATCCATACTAATATTATAAATGCGAATGTTTGGATGTGAGTTTGTGAGTTTGTGAATTTGTGAGTTTGTGAGTTTGTGAGGATGTTTGTTACTCAATCACGCAAAATCTACTGGACGGATTTCGATGAAATTTGGTACAGAGGTAGACAATGACCTGGAATAGCACATAGGCTACTTTTTATTCCGGGAAAAAGCACTGTTCCCGTGGGAAATTCACGCGGGCGAAGCCGCGGGCAAAAGCTAGTCAATAAATAAAATTCTTCCAATACTGACTGATAGGCAACGCACAGCCGAAACTAATAGGCGTAGGAAGCTGAAATTTGACATGTAGGTTCCTTAGGGAGTGTAGAGGAGCACTAAGAGAGGATTTCCCGAAATTCCCACGGGAACAATGTTCCGGGCCCATGCTAGTGTTATCTATCACTAGACAAGAATAGTAGATTGCTTTACTAGGGTCGGATGACATCTATATCATACGAGGTGTTTAGACGCCCGAGCGCAGCGTGGGCGGCTATAATCCGAGTATGAATTGATGTCATTCACCCGTAGTAAGCACTCTACTTTTCATTTCGAATATAAGGAAAGTAAACATAAAACACTATAAAATAGGCTATTGACAATAAAACCGAGATTTTGGATTTCGATACAGCTTATGAATAAATATCCGTACCTAGTTTTTTTTTAAAATTTTAAACATGGAATCGCTAGGCGGCCTGGAGCAAGCCATCGCTGCCGCTTCTACGTTCTAGGATTTTTTTAAATTCTCAATGGCTGATTAGACAATCACAATGTCCATGTATTTTTTTATTTTTAACAATATCATTATTAAGTAATATTGTAAATATACTTATATTTTATTTACATAATGAGGGATTTTCCGTGACACAAATTAAAAAAAGAAATAGTTCCAAATGACTTCATAGATGGCGCTTAGTAAAAGCCGAGAGAAAAAATTCCATACAAAAAGCAAAAAATTCACGGAAATGCACAGAAATATTTTTTTTTTTTAAATATAAGCAGAAGAAACACAAATTTCACACACACTCTGATGATATTTGACAATATTTGCATCCTGTTCATGATAAGGACTGTCACATAACTCTGTCCCTTTCCTTCCTTAGCATTGCAATGTATTGCAACACGAACCACTACACTGAAAGATTTATCATCCAAGCCGGATTTTTCATGCGAAATGATCCTTAACTGTCATATTTGTTGTATTGTCACAGTTGTCATAAATATTTAAAATTATTTTTTACTGTTTTGTGCTTTTAAACTCAATAGAAATGATAAAATGCAACGTGTACAATATGTGGAAGTGTTTCATAAAAAAATATTCGTGGAATATCGTTCCTTCGGTAAGCAATACATGTTTTTTTGACGTGCCCAATGATAATATACAATTTCGTGTTTTTTTTTAATCAATAACCATTATTAGACTTTTGAATGCTATTTATCAGCAATATCATTATTTATTTTATAAAGTAGTGTATTAATTATAACCATTTCATAAGAAATACTACAAGTAATTTAATAATTTCGTAAATAGCATAGATCATTTGACAGATCCAGTTTTGTTTACTATGGCTGGGCCGAATCAAGGCAAATATACAAATTTAGTACATATTTTATCAAAATCTCAGGAATTATTTCTTGAAGATTAAAATGCACATTTTATAAAAATACTGACAGTGAATTTTATTTCAGGACAAGGAAAATATGCCAGAAAATAATACCTCAAGAAAGATAACTGTTATGGGGACTATTTCTCTTACGTACTACGAGTACCAGGACAGTGAATTGCAATGTTTCATTGCACGTGATTTTTAATAATTTAAAATAAATGTGATTGATTTAATGACTAGTATTTTTTCCCAAAAGGAATAGAATTTCCCATCGTAAAAAGCTGATGCAGATCCGTCCGCATACCGCGCACGGCTTAAGATTCAGCGTCTCAAAATTTTTGGTTTTGCTACACTGTACTGAATATAATTAATTATCTTAGATCCGACCCTGTATTCTGTCGTTGTGTGAATAATAATCTTAGTGTGTGTTTTTGCCATGCAATTTCAAATGACATGTTCAGTCTGCTTACTATTATTATATGTCTGTGCGGAAATGGCATTTTAAAAAAATAAAACTTAGTAAAAAAAACAACTAAAAAGTATCTATATTGTGATTTGTGCAACTGTCAAACTGTTATGTGATTTTTTTTTCTGCCTCTGGTTGACAAGAAAAAGCGCACCATATAGGTTCAGCCATTATTACGACTCGGCTTTCATAAAACGCTCTCTGTTGAGACTTTTTGTACTGATTTTTTTTTCTTAATTAGCTGTCAGAAAAATCGCTCATTAAGAAAAATATGGATAAAAACGAAAAAAAAAGCAGAAAAAAATCTTTTATAAAGAATGATTTTTTTTCAATGCTACTCGGCTAATACATGTAGTATCCAAAGACATGGAAACAAAAACAAATGTTTTTCATCAAAGTTCTTTTGAGCTTTTTCAAACTCTGTATTTTTTCTATGTAGAACCTAGAACTTAGCCATAGACATAGAAAAAAAAATCATTTCATAGTTTTTTTCCTAAATTTATGACAATAGTCGGCTAGGAATCGGTTCCTAAAGGATTTTATCATGTTCTATTATTAAAAATTCATTCCCTCCTTAGGGTACAAATGAATTTGTATGAAACATTCTCTCCCGCGTGAGGGAAGATGCATGTTCAACCCGATACTTGGATCAAATATACACTACTTTCCGAGTATGAGAAATGAAAAACTAATATTTATTTTCACACCTTATTCGCGATGTAGTATCTAAAATGTTGTCACTTACTCTTGAAGTTGTTTTTCTAACAATTCAGCTGTTATCTTACCTGTAAACAAAAACAGAGATTACTCAAGGGAACAGTAAATCTATTATGTGACATGAATGCTACTCGTATATGATATGGGTAATAATTTATTTCATTATCATCTTTAAAGATCGAGGCTTGTAGCTTCCATTTTTCTCTTTCACTTTCTGATACAAGAAAATAAAGGGGGAAATAGGTGATAAGGAATGGCAAAAGACCCAGGGAGACCAAGACATGAAATAATTAAAGAAAAAAGTGAGCATAGTATTGTTGCATTAGGAAATTTTAAAAAGTGTAAAAGATAAATTAACTTTGTCAACTTGGAGAAGATTTTGAGCTTTAATAGACTATTTTCGATAATATTTAGTACGAGGGTAGAGTTAAACTTTAAAAAAACTAGGTAACACCACCTAAGCTAGTTTATATATTACTAGCCTGAGCCCGCGACTTCGTCCGCGCGTAATTTACTATTGTTAATATCTCAGGTTCTAAGCGGCGTCACAGAATTAATATTAGTACTACGTACAGAAAGGAAACTCCCTGCCCCTCCCGCAATATGGCACCCCCCGCTCCTTCCGCACTTCTCCCCCGTTCTTGTGTAACTGTGGGACGTTCGACTATGAAAACGCACACATTGACGTGTTACTGACGTGTTCACGGATATACAGTTTCATTTGTAGTAGTAGTAGGCATATTTGACGCGCCGTTTCTATGAAGCGCCCGCCCTGTGGCGGCGTATAAAGATGATACCCATGTACTCTGTGTACCCATGCCAAATTTTAAGTCAAGCCTTCAACAAAACAACAGTGAAAACTGCATCAAATTTGGTTCAGAAGTTTTTGCGTGATGCGCTTCCAAACATACAGACATAAAGACAGACTAAAATTCTTAAAAATATCGTTTTGGCTTCTATTGGCCCAATAAAGACCTGCCATAGTTTTTTTTTCATAAATATCTTCTATGTACAGACACAGACTAGTTACAGTTTTATTATATGTATTGATGATAATGGTTCAGCAAAAATACCAAAATCATCTTTATTTTATTTTATTTTTTGTTTATTGGTAAACCAACAGCGTAATATAGTAACTTATTTATACAAATTTTATATAGATTTATAACTAAGGCTTATTATTATTTAAAAAATATAAATCTCAAATCCTACATTCACTAAAATCCAATACATATCTATTCTTTGTAAGTTACGTCATATCACGTATATACAGTAGAATGAGAGATATAACAAATAAGTCGTAAACCCTTCAGGAGGCTGACGCAATCAAACGCTAGATTTGATGGCGGGTCGCGGGTTCCGTATCTCTAACGAGGGACCCGTATCTTTACTCATGGCGCTTTTAATTAAATCGGGGATGATTCACTGTAAGATGCCAAAATCGGATGTGGTACTCCGTTATACTTCTAACTAATATTTCTAACGAGGGACCCGTATCTTTACTCATGGCACTTTTAATTAAATCGGGGATGATTCACTGTAAGATGCCGAAATCGGATGTGCCACTCCTATACATAGTCCTAACTAATATTTCTAACGAGGGACCCGTATCTTTACTCATGGCACTTTTAATTAAATCTGGGATGAATCACTGTAAGATGCCGAAATCGGATGTAGTACTCCTATACATAGTCCTAACTAATATTACGAGTATAAATGCGATAGTGAGTTTGTTTCTTTGTTTGTTTGTTACCTCTTCACGCTTTATCTACATTTTAACAATTCAGAAATAGTTTGAAATCTTCACTGACAGAGAAAATGGTTCGTGATCATATTATGTCTTAATGTAGTTATAAATAAGTCATTTCGTTGAAGTAATAACTTCATGCTATCAACAAATCGCTTTTTGATATCTTCAAATTCTTCCGTACTGACTGAGTGACTGACAAACAACGCACAGCCTAAACTACTGGGCGTAGGAAACTGAAATTTGGCATGAAGGTTCCTTAGGGAGTGTAAGGGAGCACTAAGAGAGGAATTCCCGAAATTCCCACTGGAAAAAAGTCCCGGGTCCATGCTAGTCTTCATATAAAACAACAGAATCTTGAGCCGGGGTTTCGTATTTCCCAACCAACCCTAAAAGATGTAAGTGCCCCCAAGAGGCAACCCAAGGAGCACCTCTATATAATCTATTGTCCGAGTCTATTTTTACGAGAATTTTCTTTTTATAGCATATTTTCATGGCCCACTCCCTCTTGGATTTTTCACTGTTCAGTTTCTTTTAAACGTTGGACCTGTTTTTACACGACTGACCAAAAAAGGAGTGTTATGATTTCAGGGTTCATGCATGTATGTATGGATGTTCTTTATTCCACCATAGGTCCTGAACGGCTGAACAGATTTTGATGTGAGAGGTACTTTTAGATTCCTTGCATCCCACCGAGTGACATAGGCTGTGTGAGTTGTCAGTCGTGTTTTTTATTTTTTAATAATCAGCTTGTTTATTTCAATTAATTTTATCATGAGTATTATACAATCAAGTTGAAAAATCTGTTCGTATTGCTCGTATACCAATTATTAACATTGCAAATTATTTAAAAACAAATGGACAGACAGACGAACAACAAAGTGCTTCCGATTTTTTCCTTTTTAATGACTAAAAACCTTTGCAAATCAGACCGTTTGATTTTTCATTTTATTACACGTACGGAATGTGAAAACTCGAATTTTATTGTTGAAAACTAAGACAATTTTTCCGAACTAAAATGGTCAAAGTTGCGTTAGAACGTTACTCTAGTGCACAATTTAGTGCACCGTTCTTTGCACGATCACTTTAACGATGTTACTACTGCATTCCTGCTACTAAAAGCGGAGAAAAACTCGGTAAGGATCGTAAAATACCGAGTGAAAAATGTTTTTGTAAAATGTAGGTATATTGAAACGAAAGCACTATTTTGAAGTTTGAAGCGGTGGTGGCCAAGTGGCAATGACACCCGCCTAAGGTCGGATAGGACCCGAGTTCAAATCCTACCTGTGTCACATGAGTACCAATCTAACTCATGTGTGGTAGTTTTTTCATAGACCACCACCTGCTTCCGGTGAAGGAAAACATCGTGAGGAAACCTGCACATTGGCTGTTTATTTTACTAGTGTGTAATTAGCTACTGCCACTAGATGACGGTAGTCGTAAAAGTCATGTCAGATGCCTTTATAGCCGCCACACACGATCAGTTTTAACTGTCAGTAAAAACTGAGCGTGTGTGCCATGAAAACTGTCAGTTTGTGTTGTTTTCATAGTACCAACGCTCAGTTTTCACTGACAGTTAAAACTGTTCAGTGAAAACTGTCAGTTACACACGATCAGTTTTAACTGTCATTTTTAACTAAACAGTTTTCATGGTACACACGCTCTGTTTTCACTGACAGTTAAAACTGTTCAGTTAAAACTGACAGTTAAAACTGATCGTGTGTGGCGGCTATTAGTAAATAACACACTCGATAAGAAGAAGACTATATGAAGTAAACCACTACTAGCGATAACTTCAGTAGTAGTAGGAGTCGCATAATTATGATGTGTACACTCATCTCTTTCGTGGAATGGGACGGATGTGTGTAACAGCTGGAAAGCAGTCTTATTTATTGGTATACTAGCTTTTGCCCGCGGCTTCGCCCGCGAGAATTTCCCTCGGGAACAGTGCTTTTTCCCGGGATGAAAGGTACCCTATGTCCTTCTCTGTACATCTATGTGTATGCAAAATTTCAGGAAAATTGGTTCAGTAGATAAAGCGTGAAGAGGTAACAAACAAATAAACAAACAAACTCACTTTCGCATTTATAATATTAGTTAGGATCTGTGACTTTAAATAATTTATTATAATAATCTATTTATAGTCTAAGGTCTTGAAGCAAGTTCATCAGTCTTAACGCCACTTACTACACGACGCTGCAAATAAAATTATCGTCTAATATCGTGGTTCAGTAGACGATTCGTCAGTAGTGTAAATATAAGAAGCCACTTGGGGTGCATAGTTAACATCTTTTGCAACATAATTTTATGTTTGAATGAATAAATGAAAATTTATTTCAAAAAGCTTAGCACACACATGCTTGTTATGTTTCGGTTATAGGTATATGTATATTTATAAAATTGGACATTGGGATATCACTGCAGAGACTAAACTGCAGGACTTAGAAAGTTGAAATTACTACGAAAGAAATTTTGGAAATTCCACCTAACTGGATGAAAATGGGGAAAAACAAAATTTACGCGTTATTTAAGAGTTATTTTTCTGTGTTATTTGAATAACAATATCCCATACGAGCTTTTTTAAAATAATCAAAAATCAAAAAATATAAAATTTTGTAGGTACAGATAAACAAATTCTAAATTTTCAAATCAAGATCGACATCTAAACCTTAAAAAACATTTTTTATTTTCTATTTCAAACAAACCTTTATGACAAGTCCCTACATCCCCACAGCAAATGTTTAGTACTGGCTAAAAATCAAGCAAATAAAAAAACGAAATTACGAGGATTACATGTAGACAGAAAATCTGGTAATAGTACGGGCAGTTATGTAATTGACCTTTAAATTTTTCATTAAGCTATGAGCTTCATGTCATATGTTCCTTGAGTGATTCTAAGCATTTTGAGCCCGGGGGGCAAAAATAATCATGCGGCTACCAGGGGCTGGGGGCCCACAAAGGTGACCACCACCCGTCAACTTTTGAAAAAATCTGTTCTCTTCCAGGTAGCTACTAAGGCAAATTTGGTATAATTTTCGTATAAACCAAAGACGTAGAATTCATTTCTGATATTTATTATTTACAGTTTTATAGTAATTTTACGAGAAAAACATAAAAATGTGAAAAATTTCGTTGATGATTTTTGCTTTGAGAGCTTATAATTTTTGTATATTGTCAAATAATATCAAACAAAAAATACTATATTAAAGCGCATTTCATGCAGATTTTAAAAATATATTCTGTTTAATATCCTACCATACAAAAATATGGAGAAAAAAAATCTGACAACCGCAGCGCGGGTAGCTACCCGTCTAGCTGGATTCGCACTAGGCGGCGATTTATTGTATTACGTATAGTCCGGTTATTTTATGTTTTCAGAAAAACTAATTTATAAAGTTTTGAAACTTGTGTGACATATACCTTCGGTTGTGGTGTTCAACGCTCACTACCCTCCCCTGCCCTCCCCCTGACGCTACCCCCGCTTTACTCTGAAATCTTCTACCGGTTTTTTCACTTTTTCTCGAAAATTATTATAGATACGAAAAAGGTGTCAAAGGTACCTAAAAAGAGGGGTATTGTTGCAGTTTTACTATTATATCTCGAAAAAGACCCTGTATTTCGAAAACATAGTACTATTAAAAGTTTAAGAGCATTAAATTTTCCGTTTAATGGGACTAAATGCATATATTTAGGACCACTCGGTCCAATACTAGTGCTCATCGAAATTGCACAAATCCCACAGATATTGTAAATGTGAAAGTTTAGATGTATGCTTGATACTCAACTACGCAAAATTTACTGGACGGATTTTGATGAAATTTGGTAGATATACGGGTAGAAAAATACCGGAAATAGCACATAGGGTACTTTTTATCCTGAAATTCCTACGGGAGTAGGGCCCCGAGGCGCAGCTAATATAGCATTTTTCATAGGTATGGAAAACTTGCTACGCCTCGAGTTTCCGCTCAGTTGGGAATTTCGGGATAAAATTATCTTTTGTGATTTTTCAAGACTTTCTCTATTTGTGTACTAAAGTTCATCGAGATCCGTCCGAAGTCTACTACTTCGTGTGATCGAGTGACAAAAATGTCAATTTTGTGTGGGAACTTTATCATTTATAATATACTAGATGCGCCCCGAGGCTTCGCTCCTGTAAGAATTTCAGAAAAAAAGTAGATTATATGCATTTTTAGGTTTAAATCTACTTATGTAGGTACTAATTTTCGTCAAAATATGCTCGGTAGATTTTGTGTAATTGAGTAACAAACATACATATTTTTACGTATAGATGCCTCGGATGTATGTTTGTAACTCAATTACACAAAATCTACCGATCATATTTCGTCGAAAATTAGTACATAAGTAGATTTAAACCTAAAAATGCATATAATCTACTTTTTTGACAACAATTGGTAAGCGATAGAACTAGTTGGAAAAATAAAGAGGAGTCTTTTTTATTTTGTGTGAAGAACTAACACATCATTTCAAACTTTAGCATTTCATACGAGCTGTGCCTTATGGTATCACTTTCTTAAGAATTAAGGGATAAAAGTATTGTATTCAGTTAATTCAAGATGTAATCTACTAGCGGTCCACCCCGGCTTCATCCGTGATACATAAATAGCCTATGTTACTCAGCGACAACGTAGGTACGTTTCCAACGATGAAATTTTTTTTTGAATTGGCTCAGTAGTTTTTGAGTCTACTAACTAACTCTTTTTGAGTCTACTAGTCATAATACGAAATCTTTCCTCTTATAATATGTACTTTATAATATGTATTAGTGTAATTAAGTAGTATACTAAATTTCATGAAAATTTTGCGTGAAAGAATAACAATCTATTTGATTATCTTCATATCGTCACCATGAATATATTTTCGTAATTTATTCAACATTTGTTATTTCTATTATAATAAAATAGTTCTTAAAAATATAAATATTATGATTGCAATAATTAGAATAAATAAAAGGAGCGGTTTACGAGGACTTACTGGGAAGAACTCATTGACTCATCGACGCCGCGTGGGCATTAATATTTTTTTTAGAATGGAAATTCTACCTTAATGTTATCCAAACTTAATATTTTCGTAATCTAGAATAAATATTCTTATTACTTATATTTTTTTATTGTGATTTACCCATATTATAAAAAGTTGTAGCACTTTAAACCGAAAATTGATATTTATGTTTTTTTATTTTTTAACAAAAATATGGATTTTTTCTATAAAATGTTGCAATAATGGTCCTTGATATATGCAAAAATGATACGAAACACGATATAATACTAAAACTGGATCGGTTTGGATTTTTTATTTTTATTGAAGCGTACGGTGCATACTTCCTGCTCGGATCCCATTGGCCCAAATGGGTCGTACCACAGAATTATCGGGCTTAAAATGCTTGATTTGATCCAGGAACACCTCTGAGAAGTTTCAAAACATACTCCAAAAGTCCAGAGTACATGTCTGCTACAAAAACCATTTTGTAAGATAACGGCGGATAATAAGCGGCTGACGCGTCGTATAGAGCGAGTCTAGCTGAGCGGGTACGCGCTGCGGTTGTCAATTTTTTTTCTCCATATTTTTGTATAGATGGATATTAAAACGTTTATATTTTTAAAATTTGCATGAAATGCGCTTTATTACAGTATTTTTTGTTTGATGTTTAATGTAACTATACAAAAATTATAAGCTCTCAAAGCAAAAATCTTCTATCAAAATTTTCACATTTTTACGTTTTTCTCATAAAATTACTATAAAATTGCAAATAATTAATATTAAAAATGAATTCTACGTCTTCGGTTTATACGAAAATGATACCAAAGTTGCCCTAGTAGCCACGTGGACAAGAACAGATTTTTTCAAAAGTTGACGGGTGGCGGTCACCTTTGTGGGCCCCCAGCCGCTAGTAGCCGCATGATTCATTTTGCCCCCCGGGCTCAAAATGCTTAGAATCACTCAAGGAACATATGACATGAAGCTCATAGCTTAATGAAAAATTTAAAGGTTATGTATGGAAGCATTACATAACTGCCCGTACTATAACTGAGAGGCTTGCTAGCCTCCAGGGACCACGGTCGACTGCGCGGGTAAGCATAGCTGTTTACGCTTATAGAGGGTTACTACAAACTACAAGAGTTGACAACTTGAAATGTTTCCATGTCAAGAATTTGGTAACCTAGAGGCTCAATGGGCCTCTAGTGACCATGGATGACTGCGCGGGTAAGGATAGAGGCTTCCTACAAGAATAGATAACTTGAAGTGATTCCATGTAGACAGACAATCTGGTAACGGAGAGGCTCGCTAGCCTTCAGGGACCACGGACGACTGAACAGGTAAGCATAGCTGTTTGTGCTTATAGAGGGTTACTGCAAACTACAAGAGTTGACAACTTGAAATATTTCCATGTAAATTTGTTAACCTAGAGGCTCAATGGGCCTCTAGTGACCATGGGTGACTGCGTAGGTAAGGATAGAGGATTTTTACAAGAATAGTTAACTTGAAGTGATTCCATGTAGAGAAACAATCTGGTAACGGAGAGGCTCGCTAGCCTCCAGGGACCACGGACGACTGCGCGGGTAAGCATAGCTGTTTGTGCTCATAGAGGGTTACTACAAACTACAAGAGTTGACAACTTGAAATATTTCCATGTAAATTTGTTAACCTAGAGGCTCAATGGGCCTCTAGTGACCATGGGTGATTGCGCGGGTAAGAGGGTTTCTACAATAATAGATAACTTGAAGTGTTTCCATGAAGACAGAAAATCTGGTAACGGAAAGGCTTTTCTGGCCTCCAGGGACTACGGACGACTGCGAGGGTAAGCATAGCTGTTTGTGCTCATAGAGGGTTACTACAAACTACAAGAGTTGACAACTTGAAATGACTCCACGTCAAGAATTTGGTAAGCTAGATAGAGGCTCAATGGGCATTTAATGAACATGAGTGGCAGCGCAGGTAAGGATAGAGAATTTCTACAAGAATAGATAACTTGAAGTGATTTTATGTAGACAGATAATCTGGTAACGGAGAGGCTCGCCTGGCCTCCAGGGACCACGGACGACTGCGTGGGTAAGTATAGCTGTTTGTGCTCAAAGAGGATTATTGCGTAATAAGTTGAAGTATCAAGCAGTATCTTTATATCACAAGAAAATACACGTATACTTCTTAAAAAAAAAAAAAACTAAAATTATCTTAAAATTAAACTACTACATCTTTAAAATAAATTCAAATTAAATATACATAAACTAGGTATATCACGCAAGCTTCGAATCAATCAATTTGAACTCCTGTCATAATTGGAATTAAACGCAACACACTTTTCATCCCAAAATTACTTCGGGAACCGAGCACACATGGACACATATCTATTTTCTTTTATAAATACGAAAAAATGCATTTTCAGATTTTGAAATTAAAAAATGTTGGCACATTTTCAAAATTCAAATCTAGTAGATTACAATGTTTATCCTACTAATATTATAAATGTGAAAGTTTGGATGTGAGTTTGTGACTTTGGGAATTTGTGAGTTTGTTTAGTAGTAGTAGTCCAGTAGATCAAAATCTACTGGACGGATTTCGACTTTTTATACCGAAATTCCCACGGGAGCGAAGCCCCGGGGCGCGCCTAGTTATTTAATAACGCTTGATGGATTTAGCTGACATTTCGCACAGTTTAGGTACTGTATTTAAACTTGAATTAATTAAATTTCAGGATCTTGTTAAACTAGATACCGATGCGTATAACGCTATTAACTAATTTTATTTTTTGTCGTCTCCATAACAAATACCTCTATCTTGACACACTGTTTACCTAAATAGGGGTCAGTTAGCAAAATAATTAACTTAATCATAGCTTAAACTCGTTAGCATTTTATAGTTCAATGATTTTTAACTTATTGAGCGTTTTGTTTTGATTAGATCATGAGAAATGATCTGTAAAATTTGTTCTTAACCGATTGTTCCCCCACCACCAGAGTAAGTGGCAAACTTTTTTGCATATAAATTTGCGCTCGCGCTCCCAATTTTTTTTTTATAACATAGGGCGGCAAACGAGCAAGCGGGTCACCTGATGGTAAGCGATCACCGCTGCTCATGGACAACTGCAACACCAGGGGTATTGCAAGAGTGTGGCCGGCCTTTCAAGAAGACGTAGACTCGTTTTTTGAAGGTTCCAATGTCGTATCAGTTCGGAAACACCGCCGCAGGAAGTTGATTCCACAGGTTGGTCGTACGTGGCAAGTCTCTTTTAAAACGTACTGTTAGACGGAGAAGACCAGAGGTATTTAAAAAAAAATATTTATCATGAAAACTACACTTTATTCCTTAAAAGCACTTTAAAGTTAACAAACTTTTATAGTACTAATATTTTTAAAATAATAGAGTTAAATTAAATGGATATAGAGAGAGTGTGAGGCAACCTCGCGACTCGGGCGTTATAGCAGTAGACTAACTTCTGACTAGACCCTATAGCACCCCACCTGAGTATTGCACTAACTGCCTAGTCAACATTTCCACCTACATAAATCCATATGTAACAGTACGGTGGTTGACAGCCAGTCACCCAGATGGTATGGATGAAACTTCAACTTGTGACGGGTAGTATGGTGGTGAAATTCTGCGGCAGGCATTACGTAATTAATTGGTTAAATGCTCCTAAGTTACGTAGTTATGGAACCCTAATCATAATCTTTTTCGTGTATAGAATGCAAAAAACTTATGAAAAATACGAGATATAAATAAACTTGGTGGTGATTATGTAGAAAAATAAATATATAACTGATTAACTATATGACTACGTACGTAGTACTTATATTAATTCTGTGATATAACTACTACTTTTCAATCCACCCTCGTAGTTTAAAAACCAAATTTGGAAAGAAGTAGGTATTAGAAATGTCAAACTTAAATTGAAACTTCAAGTGACATTTGAAGTTTACATTAAATTAACATTTATAAATGTCATACGAAACACGCGGTAATTCCCACGCCTTTTAAATATTAAAACGCAGGATTTCATGTACGACGGAACCTTTGTCATGGCTAAGGAAAGGTCGACTGTATAATTGGCCTTAATTCCGGATAAAAAAAGAAACTAAAATGTTTTTTAACAAAACACTGGGACCTTCGATCAACAGTTCACCTAGATTAAAGGTCACACAATCTAGATGTATTGTTGATTGGCCCTAGCCAAAAAAAAATACACTAACGCGAAAAGAAGCGACACTTAAGCATGTGTGCCGTAAAATAGCTTTTGGCTTTGTGTAAGTGACTGGATGTGCGCGGGGGTGTTGAGAGGCGCGCGGGACGGAGAACCAACCTCCACCAGATGTTTATATTATTATGTCTTTCCTCAGGGCTGCTAGAAATGACGCGGTCTATCACTCATGTCAATCATGTCATGACCGGTGGGCGCTATTGTCAAATACTATGGAGTTTTAAGTTTAAGCCAAAATTTTGCTATTGTTTCTTACTCATCAACCCTAGTGTTGACAATCCGGCTCAAGGAGTATTTTTATTCCTCTATGGTCAAACTCTCACGTACAGGGAGTGTCACGGGAGTGCCCTAGCTCTGATAACGACCCGAGAAATAAGAACACCATAGAGCTAGATTTTTTTTTAAAGTGGGTGGACCACTCCATTATTACAAGCTAGTCATAATTTGGAAGCTAAACTCCGCTGTCACAATAAACAAGTGTGAACAAGTAGAAACCAACGGCCGTCACGACATCAAATATTCAGCAGGGAGATACAAGTCGCATATGTGACGGAAATACAAAGTGCGCTTCAAAATCTGAATATTTACTGTAAAATGGGAAAATTCTTATCAAGGTATGCATTGACGACGTTGAAGGGTAAGTTCGTTCTTGTTTGATAAAGGTATATATTTTTAGGTATTTTACATACATATGTATATTCCAATTGCCCATCTTCCTATATCTTAATAAGGAATCAAAGTAATTCGACATCAAATAGTGATGATTACAGATGAATCTTGTAAGCAAAAATAGGCCGAGTGGTAGGGCGCCCGCCTGTGGATACAAAATCCCAGGTTCGAATCCTGCCCGGGCTACGTGAGTTTGTATACCAATCTGACTCATGTTAGTTTTCATCGACCACCACTTGCTTCCGGTGAAGAAAAACATCGTGAGGAAACCTGCACTCTGGTTGATGATTATCAGCTAGTGTGTGAAATGGAGAAGGCAATGGCAAACCACTCCAATAAAAATGCCATGAGAGTTGTTGTGTGTGTTTCATTCCATATAATGACCACGACCCTCAGTCATGAGGAAATACGACTAAAGAGAGAGATTTCTAAATGAGAGCTAAAGCTACGTATTAAATTTCAACAATGTCATCCTTGACCTGATGGTGCACCAAAGTTGATAACTACGAAAGCACTCAAATAACTACATACATACATACATAGAATCACGTCTTTATCCCTTACGGGATATACAGAGCCAAGAGTCCTGAGACTCGAAGGCCACACTTAGCTGAATAGTGGAGTGGATGAATAGTGGGTCTCTGATGGAATGGAGATTCAGATATAGGGACAGGTTGCTAGCGCATCGCCTATGAGTGGAGGAATCAGTTTAAAGCCCTTTCCCTCGATTGACATTTACAATCTGCTCGGGAAGAGAAGCAGCTGGCACATTCTATGTTTTTTCTTCGATCCCAGACCATCATGGAAGCATAAAATAAAATATATATAAATTTAAAATTTATTCTTACCAATAAGTCCACTAAGCGTGGCCTTCGAGTCTCACGATTCGGAATCGCGAGACTCGAAAGCCAAAATACAGAGCCAAGGCTCTTTCTGCCCCGTAAGTGATACAGACGTGATTCTGTATATGTATATCTTAATTATTACGAAAATCGGAAACCATAAAAAATTCACAGAAAAAAATGTGAATTCCAGCGATTTTGAATTTGAATATTTATAAGGACTTCATTCGAAAACAAATACTAAACTCTCAACAAACATTCAAATAAAATCAAGCAGCCGATAAATTTATTTATTTTTGGTGGATTTTTTTTAACTAACCTATGTTGTTCCAATGCTGGGCAAAGGTCTCCCCCACTTGCTTCCTTTTTAGGTGGAATAAAGAGTACATATATTTATCTATCCGACTTATGTTTAATCTTGTCCGAGGATAGAGATGAGGTCTACGGTGTAGCGAGCTTTCCCAGAAGCAGCCTATTCACTCTGGTTTTGAAGAGAGTCAGGTTGTATGTGAGAGTTGAGAGAGGCAGAGAGTTCCACTCCTTCGATGTGCGCATAATCAACTACTAAGTTAGGTATTTTAATTCACTCATATTTAAAGAAAAATATATAGGTACTTATACTTTCTAAAAAAAAATAACTTTTGTTATACAAAGCGTGTACCAGTTATCATCAACTTATTCCTAATTAATCTCAACCAACCCCATTGATAACTCATAATTTTTTTATCGTCTGTCCTTTGTTTGAACACGGCCATAAAATGTTTATGGCCTAACAGAGATCACATCATACGAGCTAAATGGGGCAGGTGTTAATATGGATGAGCGGAGTGACGTCACGGAACATGTCGCGAGGTTAGTAGGGACAGCGCATGCGTAATGCCTAAAAAAAGTTGCCTGGCTTTTAGGATTACTAGTCCTAATCCTAACTAATATTATAAATGCGAAAGTGAGTTTGTTTATTTATTTGTTTGTTTGTTACCTCTTCACGCATTATCTACTGAACCAATCTTCCTGAAATTTCGCATACACATAGTTAGAAGTACTGAGAACGCCATAGGGTACCTTTCATTCCGGAAAAATCACTGTTCCCGTGGAAAAATCACGCGAGCGAAGCCGCGGGCAAAAGACAGTGTTATATAATTATGCGAAAGTTTGGATGCTAGTTTGTATGTTTGATAGTCTATCACGCAAAATCACCTAGACGGATTTTTGTGAAATTTGGTACACGGGTAAAAAATAACGAGAATAGCATTTAGGGTACTTTTTATCCTGGAATTCCTTTCGGGAGTAAAACCCGGCGGCGCATTTAGTAATTAAATAAATAAAGATTTATATATATTTTTTAAATCAAGTTCAACATGTAATTCTCTAAATTGCTATTTATTTTAGTGCCCTACCAGGGTCCATGAGAGATGTGTGTGATATATTTACTATGTAAGCAATAATAAATTAATTGAGTTTCTTTTTAAAACGTTATTCGTCATTCTTTAATCCAACAAAAAAATATAAAAAGAAGTTAAATCGGCTTTCAAATTTCGCACAAGAGATACCGACTGAATTATGAATCGACCCCGTAGACCCCGGGCGTAAATCATCCCCAGTCAGCCCCAAATATTTGTCTTATCAAATTGGACCCTTATCACTGTGACGTCATGTTTTATCGCTCACCACTACACCTCAAACTATGACTGACAGCGGGTGTAAAAACAGCGAAAAAATATTGCGAAAATATACTAAAAATATTTGAGGTTAATTTGATTGATATACACATATGATATTTATAAAGGACACGTGTAAGTCAAATTCTATTTTGTCTGCTATGCGGACTAGTTACTTAAGAGCAGGTATGCTGCTATACCATATTGTCCGTATGCTTGCCAGCTTACAATAAACTCTTAAACTTAAAGCGTAAAGGTCAATTTAGGTTAACATCGTGAGATGGCGCTCTGTTACTTAGGACGATGTTGCAGGTTTCTACTAAAACGGAAAGGATTATCTCCTCTTTTTTGATATGAGAGAGAGAGATTAAAAATCCTGTTAACAAAATTCGAATTTGATAACGAAATTCTATTGGTAAAACCCAGCTCTTTCTATTGGTGGATGGTTTGGGTATGTCATCAAAGATCCGCATTTTTTAAAATATACTTCTGACGACATCAAAACTTATCACCAAAATCGTTTTTGACTATGGAACTTCGAGCAACAAGGAATTCCGCGCGCGGCCCGGAAGTCCGTGTTGCTCTATGCTATGGAAGTAATAAGTAATTTGTACAACAGTACTTATTACTTCCATGTTTTTGACTCATTAAACTATTGTTTTTTTGTATCAGAGTTACATCGATTGAGATGTTTATTTGATACACTAGTAAAACATGACCAGGATTGACATTTGGTAAATTTTATCTTAAATAATTCCCATGGTTAGAGCTCCGGCCCACTAGTGTATAAATAAAGTTACGTAGCTTCGTAGCAGCTACGAAGTCACTAGATACGGCGTAGCGGCTACGCCACAGCTACGCATGTGTCTACGAGCTCTCATTTCCAATTCAGTGCGGTCACGTTCTGCCGACATTGTCCCGTACAGTGCGACAAGGATCTTTTTGCACGTGAGTGAGGGCGCCACCTACGTTTCAAATAAGAAATATTAATAATTTAGACATTAGTTCCGTTTTCTACCACGTACAAAAAGATCCTTGTCGCACTGTACTCCTGTTGATTTACGTCACCCTTTGCTAAAACGGCTTTATGTTCTTTCGTCATGAGTCGCTGGGACTGTGTTACGTAGTACCTGAAACTAATTTACTGTGTTTTGAAAATGCTGTTCGTGCGATGAAATATTATTCTTAGCTGGTTATGAAAGCCAGTTACAAAAATGGAAAAAAAGAACTTTTTAATAACTGGATATGAAAAAGTGACTAAAAATCTTTTTTCGTAGTAGTTATGAAACATAGCTATGGAAGTGGACGAAAGAAAAAAGTCGGATACTGAATGAGAAGGACTGATTCCGACACTAAATTATTTTTCTGATAGATATTCGAAAATAAAAAATGAAACGTAAATTCAGAAACTGGACCTAAGTCATATAAGTGTTAGTGCGATCGACCATTGCTCAGCTTTTGCGAATATTCCCAGACAACTAGTGAGATTAAACTAGACTACAGAGACTAGTGCGATTTATTCGGCCCCGTAAATTAACTTTCACATGTCAAATTATAATATTTCTGTTTTAAAGGCTAAAAAGTTAACCTTAATATGATAAATTGAACACAAAACGTGATAAAAAATGTGCGTCAAATCGTAGCGCTTCTACAGTGTCGTAGCATCATAGATCTAAGATATCGTAGCACCTCTACGACATCGTAGCAGTCATTAAAGCTACGAAATTGTGCTACGAATATGCGCTACACATGAGCTCTTTTAGCACTTGGAGTATCGTTACTATTTCTATACTTAATTTATTATTATACGCTTTGCTCCCATGGGAATTTCGGAATAAAAAGTCCTATGTGCTTTTCCCGGTATTTTTCTACCACATCATCACATCCAAACTTTCACATCTATATTAGTAGAATTGTAGGATGATTATATTCTTATTACTTACTTATTTTACTTTAAAACTTTTGACTTCTTAGCTACTACAGTACATACTTTTTTCTCTCATTTCGTTATAATAAAATGGTTATTATATTATTCTCGTCCGAGCTATTACACAAATGGTATAACTTTACGAGTTGGACCGTAATTGACAGGTTGAAAGTTATAGCGTCTAGACCTATCATAATTTATTATCTACTTGGCCTGGACGGACTTTTATTGCAAAGAGATGAACTAATGATGAATTCTTTTTTTTTCTCACAAAAACTTACACTCTTACAGGGTGAATTTAAAAACGTTCGCATCCAGTGACTGGATCCAGCGACGCTAAACTCCATTTTTAGGGTTCCGAAGTAAACAAGGAACCCTTATAGTTTCGTCATGTCTGTCCGTCCGTCCGTCGTCCGTCCGTCTGTCTGCGGAAAATTTCAGAGACTACTAGTACTAGAAAACTGTAATTTGGTAGAGATATACATATTTATTACGCGGAGCGAACTGTAGAATAAAATTAGGAAAAAAAATTTTTTTTAGGGGGCCTCCCCTACTCCTAAAGTGGGGATGATTTTTTTTTCTCTCGATTATACCATCGTGTGGGGTATCATGTGATAGGTCTTTTAAAAATATTATGAGTGCCTTAAGATTTTTTTTTTTGATTTAGGGATCCGTGTGCGAAATATTTAACTTTAAAGTGATAAATTTTGTTAGAGTCAAGTGTCCCCCCCTCGAACACGAAAATGGTGGAGGGTGGATACATTAAACAAATTATAATAACTAGCAAATATAATGAATTTAAAAGGAAAATTATCACGGCTATGTAGGCTTTACACGTTAATGAGTAATAGACGATAAACTTGCAAAATTGATTTTAGTATGAAAAATATTCGTAGGAACAATTTTTATTCTATATGATGGTATATACTTAGGTTATTTTCATTAGTTATATAAAAGTGGAAGTAAATAAGTATATAAGTTCATGTGTCCGCATTTCTACAGGATAGGTACCTTCGGAACCCTACATTGCGCGTGGCCCGACACGCACTTGACCAATTATTTTATTTCTTAATTGTCCTATTATATAAACAATCTTCACAGTACTATTTTTTGAATTTTGTTGAAAATAAATCAAATTAGTTTAAACTTAAACATTCTAAAGTAAAACATTTTTCATCACGAAATCATTAACCACGAAAGTAATTTCCTAAAAAGTCTATTTTATTTATATTTTTGTAAAATCATAAAACGAGATGGTAAGATTGTTTACATAATAGGACAATTTGGAAAAAACGGACTTTAGATCCAGTGACGCTGAATGAATGTAAACCGGCCTTAATAACCACTACGCCACCGAGGTGTCATCGAAAAAGTTATGTCTTCATGTCCAAACTTAAGTTCCTGGCTTCACTTAGATTTATATTACTGCACACACATAAACACACACACACATAAAGCTATAAGTACAATTTAAAGCTTTCCGCTCGGTCTGACTCCGAAACTTTTCCTAAGTGCGAAAACTTTTTCACGAATACTTACGATAATCCCTGATCAATTACTTTTAGCGACTTTTAATCGGAGCTTTGAACTTTTAATTTAATAATAAGCGAGTGAAATATCGCGGCTCGAGTTTAGCGATAATGTGACAGTATGAAAGCTTTTGAAACTTTCGCAAGTTAACTTAATTATCGTTATTAGCGTGTATCCTGTTATGGAGTATTAAACGATATTATACCTTTTTTTTTCAATTGTGTTATGAGCCAGCTTTGAATCTCGTGTGCGAGTAAGCACCATTATAGGGACATAAAGGGTTAAAGGGTGACAAAAACATGTTTATAAAATAATAATAAATAAATATATACGGACAAATCACACAGATTGAGTTAGCCCCAAAGTAAGTTCGAGACTTGTGTTATGGGATACTAACTCAACGATACTATATTTTATGACAAATACATATATAGATAAACACCCAAGACCCAGGCCAATCTGAAAAAGATCATTTTCCATCTTGACCTGACCGGGGATCGAACCCGGGACCTCCGGTGTGGCAGTCTGGCGTGATGACCGTTAGGCCACGGAGGTCGTCAAAATTTATCTTTGTTTGTTGGGCGTAATCTTTGGAACTACTAAACCGATTTCAAAAATTCTTTCACCAATACAAATCTACATTACTTATACCTGAGCGTCATAGGCTACAATTTATGTATATACCTCCCGAGAGAAGTCGGGGGGAGCGCTAGTTTAAAAATAAAGACGTAGCCTAGTGTCATATTCACAAAGCAATGCAATATAATATATATGTCGTAAAACACATTAAACACGTTAACCATTAACGGCCCCAACCACGTAGCCCAAATTGTTATACTTACTCCAAAACATTTTAATACAAAGTATACTTAATTTGCCGGCTAAACTAATCTCAAACTTAAGGCAATAACACAACATAATTTCAGTTCAACGCAAATAAAAGATATTTTCCACACACGCTAACTTGCGTTTAGGCTAGAAAACTACACGAAAAGATGTCGCTTTCCTCCTTCCGAAAAGCGGATGAACACAAATTTTGATCCGCCAAATACAACCTTATTACGATACAAATAAAATCCAAATAACAAGCGCTTTGAGATAAATGACGATGCTAATGAAATTTGATTCCAATGCTTTCGGCGGAAAGTTCAAATTCGGTAGATTAACGAATTCCGCAGTAGTGCGCATCTGGGGAATGCAATTAGTTACTTTTTACAATGCAGATGTTTCAATATGTTTAACTTTGGAACTCACCGTCCGTAGTCGACGAGATGTTCATCTTGACTCAAAAAGCTTCTCGATTAAATTCAAATTGTGCACGTTCTATTGCAAATTTAAAATCACAATTTCCCAATTTCAAATTTGAATTCGAAAGTTCATGCACTCGATAATCGGTCGACTTAGATACGCGAAGCCCCGGGCGGTTCGGCCGCTTCGAACCGGATCACCGAATGCCGTATTGCAGATATATCACTGTCCAACCACAAAACACTTCTACGTTCAAAAATCACCAGCCAGTCCTTGAATCGACACCCGAAGGGTGGAATTTGAATTTGGAACGCACGCGGTCAAACGTCAACTATTGGCGCGAACACTTGACAGATGATTGATTCCAATTTTGGATATTACACGAACCACATGTTAGGATGACGTCATAAGACAGTAAAAGCACTTGGGATATCGGCAATTAGCAAGGAAGATGCTACTTTGCGAGCAATCCGAGGCTTTTTGATAGTGTAACGACAAAACAAATAGTCCGGAATGAGTGAGGCTCGAGCATGCGCACTGGCCACTGCCGTATGCGTACATTGTTAAGACGCGGTTACTGAAATCATAGATTTGCAATATTGCAATTTATTTATTTAAAAAAATTAAAATTTGCTTCCGTTTTTAAAAATATTAAATTGTTGTACTTTTTTCCTAAAATAGGACTTTGAAATCGATGCTTTTCATTTTCAACTAAACACACTATTAAAGAGACTTTAGTTTTATGTATATTATGTACTTATTTATGTATGTATTAACTGTATTATGTACTTTAGTAAGTCCCAGGCAAAAACCATTATTTACAGTTAAAATTCGTTTTTAAACTTTTGAAACTTTTAATAAAAAATTTAAAATCTAATCTTTTGATTAATTGTTATTATGTATGTAATTACCTGCAAAAATATCTTACTGTTCAAACATTTCCAGACTAAATTTTGTTTAAACTGAAAGACTGCAAAAATATTATTAGAATAATTTATAAATAGAAATTGCAGTAATCAAATCAACCCAAATTATTTATTTTAATTATTAAACTGTCTGTTTTTAAATAAATTAAAAAAACTACAATTTTAAATTTCGTTCTATTTTTAAATCCGTGCCCTGTGAACGGGTCCCTACATCTGCAGCAGGCTAGGTAGGCACGTACCGCGCAGGGACGGTACTCTTAAGATATTTATCCGCCTGGTGACGGATACCGGTACCTATACACGCGCCCATAGATAATGTCGCCTGATAAATCTCAGCTAACGCCCCGGTGAGTTTGAACGTTTTATTTTTAAATGGTTGTCCCTGATTAGCTGCTATGGTTTATTTTTTTAAATTTTGCCTGTATGGAATTTATAATTATTATTTCCTTACGATTCTATTAATTTTATTTACTTTTTATTGCATTTACTATTTATTTATTTATGGAAGATTTTCAATAAATAAATCGAATCCAAAGTAACAATTAAGCCCGGAAAATGTCAATTACAAACCTTCACAAATAGATTAAAATTTTAATTTAAACACCGTATGATGCTCTCTTAAGGGAATTTAACCATTGAAGTACACTATTTTGAAAAATGAATAACCCAATCATTAAACCAATTTACATAAAATTATTCCGTTACTGACTAATTGACCGAGCGAGCGCAGCGAGCGAAGCGTCTCAGTTTCCACTAGCCGAAAATTCTTTTGTCTGTCCGGATGTTATCGCCTAGAGGTTTGAATTTTGTGAGCAGGTTCGGTAATTTTATAGAATTTTTTAGTCGAGCCAGTTTTTCGAAATTTTAAAAAATGGCGGAAATATATAACAAAAACTTCATATCTCAGCTATTTAAAAAATAATTCAAAAATGTTATTAGACATTTTTGTTATTCTTATAAAGATGCAACTTTTTTTATTTAAACAACATAGTGAAATTAAAAAAAAACGCTATAAATCCATATGTTTTAAATTATTATACGATAGTTCACAAAAAATCAATAGATGGCGCAGCAAAGCTTTTAATACTCGCAAATTCGCTATTCTTAATTTTTCATACGTTTACAAGAGTGACTTGATTATTGATTAAATAAAATGAAATGGTTCTTAAATATCATGCTTTTTTTGTCTTGCTTGGCTCAGAGTTGTGTGTATTTATTTGGTTAATGGTATTGTATTGGGATTGCTTTGCTTGGTGGAATAGGCAATGTATGAAAATTTTCAAAACGCTTGAATATTTTTCTGGTAGTAGGAATAACATTCCTGATTAGCCTGTAAAAATCTTAGAATTTTTTATTCTACCAATTAATTGTAAAAAAATATTATTTACAATTCGCTCAAAAATGGCGGAGCTATGGCTGTTAGGGATATTTCCCATGCCATGATATTTAAAAAAATGCAAGTTTCATTTGACATTAGATAAATGACATTTAACGACTGTCATTTCTAAGAGTTATGTCATTGTGACAATCAAAGTGACATAACAAGTGACTGTTGCATTTTTTAAATATTACACGGCATGGGAAAGATCCTTTACAGCCGTACGTCCGCCATTTTTAAGCGAATTAAAAACAATATTTTATTATTATTAATTGGTAGAACAGAAAAATAGACGATCAAACGAACTTCCAAGTGAAGTTCGATCACTATTATATGAGCCGCTTCATTTGAAGATATAATCATAGGTAGTCCCTTTATCCTACAGGTAACATTCGCACATTTTTAAAGACAAAAACAATTCCATAAACTAAAACGTATTTCCGGTTGTCTACTTATTACACCCCTACCTGCCAAGCCTCATTCTTTTAGAGTTCAGTATTGCTAAGTGCAAAAACAAAACTTATTAGGGATGGGAGGGCTGGGTGATTATATCTTCAAATGAAGCGGCTCATATAATAGTGATCGAACTTCACTTGGAAGTTCGTTTGATCGTCTATTATATTTCGCCGCTTCATTTTTCGATATAATCATAGGTAGATGTTAAGAGGTGTTAAGTTTTGTTTTAAATAACACAAGTTTATAAGTAAAAATCAGTCTTATAATTCTCATATAACATAATTAAATGTTTACAAAATATATTTTTTCAACTTAAATACTCCAATGTATTGATAAATGATTTGATAAATTATGTCAATCATACGTTTATTTTGAATGAAAATAAATTGACCTGGCAAAGGATGTATCATCTGATATGGGTCTGTTATAGAAACGTGCAAAAGTTTGTGACTTTTCAGTCCAACCTGCTGCTTTTCTGATGGATTCTATACTAAGGCCAGCAGTGTGGGCAGTAGACGTGGCCGCGTGTCGCGTGCTGTGCGCGCTGAACGCGCCCACGTCTATCCCGCTCTCGTGTAGCACTTGCTTTATCCAACGACTCACAGTCTGTGTCGTTGCTACTCTGTGTGGGGGTTTGTGAGTTAATAGCAGAGGGCCCGTGCTATGGGTTCTCAATTTTTGCGTGACAAAAATATAATCTTTGAGAACTGATGCAGGGCAAATACTTACATTTTCTGTAAAGAATGGCAAAAATAATAGAGGTTGTTCACGGCCAGGAGCTGAAGTTTTCAAAACCTTAGTTATTACAATCTTAATACCATTTTGTTGAATTGATATGTTCTCTAGATCAATTGCTGAGAACGTTTGCACTCTATGACCAGTACTGAGGGCAAGCGAAACTACAAGTTTTTTTGTAATTTTTTCTAGTGGTAAATCGATATTAGGGTACCAGGTGCCAATCAGATTTAGTACAAGTTGTGGATCCCAAGTTTGTAAATATTTGGGAGTAGTAGGTTTTAGGCGATAAGCACCTTTAAGAAGGCGACTTATGCTATCGTCGGAACTTAGTTTGTTAGATAGTAATAAAGATAAGGCAGCCCGGTGTGAATTAAGTGTACCGTAAGAACAACCTTTATTAAATTGATCCGTTAAAAATAATAATACGTACTTCTTGTCGTAAACAAACCAATCAATATTCTCAGTAGCACAGTACTCCCACCAGAGTCTCAACGACACATTGTACTGCTTGAGAGTACCCGGCGCAAGTGAGGACAGTATTAAAGTGAGTGCCTCGGGCGGTGTGCCGCGGTTCTGCCACGCCGCCCGCAGAGCTTCGCTGCAGCCAGGGTAAGGTTCTGGTGCAGAGGATGTGGTTCTCTGGAATTTGATACCAATAAATTCTTGTTAGGACCAAAGAAAATTATTTCAGAATCGAGGCATTCCAATAGTAAAGGAAACCATGATTGTGATGGCCAGTAAGGAAAAACCAAGATTCCGCTAGCTTCTTCGTCCGATATTTTTCTTAAACACTTTAGTATTAAAACGGGGGAAAAGCGTAAAAATAATAGTCTTTCCAATCAATTGTGAAAGCGTCAATAGCTATGGCGTCGGGATCTTGTTTCCAGGATACGAAATAGGAACATTTTGCGTTTGTTCTTGATGCAAACAAGTCAACTTCTGGATTTCCGAATTGTTCTACAATTGTACTAAACACTGAGTCACAGAGTTCCCATTCCGTATCCGGGTTTATAATCCGAGACTCTGCATCTGCAATATTGTCTTTGGTGTTGACGTAAGAAGCGTACAACATAATATTCCTTGACTCGCACCATTGCCAAATAGTACGAGCTATTCGATTAAGCTGAGGGAACCGAATACCACCCATTCTGTTTATATAGCTAATGGCCGTGGTATTGTCAATTCGTAACAATATTGCACAGTTCGACTTTTTACTTGCGAAACTTTTTAAACCAAGGTAAGCTGCCATTAATTCCAAATAATTAATGTGGTGTTCTTTTTCTGACATTTTCCAAAAACCATGAGTTTTATTATTTTCGCAGACTGCTCCCCAACCCGTTCTCGAGGCATCTGTGAAAATTTCCAAAACAAACGTTTGTGCTCTCATAGGACAAGATGCTGCGTAAATGTTATTTTTCCACCAATTAATATCTTCAAGAATATTTTTTGACGGAAAAAATTTTGCTTCGTAATTCTCATTATATGTACACAATGCTAAATATTTTTGCCTTTCTAAATTCTTTGTGTACAGCCAGCTGTATTTGACAGCAGGGCATGCTGCTGTAAGCGTCCCAAGAAATTGAGCATAATCTCTAATTGAACATCGTGGCAGATTTGAAAATTTATCTAGCAACCGTGCAATATTGTTGCGCTTTTCAGTTGGCAATGAAATTTACATATTTTGTGAATTAAATATGAAACCTAAGAATTTACAGTTCTGTGAAGGTTTTAAATTACTTTTCTCATAATTGATTACAAATCCTAGATCGCGAAGAAGCTCACAAGTAGCGTTTACGTTTCTAAGGCAATCAGCGTAATTATCCCCAATACAAAGTATGTCGTCTAAATAATGAACTGATTTATAACCTTGTTTGCGCAGGTGCGTGATGACTTGTGTCATAATCTTAGTAAAAACCCTTGGCGCTGCGCAAAGCCCGTAAGGCATGGCTGTAAATTCATAGGTTGTGGAATTTGATTCGTCACAATGTCTAAAATTAAATCTTAAATATTTGCGGTCTGCCTTGCATACGGAAAGAAGGAGATAAGCTTCCTTTAAATCGATGGTAGCTAGGTAACCATTTTCAGGAGTTAATTTTAATGCCGTTCGATAATCTTCCATTTTGAAGTGTTCGTTGGAAATGAACGAATTTAAGGATTTCAAATTCAAAATAAACCTAAAGCTACCATTTGATTTTGGAGCTAGAAATATTCTCGATATAAATTGATCAGAACATGGCTTGCATGGCTTTATGGCTCCTAAATCAAGTAACTTATTTATGGCAGATAACATGTTATCACTTTCTTTCCGGGAGAAGGTAGACGTAGGTATCGCTGGTTGCGAAACATCTTTCGTAAAAGTAATACAATAACCGTTTCGAATCCAAGATAAAACTATTTGGTTATTCGTAATACGTTTCCAATTATTATAATAATTATTAATCCTACCCGCATGTACCTCGGTTACTGTTGCGCTTGACCTCGGCCTTTCGGTTGCGTCTTGTAATTCGTTTGTGGTTTCCGATTGACTGCTGCCGGTGGTCTCCTCGCACCTCCTCGCCCCCCCCTCGTTGTCGACGGGTAATGATAGTGAGGAGGAGGTGCACTCCAGTTTCCCGACGGGACGTAGATAGGACGAACAGCCGTCGACGGGACAGCAGCCGGTTTCGTAACCGGGGCAGTTTTCTTTATCTGCTGCCCTTGCCTCTCAATAGCCTTGCTAGCCTTTATTTTTTCGCCTAACTCGGAACCGAACAGCGAATCATCTCTCTGAGTATCTTGTAATACGTGCAAAAAATTCTTATCTAAACTGGGTGTTATAAGCTTTGTTCTGTATTTAGTAAGAGAATAATGAAGGTCGGATAGGATACGACAGCTATCACTAAGGCTTTTGAGGGCCTCTAATTTGTTTTCGCTTTTAAGTAAGGTATCCATGCCTTTATTAATAGCGGTTACACCCAGGCCGAGCTGTTGCTGAAGGCTATGCAATTTTTTGTCGCGTCCCCGGGCCACATTTGGTACCGCTGAGGAGATTTCTGCATTCAGTTTAGGGGCAAGTAATAATTTGCAATTTTCGGGAATAGGGTAGAATTTTAATATACTATCCCGATTATCGTCGGTAAGCCCTTTCTTAAGAATAGGCTGCCATAAGTTAGCAAGGCTATCGTGAATGCTCGGGCCAAAGTCTGGAGCGTCAGACGTGGACTCGCCTAGAGCTTGTAATAATTCGGGAGCCAAATCCGTTTTTTCCGAAGAAGGGATTGGTTGAGAAGATGCGGAGGGCACAGTCCCGATTTTCTCATTTTCTGGTCCCGGTTCAGGTTCTAGATGAAATTCTTCTATCTCGTGGCCAGAGTCTTCGTAGCACTCGGGACGCTCTTCTTCAACGAAAGTAGAAGTCTCCATTTGTTCTAAAAAGAACGAGACATTTTTTATTATCCTCGTAGAGGGTAGTTCGTTGTTAGTGCCTCTAGGGCATTTTTAAATAGCTTGTCTATAAATATCAGTATGATAATATAGTAGCTAAGTGTAATAAGTACAAAAGTACTTCGAGATTAACGCGCAGTTAACCCCGTTATCGTAATCAACGCGCAGTTGATACGATTTTTTAAAATAAGAACATAGGTAAGTAAAATGTCACTTCACTTACCTTCAATAAGATTTTCGTCATCCGAATTTATCACTCTTGAAGAACGTTTATCTTTTTTCAACATTAACTTCCTTATCTTCGCTTCGTATTTTGCGATTTTTTCTTGCGCGGTGCGCTTAGGCATTTTTAAAGCGCAGCACGTGCGTCCGTTACCTCGCACGAAAAAGGAATGAGGCTTGGCAGGTAGGGGTGTAATAAGTAGACAACCGGAAATACGTTTTAGTTTATGGAATTGTTTTTGTCTTTAAAAATGTGCGAATGTTACCTGTAGGATAAAGGGACTACCTATGATTATATCGAAAAATGAAGCGGCGAAATATAATCTAAGATTTTTACAGGCTAATCAGGAATGTTATTCCTACTACCAGAAAAATTATCAAGCGTTTTAAAATTTTTCATACATTGCCTATTATCTTGAACGATTAAAATAAATCTGATATCAAAAACTTCATTGTATGATTAGCTTTCTACTATAAAAAAAGTAGTAGGTATATATAATACCTACATACCTACTAATCAGATAGATTCGATTTCAAATTGATTTTTCTTTTTTGAACTTTAATTTTGTTGCGCAAATAACATATACATATAACATATAACAACCAATAGGTACCACGCATCACGGTAAAATATCGGTTATTTCGTGGAAGGGCTCGCGAGGTCTACTGTTCTGACAGAACACTAGTTAACTGACAGACAACAAGGTTTTAAGAAACAATTTGTAGTTATTTTATAAAAAAAACTCGTGAAAATATTAAGAACAGGAAATATTTTTTCGATGTACAAAGTTGTCAGTGCTTCAGTATGCAAATATTTGTTCTGAAAGAAAGTACATGCAAATAGAGACTATATGTCGTTTGCGACAGAGTTGACTTTCATATTGACACAAGTTTGCACTGCCATCTATCTGTAATCGAAGGTATTTGGCGATGGCGCGGTATACCTAGTTTTAAAGGGATTTGACACCAATAAAAATAAAAGTTTTATGTAATCCTAAATTTGTATACTATATACCTAGTCGTTGTTCTGTAAGATCTCCCCATATTATATAGGCTAGGTACTTCCTTGCACTTGACCTGGTGTGTTGAAAAGTGCACGTATTTTTTTTTTGTTTTTTCAATTAGCAAGCAGTCTTAGCGTGCCGTCTGAAGCACAAGCTGAGATAATACAAAAAAATTGGTCACCCATCGCGTGACTGACCATTGCTAAAGTTGCTTAACCGCCATTATCGCAGACCGAACGCGCGAACCACTGCGCCACCCAGCTCCTCCACTTCATTTTTGAAATAACCAAAATCACGTGCATTATTAAGAAACTCCACAACAATCCCCAAAAGGGTTTTTCATTTTATGTAGCAGTCTCAAGAAAGGGCCAAGTAAGTACATAATTTTATTACGTCGGCTCAAGGGATGCTGATGGCAACCCTAATATGACGTTAAGGAGGGCATTTAATCTCGCATGAAGTTTTAGTGGACTTTCCCAAGGTTATACAGAGTAATACCAGAGTTACGACAAGACTTGGGTCACCAAAGATAACATGTGGTCATATATTTTATACTAGTTTTTGGTGGCTGCGCGAGGTGCAAGCACCTCGCGTGCTGTGCAGGGCAATTTTAAAAAAGCAGTTCCGATTGCATGAAAAAAAGTTTGGGAAATTATGAAAAAGTCATCTACAAAGAAATGTTGTCGGTTGGGATTAGGTGAAGAGCCGAAAGAGTACTTTGCCTTATGCTCTTTGCTGTTAAAACGCAGCTCGGCCTACGGCCTCGCTGGCGGCGCAAGCTCGGCCTTCGGCCTCGCTTGCCCCGGCTGGAGGAGGGGCTCGGCCTCCGGCCTCGCCTCGCCTCTCGGATTCATATACGCAGCTCGGCCTGCGGCCTCGCTTGCCACGGAGCCTCGGCCTTCGGCCTCGGCTTCCCGGCTGGTGACTCGAGGTATAAGTTGTCATCATCACGTCATCCATGAATGGCTCGGCCTTCGGCCTCGCCCAATTCTTTTCGCACGAGACGGAGCTCGGCCTTCGGCCTCGCCTGGACGCAGCTCGGCCTGCGGCCTCGCTGGCCCCGGCTGGAGGAGGGGCTCGGCCTCCGGCCTCGCCTCGCCTCTCGGATTCATATACGCAGCTCGGCCTGCGGCCTCGCTTGCCGTGGGAGCCTCGGCCTTCGGCCTCGGCTTCCCGGCTGGTGACTTGAGGTATGAGTTGTCATCATCACGTCATCCATGAATGGCTCGGCCTTCGGCCTCGCCCAATTCTTTTCGCACGAGACGGAGCTCGGCCTTCGGCCTCGCCTGGACGCAGCTCGGCCTGCGGCCTCGCGGGCGCAAGCTTCGGCCTCCGGCCTCGCTTGCGCGGCTGGGGGGGGGAGCTCGGCCTTCGGCCTCGCTCCTACCCCCCCCAGCCCTCGATTTAAACGCAGCTCGGCCTTCGGCCTCGCTTGCCGCGGAGCCTCGGCCTTCGGCCTCGGCTCCCCGGCTGGTGACTTGGCTGGCCCATACAAAACTCGTCGAAAATTTTTTCGAAAAAAAAAAAAAAACTTGTCAGTTTGGGGGTCCCACGGTCTCAACATAAAAAATTGTCTATGACGGTAAAAGTCTACGAGTCCGTTTTCCCCCCCAAAATCCCCAATGAAGTTTGTATGAAAAAACAAAATTTAGTATGGAGAAAAAAAAAAAAGTCAAAAAAACCATAGACAACCGCCGGCTGTGGTCGTCGCCCAGGGTCCTCTATGACATTTGGTCGAGCACCCCCCACCTATCTATTATAGTTTCCGCGGGCAGTACCCCCTATCAGTCTGGAACTGCTCCAAGTTCCACTTTCGTATTTTTCCCAGTGCCTCCTCACCCCTCTCCACACTTCCCCATCATTACTTTTTCCCAGTTCCGAGTTCCGTAGAACAAACAATTTATGTCAATGAGTGAGTGAGTCAGTGGTAATGCAGCTATATATATATAGGGGAACCAACCAGCTGGAAGCTCGGCCTTCGGCCTCGCTTCCAGCTTGGTTGGTTCGAACTAGTGCCCCGTCGCGGCTTCGCTCGCGAGATACATACAGTCATTTAATTGTAAGACACATGTTGTAATGTGACGTCTTTGGAGAAAATGCAGCAGTGGAGTTTGTTGCGCCACGCCTCTTCTCCACTTGCGCTTTGGAGGCGGTAGTAACCTTAGCTTTAAGTAATTTTATGACGTCAACTAACTAAAAAACAAGAATGTGACGATTTATAAGTGCTATTTTTAAGCCTTCGTCACTTAGGTATAATGTAGCTTCCTATTGCTGAAAGAATTTTTGAAATCGGTTCATTAGTTTTTTTTTTCTTTTTTTAATTAAAGATGGGTTTGCTCTTGACCACAATCTTGCCCGAGTACAGAGATGAGGTCTATGATGTTGATGTACTCGTAGCGAGCTTACCCAAAAGCATCCAGTTACGTAGATTAAAGCTAGTTACGTACCCAAAGGTTGGCTGGAAAAAATTGCATTTGCAATAAGCGCCTTTGCGCTCTTTTTTGTATATACTTTTGTCACTACTTTGTATATTCCTTTCTGTAAATGGTGCAATAAAGTGTTGATCTAGGTATCTACTAGATTATCCCTTACAAACGAACTCACAAACTAACAAACAATTCCTCTTTATAATAATAGAGTGAATAAAAACTTTTCCCATCCCTATTTTGATTTTAAATTTAGAAGCAACAAATTGAATTTCTCTTTATTATAACACTGGCCACCAAATATTTAAGGATATCCTAAACAACACAATAAAAAAAAATACGGTAATAAAAAGGTACAATATGCATTTATGCAATGCCTGTTTCCTGTTTATTCTTCCAGAGTTTTTAATTTTTTATAACTTTAATTGATACGTAATTTCTTAGTTTTTTTAAATATTTACATATAGGTTTCTTTTGCTTTATCTTATACTTACTTTAAACTTGTAATTCTTGTATTACGTCCGAAATGGCTTTAACGATTTTGACGAACTTTTGTATTAAGATAGTCTGTTACTATTAAAAATTAATCTAAGCAAGTGTCTTCTCCGAGTCCAGCTCGTCGTTATCTATACATATAATAAAACAGTAAAAATATTTTGTCTGTACATTTAAAATTTTTGACTGAAATGGATAGAGGGACACTTAAAAAGAATAATAGAAAGCAAACAATTTTTTTGGAATTTATTGTCTGTCTGTCTGTATGTATGTACGCGTTTCACGCAAAAACTACTTTACGGATTTGAATGAAACTTTTTTTGTTGTATAGCTATTAAGACTGGGCAACATATAGGCTATAATTTATTTTGAAAACTGGAACACCTGATGAAGAACCTTAACAGAACAGCTAAACTATAAGAAATATGGAAATGGTGCCTTAACAAAAGTCGTTCAACCTGATGAGCATTTTCTGATGACGTATAAAAATTGAAGATCTGGAACATCTGATGAAAAGCTCCAAGAGAGATTTTTCATCTTAGCGAAACTCACGCGGGCGAAGCCGCGGGCGACAGCTAGTTATGAGACAAAACTAATGTGATAATCTTTAGCCTTCCTGTTTCTCCCAGTCTCACTTAGATTTACCTTCTCAGCAAATATTACGTTTACCATCAAACGAACGGTTTGCGAATTAATGTGATCCTTTCAGGGCGGTGTTAACATAATTTCTGATGTATTATGCAAGTCCTTGCAAAGGAAAAGGCGGAAATTTCCGGAAATATCCGGTCGTAATCGGATTTGTCCGGATTTGACGAAGTGATAATGTTTTGATGTTACGCATAGGGTTACAGTGCCTACATCAGTGGGTCAGACTTGACTTTACTCGACTGCAGGAAAGAGCTATAAGTACAAACTTCTGGCCTGTAATAAACAAGCTGATCATAAAAACACGACGGACAACTCACATAGACTATGTCACTCGGAGGAATGCAAGGAATCTAAAAATACCTCACACATCAAAATCTGTTCAGCCGTTCAGGACTTATGCTGAATAAAAAAACTTACATACTTACATATATACATGAACCTTGAAAACATAACAGTCCTTTTTGGTCAGTCGTGTAAAAAAAATCATTAAAATTCAATCGTCCGTCAGAATTTGCATCTCTTCCTAATTCTTCCACCAAGTGACATTAAAATAAATGATACTAGCTGCGCCCCGTGGCTTTGCTCCTGTGGGAATTTCGGGATAAAAAGTACCCTATGTGCTATTCCCGGTATTTTTCTACCTGTATACCAAATTTTATCTAAATCCGTCCAGTAGATTGTGCGTGATTGAGTAACAAACATCCTCACAAACTTACAAACTCCACTGCAAACATTTTTGATCGAAATTACCATAAAATTACCAAAATAGATAAATTTATGATAATTTCGTCCAAAAATGTTTGCTGGTCACATCCAAACTTTCGCATTTATAAATCATAGTAGGTTACTACCTACTATTACTATTAGGATGACTATAACGTACAACTAAGTATAGTTATCATAGTCCCAAAGAGAGATACTTCCGTCTCAGTCACAATAGCCTACTTGGTATTTTGGACGCGTACATTTAAAACGCAAGACAATCCACACAGGCGGCGGAGCATCGCGTCGCCATGTTTACTAATCAGACTGTACTTTTGTAATCAGTACAGTGTGCCGCGAAAATTATGAGCTGAGTCATAAGCATATTAAGCATAGATATAATAATACTGTTTCTAAGGTCATAAGCATAGATCTGGTATAATATAACGACAATATAATATAGATAATATACTTTTATTAACTTTGACCCTGTCCCCCGCCCCCCTGTCGCGGAGTCGAGAGTGGCTAACGAGCTTGATGAACTCAGTTCAGGTCATATAACACCCCAAGCTATGTGGTATCGCATTACCTAAAATAGTAGCACTTTTCCCAATAGGACCCCAGCTATATTATCTACGGTTACATTAAGGACGCTATTTGGTTTCACCAATGAACGAATGAGGTTTGATATCAGATGTTACACATCATATTCGATCTCTAAAATAAACAGAGGAAAAAAAAAACAAATAATTATTTACATAAAATGTAACACTTTGCTTGTATTAAGGCCTAGTTGCTAAAAAACGAAGTCATTCTGAAGGGTAATGCCAAAAACAACAGTAATGCTGACTTTTGACATTCTATTTGACAACTGGTGCAACTCATATTTTGCCTAACCAGTAATACAGTGCGACAAGGTTCTAAATGAATGTGTCAGGGGCGCTGCAGTCACTTTAGTGTGGCCATTGAAATAAAATCTCCCTAAATAGCAGTGTAAACATAAAATTAAAAATTGTTTTTTGCGTATCTTATAATAATTAAACATACAATCATGACTTAATAATAAGAATGAAAATGAAAATCTATGATAAAAATAAAGTTCTAGGTTAGGTACATGGTTAAAGAAAAAAGACATGAAATTGACATGGTTCACGGTAATCACTACTTTTGGAGACACCACATATGGGAGAATACTTGTCAAAGTTGTTAAAAATGACGTTCATCAAGATGGCGGCGTTAGTTCCTTTTTTCGCCACGTTCAATAAAAGCCTTGTCGCGTCGCACTGTATGTAGATACTGTCAAAGTCAAAGACGGTGCAATCCATAGACTTATTATATACTAAGCCAGTATATAATAATGCAATCCAATCTAAAAGTTTTGTAGTATTACATTTTATGTCAGCAACGTAAAATTTTAAATCCCTGCTTATATTATAAATGCGAAAGTGAGTTTGTTTGTTTAACTTTATCTACTGCACCAATCTTCCTGAAAATTCGTATACACATAGTTAGAAGTACTAAGAAGGACATAAGGTACCTTTCATCCCGAAAAAAAGCACTGTGGTTAAATCACGCGGGCCAAGCCGCGGGCAAAAGCTAGTTCAGAATAAAACTAAAATCTTTAACAAAATCAAAAAACAAACTGAGTCGACTGTACTCTGAATAGTACACAAATTGCGTACATTAATTAGCTAGGTTAGCGGGTTGATTGCGAGGCTCCGGGTTCGGTTCCCGGGGAACTGTGACAAAAACACGGATTAGCATAATGATCATGAGGATACATTTCTCTTGATTTGATGGCGGTAAAGGGTTAGCAATTATATGGAGTGATAATTATATGGAGAAACGGTGGTGGCCGAGTGGTAATGACACCCGCCTGAGGTCGAATTGGACCCGGGTTCAAATCCTACCTGTGTCACATGAGTTTATAGACCAATCTGACTCATGTATGGTAGTTTTCTCATAGACCACCACCTGCTTCCGGTGAAGGAAAACATCGTAAGGAAACCTGCACATTGGCTGACTGCAGTTTACTAGTGTGTATACGGCTACTGCCACTAGATGTCGGTAGTCGTAAAAGTCATGTCAGATGCCTTTAGGCGATTTGAATAAAATCTGACACCAGTGTTAGTAATAACACACTCGATAAGAAGTAGATTATATGGAGTAATATTAGTAACGAATAGGAGAAAGATTACAATAGGACAAAGAAAAGTCTCATTATTTAAAATTCTAAAATACTTTATTGAAAAGTTTCCTTCACAATCAATTCACAATGCACTTTTTCACGTCAAAATCTAATTACAGAATAGTATCCTAACTAATATTATAAATGCGAAAGTGAGTTTGTTTGTTTCTTTGTTTGTTACCTCTTCACGCTTAATCTACTGAACAAATCTTCCTGAAATTTTATTTACAGATAGAAGTATTCAGAAGGATATAGAGTTACTATGGATGGATGTATTTGAAGTTGAAATACTGATAAGTACTGTTATTTCATTAAATGTTACTTTTCATTCCGGGAAAAAGCACTGTTCCCGTGGGAAATTCACGCAGGCGAACCCGCTGACAAAATCTAGTACATACATACATATTATCACGCCTTTTTCCCGTGGGGGTAGGCAGAGACTAGCGATTTCCACCTGCTACGATCCTTACAGATCTCTCTTGCTTCCTCTACACTCATCACTCTCTTCATACATGCTCTCCGGTTATGGGTGCTCCTAATATCTCCCCTCTTAAGGAGGTCCGCAATCTGGTCGGAGTGCGTTCTACGAGGTCGACCCTGACCAACTCTTCCATTCACCTCTGCTTTATAAATACCTTTCGTCAATCTCTTTTCATCCATCAAAATCTAATTATACTATAAATCTCAAAGCTACAAACTACTATCATTTCTGAACGTGGTTGTTCAGAAATGATAGTAGTTTGTAGCTTTGAGATTTATAGTATAACTAGATTTTGATTGCTGAAAAGAAATCAAAATCATCAAATCAAATTTATCAAAGAACTTAATTTTGTATCCAAACACGGTTGAAAATATCACAAAACACACAGCAGCTCACCACAATTCGCTAATTATTACTTTGCGTGACCCAAAGGCCACATTTTATTGAATAAACACGTATAAGGAAATGCTAAGTCCCTGAAAATGGTGTTAATTTCTTTTAATTATGCCAGTGAAGAAATTATCCCTAAATAGTCACGTCTTTAACCAGTACGGGGTAGACAGAGGCAAGAGCCGTAAGACTCTAAGGCCACTTTTAGCTGGACGGGCTTATGGGTGGAGATGAAATTCAGAAATAGTGTCATAATCAGAATGCCTATTTTATATCCAGTATCTTGATCGACTTTTATAATCTGCGCGGGAAGAGAAGAAGCTGGCATATAGGTCTGTTTTTCCTTCGCCCCCAGACCAGCATGGAACCAAATATGTGCCAAAAAATACAAAAACACAATGAAGTTTCGTCATCATCAACCTCTGCCCACAGCTGTACGTACAAAGGCCTCTCGGAAGGTCACTGCTGTCGTCTGTTTTGAATGACCGTCTTCACAATGACCCACCCTATCCATTGACGAAAACCGCATGAAAATAAAAAATCCGTTTTTAATAAGGTTATGGTTATGACAAACAGACAGACGGGTAGACGCTGAGGGACTTTCGTTTATAATATCTATTGATTTAAATAATAACAGATTCCATTATAAATATTTGATTTATACTTGATTTACATAAATAGCATTTTATCGAAATAAAAATCAAAATTTAATACAAATAAAAGCTTCAATCACAAAATGCACATAAAATATTCAAAGATGACAAAAAGTTTCCGTGTCTAGTCTATTGTGTGTTATTTCATGTCGTATTTCTCATAAACTAACATGATATAATACTAAAAGTATTTTTTTATCCACTAACTTTAACCAATAATACCTACGACAGATTTCAAGATAGGTTTTTAACAATACATTGTGAAAACCGCATCTTTCGTCTAGTTATTTTTACGTCTTGCGCGTACAAACATAAACTCCAATTTTTCTTGATTGTCCAATTGTGGAAACAATCTTCACAGTACTTTTTACACGACTGACCAAAAAAGGAGTGTTATGTTTTCAGGGTTCATGTATGTATGTATGTATGTATGTAAGTTTCTTTATTCCACCATAAGTCCTGAACGGCTTAACAGATTTTGATGTGAGAGGTATTTTTAGATTCCTTGCATTCCTCCGAGTGACATAGGCTATATGACGTCATCATAAAAAACAAAATGGCGGATTATATATGTGATAAATAGCAGACCAAAAAAATAAAATTTGATCAATCTTATCGAGTGGGGTATCAAATTGAAGGGCTTTAAAAGGCGATTTCAAAAATGTATATAACTTATATGTTTGTATGTACTTTTTTAGTAAAAACTTGTCAGTCGTGTTTTTTATTTTTAATAATTAGCTTGTTGTATAAATTTGTTGAAATAAATCAAATACTAGTTCAAACCTAAACATTATAAAGTAAAACATTTATTAACCACGAAAGTAATTTGCTAAAAACTCTTTTTTAATTTATTTAAAAAGTCATGGTAAGATTTATTACATAATAGGACAATTATGAAAAAAACGGACTTTACGACAAAACTGAAAAGTTTGTTTGATTGTGCTAATATAATGTGTTAAGTATATGTATATATTTGATAGTGTTTCGTACATACAATGCGAGAAAAGCCTTAATAATGTTTTGTTAACTATAACTGGGCTTAACTCTGACGTATTGAGGTCAGTATGACACAGTTATGGTTTGATTCATACTCGCGTGTCGATGGTCTGATAAGTATAGTATAGTGAAGTGCCTTTGAATAGATTTTGGGGTAAATTAATCATTAATCATTATTTGGCCCGCACACAACCACGCTTCGATATTATCGGGTTTATTTTTTTACTTTTTACACGACTGGCCAAAAAAGGAGTGTTATGTTTTCGGAGTCATGTATGTATGTAAGTTTCTTTATTTCACTTTAAATCCTGAACGGCTGAACAGACTTTGATGTGAGAGGTATTTCTAGATTCCATGCATTCCTTCGAGTGACATAGGCTATGTGAGTTGTTAGTAGTCGTGTTTATTTTTTTTTTATAATTATCTTGTGATATACATACGGAAGAATACAAATCGAAAATAAAAATTTAGTTCGTACGTTTTGACGTAAAGAAATAATTTGACGATATTATATTTTATGGTTAACACTTTGATGGCCGGACGTACAAAGAAGTTTTATTGTTATTACTTCTATAGCCTCTAGTTAAACATTTCTATATAAGTAACTATCTTTCGCCAGCGGCTCTGCCCGCGCTGATTTTGATCCCTCGGGTACCGTACTTTTTTCCGGGATAAATGATATCCTTCTCTGGACCCCTGACTATGTATATACAAAATTTTATGATTATCGGTTCAGTAGATGAAGCGTGAAGAGGTAACAAATAAACAAACTCACTTTCGCATTAATAATATTAGAATAGAATTAGAATATCGAATTTGTAAGAAATATTTGTATGATAAGTGTACTTTTTACGACAAAGCAATACAAATAACTGCAATTTGCATGATGTCTAATGAGATTCGTCCTTTAATTAACAGAACCACTAACTAGGCGTATCGTTAACTTGCAAATTAAACAAAACCCGGTGTTAAATGAGTTACGAGTTCAAAGCAAGTCCAAGGTCAGTGAAGTCTGAAGCGGTGGTGGCCAAGTGGTAATGACACCCGCCTGAGGGCGGATAGGACCCGGGTTCAAATCCTACCTGTGTCATATGAGTTTGTAGACCAATCGACTCAAGTATAGTTTTCTTATAGACCACCACCTGCTTCCAGTGAAGGAAAACATCGTGAGGTAACCTGCACATTTGCTGACTGTTTAGTTTACTAGTGTTTACGGCTACTGCCTCTAGATGGCGGAAGTCGTAAAAGTCATGTCAGATGACTTTAGGCGACTTGAATAAAATCTGACACCAGTGTTAGTAATAACACACTCGATAAGAAGAAGAAGGTCGGTGAAGAGTTGAAGACGCTTCTAACATCTTTGGAGTATAGAGTTAAGAGCTTTAATAATGCTAGCTGTTGTACGCGGTTTCGTTCGCGTAAATGTATCTCTCGGAAACAGTTTCTGTATTAAAGGTTTCGCATTGAGTAATACATACTAAAATATCCACCCATCCCTTGACCCCTTGACCCCTTTTTTTTGATCCCTTGACCGACCATTACGAAAGTCGCTTAACCGCCACTATCGCAGATCGAGCATCTTTACATTTTACATATTATATCATGTACATACATGTACAAAAGAGACTATATTATAGAGAGGGTATCCACGATACATGGAATCCTAGTGTGGAACCCAGACATTAATGTTGACTGTTAACTAAAAAGTGTGATGAACAAATCTTTTTTTGTGTAAACCGAATTGCACCGTACAGATACGAAGATAATTCGATCATTTTTCGAGTTTGAAACTCGAATTCGAAACTCGAAAAATACTTAGTACCTACTTATACTTCTAAGTATAACACATTGTTTATTAAAGATATAGGGGACTGAGAAACTTTCCCCCCTTATTTTGCGGACCGTACGCCTTAATCCCACTAAGAATTCCTGCAAGACAAACTGGCAAACTATTGTTGACTAGAACTTCCAGATTCGTTGTTTTGTTGTTGTTAACAACAATAACAACTTGTATAAAATTGGTCACAGTTGTGTCACTAATCCATACGCCCGGGAGTTAGCTCGGTATTTTACCGCCATTTTTCTGATAGCTTTGCTTTTTTTCCTATTTTCTTTTAGCTTTTTCAACTCTGTGCGAAAAAGACGGTGTTTCGATTTGTATCATACGTATGACATGATCAAGAGTATTTTTCTAAAAATCGAAAATCCTCTTTTTCCTATTTTCTTTTAGCTTTTTAACTCTGTGCGAAAAAGACAGGTTTTATTGTGTTTTGATTTGTTTCACACTTAAAATGATCAAGAGTATTTTTCTACAAATCTTTATCTGCATCATTCACAATTTTTTTTAAATTAAAAACTTTACGAAAATGTTTGCTATTCCTCTGCGTAAAAAAGTTAAAGTTTTTTTTAATATTTGACTTTTAATTCTATAGTATTAACAATAAGCTTTATTACACATTCTGTATCACAGTAAATAAACCAAAATAACTTCTTATGCCCTGTGTCTTATGGTCTTCCTTAAATGTAAAAAAAAAAATACAAGCTAATTAAAAAATAAAATACGACTGACAACTCACATAGCTTTATGCCACTCGGAGGAATCTAAAAATACCTCTCATATCAAAATCTGTTAAGCCGTTCAGGATTTACGGTAGAATAAATAAACTAGCAAACATACATACATGAACCCTGAAAGCACAACACTCCTTTTTTGGTCAGTCGTGTAAAAAACCTTTAAAAATGTCCCAAATTTGGAGCAAGTGCGCATTAACGCTTCAGCGCGATTTGCTTCAGATCTGATAAGCGAAACCAGGTCACGACGCTTGTATGATTGCTCCACAATCGCGCGACCAATCAGAGACGTTGTAGGAAATGAGAATTTTATTATAAGTCGCACTGATTACTATCGAAACTTATTTTCATATTTATTTCCACCGAAAAAGGTTGACTTTTAAAGTTCATAAAAAGTGTCGATTTAAATGAAAAAAACTTTAATTAGTAGACTAGACGAATAAACAAATGCAATCGAAGTAAACCATCAGTACTTAATTTTAGTTATGTTTCTTCAACCCTGAATTTGATTCAAAATTTTGCATTACATTTTTTGAATAAGTCTGAAAAATATAGGTATAGAAGTGTTATTAGTTTCATTTAATACTAGCATGGTTCCAGGACTTCGTTCCCGCGGGAATTTCGGGAAATCTTCTTTTAGTGCTCTCCTACACTCCCCAAGGAACCTACATGCCAAATTTCAGCTTCATACACCCAGTAGTTTTTGCTGTGCCTCTGTCAGTCAGTAGCGGAAGAATTTTATGTACATTGATATTTGATTGCCACTAGCAGTAGTAGAAAGAAGTAGTAGATATTTTAGTCAGAGTATGGCAACTCCAATTTTCGCCCTAACACAAAACGTCCAGAATGTTCGTTAAACGTACGTACGTCATAAACCAAGGGTCTTCGCAGCTAATTTCAAGAGGTTGGCTATGATCCTAACGCCACAGATACTGAATCACTGGAAGCGACAGCTCTTTCTTGTGTACAATCTTATTTCATTCAATTATTCCTTTCTCATACTTGGTTGACTGGAAGAAATCCCTTTTTCATAAGTCCGCCTTTGTACGCTTCTCTTTTCCTCTCTTCACTATCTTTTGTATTTTTCTTGTGTGTATGTGCAATAAAGTGTTTACAAACAAACAATTTATTGATGTAAAACATCTATGGCGTGGCTTAAAAGTTAAATGATTGGAACGCCATGACGGTAAATGGCACAATGACGGTGTCGTGCTACGATGCTCATTTGTTTTACATCTTCCCGCCATCCCATGGCGGCAAACTTTTTTTATTATACGAATGTCGTAAGAGAGAAATTAAATGTAATCAAAAAGAACGATGCAATGCAAATTGGAACTTCTTTTCATCAAGACAGTACTAGGTTCAGATTTTTCCCAAAGTCACCTAAAGGCATTTTTAACATGACTTGACGACTACCGCCATCTAGCGGCAGTAGTCGTATACACACTAGCATAAGCTAAGAAGTGTGTCTTCCTATGCTAATAAAAATTACACAAACTCCGCATTTAGTTAAATACGTAACAAAATACTACGATGGCTGTTTCGGTACTGAATTTTTTCAGCGAATGTCATGGTTTAACCGTAATTTAATTTATTATACCACGTTGTTATTGCATACCTATCTTTACGTTTTAAAATAAACACAAAAAACTAGCGCTGTTATTAAATGAATTTAATGAAAATGAGTTTGACCCAGATAAATGTCCGTAAACCAGTTTCACGATCAAACATTTATAATTCATGGTGGCTTCGTGGTTATTTTGTGGATTTCCTATAACAGATAAATGTTATTTTCTCCTCTTAATAATAAAACTATATAGTTTGCTGTAAATTTTATATAACTGAAGTTTTAGTAGTTCTAGTATTTAAGTTTTAGTATGAAGGGATTAGGAGCACCCATAACCGGAGAGCATGTACGAAGAGAGTGATGAGTGTAGAGGAAGCGAGAGAGATCTGTAAGGATCATAGCAAGTGGAAATCGCTAGTCTCTGCCTACCCCCACAGGAAAAAGGCGTGAGTAAGTTTTAGTATATTTTTTTTATATTCCAACTAAAAAATGAATGTTTTAACACCCCTATCACTCCTATATTACCCTAAGCTAGTTTTGTGTAATTTAATAATGATTTATTGACGTCAATCATCAATCAAAGATCTATTTTAAAAGTACTATAGTTATTAGTTATTACCATCATCATCATTATCCGAAGACTATTATAGTAAACCTAAGTATTAGTATGCCAATGGACGTCACTTAGAATTATTAATATATAGGCTGAAAATACAAGTGTTAATATTTAATTTTTCGCTGACCTGCAATTTTGTACCATATTCATGATTACTTTTATGATATAAAGCGAGTTTTATACCTATGGTATCTATAAGACTTTAAGATTTTTTCACACGATAAGAACTAATAAAAAACAAAACAATGTCACTTCCAGTGCACATAAGGCAGTAGGCACACACTCACAATCCAAGCTTTTCATTCCGCCCTTGTGGTCGCGCCTTATTAGAGCCGCCATATTGTGACGCGCACTCAAGTCTTTTTGCCCGACTGCCCCTAGGAGGGGTGTGTATTTTGTCTCTAAGTATGAGTGTTGAAATCCAGAATTCAACTAGTATGTGTGTGTAGATTTTTATCTAATTATTTTCTTGTTGAATTTTTAACGTCATTCTTTTCATTTTAGTAATCAGTCAATTCACTTGCATTTTTTTTGTCAAAGTATAATTTATTCTTTAAGTTACAGACTACACAAGATAAGACAAGAAAACTTTATTAGCACACAAGACTACTAGGATTTAAGATAGATCACTGCTGAGAAGTAAATATCGAGAATTCGAGATGAAATTAACGACACGACGGTATTGCTTTTTTCTTTTTTTTTGTATCGATCAAGTATATAAGCGTGAGTTGGACTCTTGCACGTAGCCACAGAATTAATATTAGTACTACGTAACGTAGCATAAGGTTCCATACCTTCAAACGATATTTATTCTAATCATAATAATAAACTGCTGATAAACTACCACTAATCATAGAGCAACACGGACTCCTTACGGAGGGAGAAGCCATAGCGACATGTTTTCATTCAAATCTTTCTGGCATTTTTTGCGGGGGGAGGGAAATTCACGCAAGCGCTGTTCGGTACACACATACATAATGAAAATCTGTAATTACGACACCACATATGAAAAATAAAACAATACATTAACAAATCTGTCACCACCCGTCAGATTTTTGTGTACGAATATAAGACAGAACACACATTAACATATTTTTTACTTTGTTTTCAATAGTGAATGGCAAAAATGTAATTCTGCATTATCGATGAATTATAAATTTATCGAATTTCTCGGGCCTTCAACTATATAATCAATAGCTTTAATAAAATCTGTGGGGTGGTTTAGCCGTGAGTATAACAGTATTACTTCACATTTATAATATTTATTGCTAAGGAGGTATGGAAATAGGGATACGTTTTTATGAATGACATACCTGGGCTATAGAGCCCCGGGTATGTTAGCAAGCAGTAATTTGCATTTTTTATATACTAGTGGTTCTATCTGTGGGTCTGACGAAGAATGTGCACTTCGCAAAACGTACACTCGAACAAAAGGTGGATTTCGCAATTGGTGCACTTCGCAGAGTGTGCACTTCGCAGAATTAGCATAATCCTAACTATATATTATAAATGCGAAAGTGAGTTTGTTTGTTTGTTTGTTCCTTTTGACACTTTATCTACTGAAACAATCTTCGTGAATTTTCGCATACACATAGCTGGAAATACGGAGAAGGACATAGGGTACCTTTCATCCCGGGAAAGAGCACTGTTCCCGTGGGAAATCCACGCGGGCGAAGCCGCGGGCGAAAGCTAGTAATAAATAAAATCAGAGTTGCAAAGTTATCACGTTTATTAGTTAAGTACCACAAAGACAAGAAAGGAATACTTATAAAATTTAAATTATATAAATATAACTTAAGTATTTCTAGTAATTTTCTCTGACACATCACTGTCTTGTTCATCCGAGCTGACTTACACCATTCGTGGAAATCAGATGCCTTATAATGAGCTAAACAAACGGGACTTGTCTTTTTGGCATCCCAGGTTTTCTAGTTGTTGCACAAGTTTTTCCATACACACATCTCTAAGTAGGTATTTTTAGGAAAGCTGTAAAAAAATAAGAAAATACACGTTACAACATACAACAATTTAAAACTATACCTATCGCAGTTTATCGAGACATGACTACAACACACAATGTAAGCAAAGTAACATCACTAAATCTAGATGTTGGACGGAATTATCACTCGACAAATCCGTGTTTCTATAGGCGACCAGACTGATGTTGGTAAACAAATCCAACAATGACATTATAATAAAATGTATGAATTTTTGTTTAATTTATAATCATATATAAGAATTTACTTACTAGAGAAATGTAACACCATCTTTCTGTAAAATAAATGTCCCAGACCTCTTTTTGCAGCACAAAATTGAACAATTCGGAATTTTTTGTATTGCGGCCTATGTGTCATTCACACTGACTGATGGATTCTGTCTAGCGAAAAGTCCGAATGCAAACAGTTTTTATAAACGCTCAAGTCCACCTGGACCTAAGCTTTGCCAGAGGGGAAAGACATCTATGGCGCCTCCCTTCCGGGCCGCGCGCGGAAGTCCTTGTTGCTCGAAGCCACTAATACAAAATTTCAAAACTAAATAAATTAAAAAATCACCAAACCAAATAAATACAAAATAATAAGTAGAATATTCCCACGGGAGCGGACCCACGGGAGGTAGCTAGTCACTAGAATACACATTATGATAGTTTTCAACAATGTTTTACAGTTAAAATCAAAGTAAAATCTGCCACAGAAGACTAACCAGAGGTTTCTACCATATTCCTTAATGAGAAACGAGTTCTAAGTTACCAAGTTAGCTTGTTCAATAATGAAACTTGGAGTAACTTGGTTACAAGTTTTCATTACAGTTGTATGTATGACTATGGATAGTAGTTTATCCAGGATCATGGACATTTATGAAGTGGTTTTGAGATTGTTTTTTTTATCAAATTGACTTAACATCTTTACATATATGTTACTGATACAAACTTAACTGTTAAGTATGCAAGGACGCCAGAAACACGACACTCAATATCGTCCATTCTAACCTAAAAACCGAAATATCGACAAATCAAATCAAATCGATATTCTTGGACTTATTGGACATTTAGGAAACCAAGGAATCTTATATGACGTTTTTTTTTTTCAGACGGCAACTCTGACACCTAGTCACAGGGCGGGCGCTTCATAGAAACGGCGCGTCAAATATGCCTACTACTACTAGAATGAAACTGTATATCCATGAACACGTCAGTAACACGTCAATTTGTGCGTTTTCATAGTCGAACGTCCCACAGTTACACAAGAATGGGGGAAAAGTGCGGAAGGAGCGGGGGGGGTGCCATATTGCGGGAGGAGCAGGGAGTTTCCTTTCTGTACGTAGTACTAATATTAATTCTGCGACCTAGTGGTAAAATTTTGGTACCGCTCCGGCTTGCCAAACCTTTATTAAAACATGGTACCAGCAATAGTCACGTCATCGTCACCGCCAATGTATGAGTTGCTTGCCTTGTTGAGGAATACTGATCATCGCGAGATTTGCCAGTTTTTCCAAAAGAGACTTAAAAGACAGCAATAAAATATGACTCACTCACATTAACAAATCAAATAAAATAATCTTTTGAATCCGAGAAAAGGGTCTTGAAGTAATAAAAACATAACTATTAGATCCCCAGAATCCAGACAATCCCACGGAATTTTCTTCAAAAAAGCCACGAAGCGAATCCGACGACGTATTATGCTGGACACGTTCCTGCGGTCATAAGATGTCGATTTTACTACGGATTTGTCCTACAGATTATTCCCCCCCTTTCACCCCCCCAGGGGGCCAAATCGAATCGGTTACATCATAGTGGGGATGAGGATTTTCTTAATTAAGCCCCCGGAATGATAATGTGCGGATTTGCATTAAAAAGCTCGGATAAAAATGTGGAGTCTTTTATATAAGTTTGTGAAAGGCGTAAGGTAATTTTGTTATTTGTTTTCGAGTTTCTTTTGAAGTTAGCATCTGTTTAGTAGATTTATGCTACTAAATACGAAAATGGACATTCAACTTACAATTCCAAAAAAATCACACATTTTAGGTGTTCCTCGGAATAAAAAGTTTGAATTTTGCCCTTATCTTTTTTCTAACTGCAGGCCAGAGACGTTTAAATATACTTTTCACTTCTCATGCTCTGAAAGTGCTTATTTGTGCAGGATATAGGCTGCACAAAATCGAATTTTGTGCACAAGGGCATTAACGTATCTACTCATAAATGTATCTATATTAAGGCAAAGAAAATGAGCCATACAGTTAAACACGATAAAAAGTTCATAGATAGAATTCGTTATTGAATAATATTTACTTTTAATTTATTTGCCTTATGTGTTTTTAAAATTTAAATTAAAGTGCGGTATGTTATTTAATTAATTTAAGAATATTATTACAAAATTAATTTAATAGTAGGCTGTATAGGTCTGCAGCCCAAGCCTATCAATGTCGTAAGATTTAAAAAAATAAAGCGGCGGGAAACAGCTCTAGTTTTTTCGTGCGTTTATTAATTTCTTCAATTTGATTTATTTCCTCGCAATCGAAGTGAAAAGCAGAGTTTATAACTCGTCCACAAAACGATTTTTATCCTCGACATTACTATCAACCCTCGCCTTCGGCTCGGGCTGCTAAAAGTCTCGGATAAAAATGATTCGTTTTGTGCACTTGTTGTAAAATCTACTATGGCTTTCACCAATGGGAATTTCGGGAAAGTATAATAAATCATTTTTGCTCAGCGCATAAGCCTTGCAGTCCAGCGGGGTAATGCTGCGAGTATCCTGGGCACACTGCCTCGATATGCGGCGCATTTGAGAAGATATTTTTATTTTTTATCTTTCAAAATATCCTTGTAATATCTTCTTAAATATATCTAAGAATATAATCGCAAACGAGCATGCGGGTTGCCTGATGACACCAACGACCCTAAGAAGGTCACTGATGCGTTGCCGACTTTTTACTTTTTTTTACTTTTTACTTTTTTTTTGTACCAAATTTAATTCAATCGGTCATATATTATCTAAGTATAAAAGTAACAAACATCCATATCTATAAGTAGAATATACCGATATAGCAGTATCTTAAAGACAATATGCAACAGTACATTTTGTATTACGTCTTATTTTGAACTCACTTAAGTCCACAATTTCTTATTGCCGTACTTTTCCTCCCGTCAAAAGAGGTCTCATTAGCTGAAATAGTTCTGAGTTCTGACAGTTTTTCTTCTGAAAACTTTATCCCTTACAGTGCAGTTTGTCGACAAACAGACAACTTTTATTTATATTAATAAGAGTGTTTGTTTCTTTGAGTCTATTTATTTTATTTAAGTATACCTGAAGTCAATAAAAACAAATTTGCGTGACGTAGCCCTCGATTGATAGTCTTGGAAAAAGGTGAGAGAGGCTTTTGCTCAGTCTTCTGGGATAGAGATGGATAAATAATAAATAACAAGGATGGAAGAATGGGTGGAAGTTACTAGGCTGGTGATTATGGATGGGACGAAGAAAGCAGGGAAAGAAGACCGTGAAGCTTTGCGTGTATTAGAGGAGTCTTATTTCCCACAACTTAACCGTGGTCACACCATTTCGCTATGATTAGTTGTATTTATCCGTAGTTACAAGTATACTTCAAGCAACAAGGACTTCCGCGCGCGAAACGGAGTCTGTGTTGCTCTATGGTAGTAGATGATGTGAACCGCAAAAGAAGTACACCAAAAGTCAGCAATGTAGTCTTTTTTCATATAAGTTGGATATCTATAAACTTATTTATTCATTATTTTATGCAATATTATATAACACTTTATTCGAAAACCTATTTACATTCTTCTTCTTCTTCTTCTCTCAGCCTAAAGACGTCCACTGTTGGACACTATTTACATTACTTATATATTATTAACTATCTATTAAAATTAATTAGCGATAGCAAGAGAGATCTGTAAGGATCGTAGCAAGTGGAAATCGCTAGTCTCTGCCTCCCCTACGGGAAAAAGGCGTGATAATATGTATGTATGTAAATTTAATTTAATAATAAATACCACCCTGGATAGTACCTGGTTCAAAAGTACCCATTACGCTGGCTGAGTTTCCTCTCTATCTATAAATTCATAATAGTAGAATTGATAATCTCATTTTTCGAACTAAGTTTCTTGAGTTATACATAAAGAAAGGCGACAATGCAGATCTGCCCTCCTTACACTTGTAGATAAGCTGTATAAGCTATATAAGCTGGGCAGGTGCAGACGACGAGACAAATGAAACGTGCATAGGCCAGCCTCGCCTGAGCGCCCTCCAAGTGCCTAGGGATGGGACACTGTCGATAGTTTACACTTTTCTAAAAAGTGATCGATAACTTTAAAACTATTTCAGAAATAAGCTTTTTCTCTATCTTTTTCCAATGTTTGGCATTGAAAGAATGAGACAAAATTTTAACCTAAACGTTAACTTAACGTTTGAAATGTTCCTGTATGTATCACCTGCCTGATAGCGATAAACAATATAAAAATATACCTACTAGCTATGTTTCTTCTCGAGTCATTGTAAAAGTCAGTCAGTAAAAGGTAATAGAGGTATAAATATACAAGCAATCAAAACATAGCTGAAATAGTTACATATTTCAGGATAAGTTATTAAATTTAAGCCCTTAAGAAGTTGTTAAAAAGGTCTAGCTTCAGTTTGTCATATTTGACCTTGTTTTTTAAACAGTACAACACCTTTTAAAACAATAGGGAGTCTATAACTTTGACGCACAGCCCCCTTAAATTTATATCTTTATCATCAGTAAGATCCTGGAGGTTTACCCGTAAACAAACAAAATCCGTGTTCTTAGTGCTACTTTAACAGTGCCATCGGACCACATAATCAAAAACAAATGTGTGACATAATATCGATAGATTCACCACGCTGAATGTGCCCCATCCCTACGAAACACAATTGCATAGGTGCAGTGGTGCACTCCGTTCACAATGCGACATTGCAAACACGTCTGCCAGCCTCTGATCTTATTTCACAATCACAATGTTTTATACGACTTTTATACGACTAAATGTTTTAACACTTTCACGGGAAGACGACAAAACAGAATAGAAGTTATAAGGAATTAGGGTTCGAACGTCCATTTTCTCCGAAAGACCACATCCCTTGAACGGCCACATCCCTTAACGGCCATTTCGTTCGAATGACCACATTCTTGAAAGGCCACATACGTGCATAGAGTATTAAAATGTGTCACATGTTCTTTTAAAGTTAATAAATAGCGCCTCTGGCATGTTAGGCGACCAAGACTGTTTCATGAGTTTCTTTCGGCATTTCTTCTCAGCAGTGGTCGTTCCGAAATGCTAGTAGTTTGTAGCTTTGAGACATTATATATTATAATTAAATAATTAGTTTTCGACGTGAAAAAGAGCCTTCTTTGAAGGCCAAGTTTCAATAAATAATTTTTGATTTTGAAAAGACACGTCAAACTTATAACAACTCGCCTCTGCGTCGCAGGGGTCAAAAAAAAAGAACAAAAGCACTTATGATATTGTGCCAAATTTCTCAAAAGCTGACCAGTGAAATTAATATTCATTATAATTAATCTTGACTTACTTGACTTAAGGTCCTAAGGCTCCCAGGTGGGGCAGAGGGCGTCCATAGTATGCTTCTCCACTGGGATCTGTCTTGGGCGATGCGCTTCGCCTCCGACCAGGTGAGCCCGACCGCCTTTAACTCCGCTGCAACGGTACGCCGCCTGGTCTGCTTGGGTCGTCCAACTTTTCTCTTGCCTTGCGGTGTCCACTCGAGAGCTTGCCTGGGAATATGCGTGGGGTCCCTACGAAGCGTGTGGCCGATCCACGCCCATTTGCGGCGCTTGATCTAGTGGTCAATCGGCGCTTCCTTGCATTCCCCAGAGCTCCCGGTTAGAGATGACTTCTGGCCAGAAAATGCCAAGAATTTGACGAAGGCAACGGTTGACGAATTATAATTGATCAATACTCATTAATTAGTTTATTATATATCTTTTTCCTTAATGATTCAGAACCGGCCAGAGAAAAGTAGCAGTAATGCGCTGGGCTGGATATCTACAAAATTAAGGGCAAAACCTGGAAAAATGGAAAATCCATGAAGAGGCCTATACCCAACAATGGGTGATATAGAGCTGAAGAAGAAGAATTTTCTTTATCGGTGATTAGGAACAAACAGCATTCTTTAAGGGAACATAATAAGAGTACTTTGCCATAATATTCCTATGTCGTGATTATAATATTGTTAATAGCCAATACTGCTCCCTGACAGAGACCATGATGGATAGCGGAAAGTTACCACATCGGCTGACCCTAATCTTGTTATGGTTTAACTAGCGCATAACGCGGATTTACTTGAAATATTTGAACACCATCGTTGAGTCTTGAACTTACTTTGGGGGTTTGTCCACATTTATTTATTTAATATCATTGGATGCTGTACAGTGTACACACATTTTCTATTTCTTTCCGATGGTTAGCTGAAGTTTTTTTTTGGTTTATAATGAATGAAAAACAAATTGTAACCGATTTTATTTCAAACTTGCTTACCCTACCCTTTCATCCCCAAGCAACATAAATAGCCTGGTAACAAGAAAGAAAATATGGCAATAATAATAAAATAAAAAAAGATTAATAAAACCTTTTAGGCATATCAATCGAACAAAAATAATCTCCAATATTACTCAAAATAGAAATAACTCAAAGACATCAGATTTCAAGTCGTTAGTATCAAATTTGAAGTCATTAATTTAATTTCACTTGTATTTATATTTCGTATCGTTAGATCCTTATAAATTATGTATGTTACTTGAGCTATTGTTAACTATACCTATTTAAGTATGATGTATTGTATATTACTTAGGTTTAAAAGTTTACCAAATTCTGGTCGGTCTGGCACCGTAATTGAAGTTTTTGTTAAGGTTAGTGTAAAAGTTACGTTTACTTTGTCATACTATTTGACATCTGATGAAAGTCATATTTTGCGTAACCGGTACGGTTAAAGTTACTGTTACTGTCAAAGTAAGACCGTGCAACATATGCATCGTATAATATTCTAGTTATCCACAGAAATCGGATTTTTAAAACTGTATCTATCAGTTCACAATCCGCAGTTTTATCAGCAAGCGATGTAACAGGCCCTTGGTGAATAATAAAAATATAGCAGTTACAATAAAACCGGGTCGAGTGGCGTGTAGGAAGCAGCCTCTAGGTTTTTGTGCTTCATTATCTGTTTACGGTGAATGGCTTTCTATATATGAGGCCCAAGTTACAAGAGGAATACTTTCTTGGTCTTAAGGCCGATTAACATTGATCCAGTAAACCGATCCAGCGCTCGGAATAGACCACATGCCTATTTTTCGTTCCAGTGACCGCCCCCCGCACGCCGTGCACTCCTTGCCAGTGGCATTGGAACGTGACTGAATCTGTATAAACAGTCCGCATCTAGTGGCCCTAAATCTAGTAACACTGGATCAATGTAAATAGACTTTTAGAGTTTACGAAACCACATCGTTTACACTTCAGAAATAACCTATATACTGAGAGAGATGGGCGGTAAATAAATATTGTGACTGAGAATCCTATTATTCTCTTGAGCTTGAGAACTGGCAATACGACGTTTTGTGGCGGATAGCTCGCCACAGTAAAGTAAACTTCTTCATACACACAGCGCCTATTAGTACTTCTCTCTCAACCGAAAGACGTCCACTGCTGGACAAAGGCCTCCCCCAAGGATTTCCATAACGACCGGTCCTGCGCTACCCGCATCCATGCGCATCCCGCGACCTTCACCAGGTCGTCGTTCCACCGGTTCGTGGTCGCCACTCGAGAACTTTTCTGCCCCAACGGCTATCTGTTCTACGAGCTATGTGCCCCGCCCTGCGCAGCTATGTCGGTTACTTTAGTTCTCCTACGGATCTCCTCACTTAGTACTTAAGTCTAATTTATTCAACCACATTAGGGCTTCAACCTCAACAAGAAGACAAGAAAGTGTGATGGTAGCTTTAATATTTTCATTATTAACTTCCCGCTTATTCCTCATGACTTGCACCACCCGTCTCCCTATTAGAGCAGGCCAGAATTTCCCTTGAGTCCCCGATGCGAACCCAGTGGTGCCCGACAGGGCAAACCCGACACTTACCTCGCAACGCAACATTATTCTGTCTGTACTTATTGAATGATATATTTTAATTCTAAATTTTTGGGATTAAAAGGTCAGAGACTTTTTTTGTAATTTTTGCTTTGCTCCATACGAATTGCGAATAAATGATTTCAAGGACGAAAATATCTATATTTTTTAAGGCTCTAACACAGGGAGGGCACTTCATAGAAACGGGGCGTCATACTACAAACGTGAACACGTTAATGTGTGCGTTTTCATAGTCATAGCGTCCCAATCCGCAAACAAATGGGGGAAAAGTGCGGGTTAGGCCATATTGCGGGAGGGGCAGGGAGCTTCCTTTCTGTACGTAGTACTTATATTAATTCTGTGGCTCTAAGCTACTCGTACATCTACGGATCCTAATCTACACAGTCATATCACAAATTTAGAAAAGCTGACTTGCAAACTATTTTAATTTCTTTGGTCGATTTTAAATCTCTATCAAAACACAAGATTACTAGATTTTTATTGTTGTCGTCAACGAGGATATGCGTGCCAATAGTCTCACAACTAGGATGCCGAAGACCATGCGAAGTGGAGAAGAAAAAGATGGAAAGCGGACCCTGGGCTTCAACGCGTACGCTGAGGATGCAACCGGGAAAGCGCTCAGATGACTGAGAAAACAGTTTTGCGGAGCATGCCATATTGGAACATTTTACATACATACATACATACATATTATCACGCCTACATTTACACCAATAGTATATTTATTAATATTATGGGCTAGGGTTGTATGTTAATAAAACTGCCTAGTCCATCTAAATTTTATATTGGCACCAGTGAGACAAGAGTACATGACATTGCGCAGCAGAAGAAATCCTGTCCTAGCGCGCAGGTGGAAAAGACAAAAGTAAAGAGGTAAGTATATACATAAATAAAAAGTATTTATATGTAGGCACGCCACATCACCCCCCTCCTGAGGCCGTCCTAGGACGGACGATAGTGGGCCAGAGGCTTGATGATTCTTCCGGAACGCGTCCGGTAAAGTTTACTATCTGCATTTACATTTCTGTTTCTAGATTGCTTTTCAGCGCTTTCATCTTCCTTTTCAGGTAATGTAGCTGTCTTTTCTTTTTCCTTTTCAGGTCTCTCGTTTTTATTTTTCGATGCAGTTTCCTGAAATACTGGAGCGTCGTTGGCGATCAGGTAAGCTGGTTTAATTCTGTCAATGGAAACATTTTGTTCTTTTCCTCTTATTAACAGCTTATAAACTTTTTCTTGTCTTTCTAGAATCTGGTAAGGTCCTGAATACGCCGGCTGGAGCGGAGGTTTGCAGGTGTCATCCCGTAGATAAACATGAGTTGCTGTTTTCAAATCATTAAAAATGAAAATATTTTTGCTACAGTGTCGAGATGCTGGCACGGGGCGTATATTATCTATTATTGAGCGGAGTCGCGCGATAAAATCACTCATGTCAGTTGTCGTTACTGTACTAGGATTGAAAAATTCTCCAGGTAGCCTTAGCGTCTCTCCATAGACCAGTTCGGCTGAAGAAGTTTGCAAGTCTTCTTTGATGGCACTTCTGATTCCAAGAAGAACCAGTGGTAATGACTCAGTCCAAGTTGCTGAGTTGTGGCACGTGATTGCTGCTTTGAGCTGCCTGTGCATTCTCTCTACCATCCCATTGCATGCGGGATGGTATGCAGTGGTTCTCTTATGTTTGAATCCAGTTATATCCGATAAATATTTGAATAAGTTGGATTCAAATTGTTTTCCACGGTCCGTTATGATCTCGGACGGGCATCCAAAACGTGAGATCCATCCCTGAAGCAGCGTTTTCCCGACAGTTTCTGCTGTCATATCAGCTATGGGAAAAGCTTCTGGCCATCTCGTGAACCTATCCACCGCTGTTAAGCAGTAGCGAAAACCATCTGATATGGGAAGAGGACCGATGAGGTCGATATGAACGACCTGAAACCGAGCTTTGGGAAGACTGAATGTGCTAAGAGGTGACGAAGTATGTCGAGTGACTTTCGAAGATTGACACGCGTGACATGCTTTGGTCCATTCTCTACAATCTTTTCTCACCCCGGCCAAACGAAACGTTGAGCGACTAGATTTGCAGAAGCTTTTGCGCCAGGGTGACTGAATGAATGTATATTCATGAAAACTTGCCTTCTAAATGACTTGGTTACAAACGGTCTTTCGCTTCCGGTGCTGATGTCACAGTAAATGGGAACATCAACTCCGTCCAACTGAACTTTTTTGAGTCTAAGCGCTGTTTCTGTGCTATCCAACAGGTTCAAAAGTTCTGCGTCTGATGCTTGGGACTTCGCTAAAGCTGTCAGATCTATGGGCTGTGCTATCTCATCTATCCTTGATAAGCTATCCGCCACCACATTATCCTTGCCTGATATGTGTTGTATATCTGTGGTAAATTGAGCGATATAGTCCAAGTGCCTGAATTGGCGTGGCGAACAGTTCTCTTTACGGGACTGGAACGCAAAACAAATAGGCTTGTGATCCGTATAAATAGTGAAGTGACGGGCCTCCAGCATATGACGGAAGTGTTTGATGGCTTCGTAGATGGCAAGTAGTTCTCGATCATAAGGAGAATATTTCTGTTGAGATGGGCTCAACTTACGAGAGAAGAAAGCCAAAGGTTGCCAGTCACCGTCCTTCAACTGCTGTAAGACAGCTCCAATCGCCATGTCCGACGCGTCCGTTACCAATCCCAATTTTGCTTCCAGGTATGGGTGAGCCAAAAGAGTTGCCTGACAAAGACTTGATTTGCATTCCTCAAACGCGTTCAGAAGACCTTCAGTTAGATTAATGGGAGATGAACCTTTGACTGAGCCTGCCAATAGCGCATTTAAAGGGGCTTGTATCTTCGCCGCTCCTGGAATAAATCGTCGATAATAATTGATCATCCCGAGAAATCTACGGAGTTCCTTGACATTCTTGGGGACTGGATATTCCTTAATGGCTTGAGTCTTTGTATCGAGGGGTTTTATACCATGCGCAGAAACATTATATCCTAAAAAAGTGACTTCAGATACTCCAAATACGCATTTCGATGTGTTAATGACCATTCCAAATTTTTGAAGTCTTGTGAATATTTGCCTTAGGTGTTCCATGTGGCTTTCCTCGTCACGTGAGCAGATCAGAAAATCGTCCAAATAGCAAAAACAGAAATCTAGGTCTCTAGTCATCTCGTCAACGAATCTTTGGAATGTCTGACCTGCATTTCGAAGTCCGAAGGTCATGTATGGGAATTCAAACATCCCGAAGGGCGTAGTGATCGCCGTTTTTGGAATATCCTCCGGGTTTACTGGAATTTGGTTGTAGGCTTTAACCAAATCAATGGTGCTGAACACCGTACAACCAGATACGTGATGGGTAAAGTCCTGCACATGTCTTATGGGATATCTATCCGGAATCGTGCGGGCATTGAGCATCCTGTAGTCGCCGCATGGTCGCCACCCGTTGTCCTTCTTTGGAGCTAGGTGTAGCGGCGATGCCCAGGGGCTCTCCGACGGTCGAGCAGTTCCATTCTTCAGCATAGCTTCGAACTCTTGTTTGGCAATTTTCAATTTATCCGGCGCTAATCTCCTTGGGGTACATGAAACTGGCGGTCCTGGCAGTGTCCGTATGTGATGAACAGTTTGGTGCTGTGGGATCCGCTGTGTGCCTGGAGGTCGGGTAATTTCCGGAAAACTGCTGAGCAGTTTGTGGTATTTTGAGTCGCCAAATATGGTTTTCACTGAAGATATGCTGATTGTAGAAGTCGCTATTGCCGCTGATGTCGATAGTGATGTCTTGTTATCAATTAATCGATGATTCCGACAGTCCACCATTAGATTATAGAAGGAGAGGAAGTCTACTCCAATGATAGGCTTAGTGACGTCAGCCACTATAAAGCGCCAGGGAAATCCCGACGAAGACCAAGGTTGAGGTCCAGGTGAATGATGCCATAAGTCGCGATGGGCGTCCCGTTTGCTGCAAAAAGTCCAAATGAGGTACGATCTCGCCATTGTTTAACTGCAGAACGAGGGTAGACGCAAAGGTCGCTGCCTGTGTCGATTAAGAACTGCATTTTAGTCCTGCGATCTACGACAAACAAGCGACTGTATGAGGTAGGGCAATCATCTGTCGCCATCAACGACCGCCCCTGGAGTTTTCCGATTGGTAGTCACATGGCTGTTGACACGTCTTTGCCCTCTCGCCGTACTTGTGATGGTAGAAGCATACTGGGAACTTCCTATAATTGGACTGGGATCGACGTCCGCGTTGGTTTGTAGAACTGCGTGAGCGCGATCTTGATCTGTTGTTGTAGTTGTCCCTCGGTGAGAGTGCCTCCACCTTACGTGTGAGCTCGGCTATCTGTTGAGCCATCTTGGCTAATAAGGAATCTGACGAAGAGTCGGTCGCAGCAACGTGAGGTGATGATGGCACGAGTTCATGCACTTTATCAGCCAAGTCAGCCAATGCCAGAAGTGACGAGTCCGCCTGCGATGCGATAACGGTTTGGAGATTACTAGGTAAGCGACTAGTCCAAATAGTCCGCAGGAAATCCTGTGGAACATTCGGTCCGGCGAGGTGCTGCAAATGCCGCAGGAATTGCGATGGGCGACGGTCACCCAACTCCTCATGCATGAGGATCTGTTTTACTTCCTTCTCACGCGATGCGGACAGTCGTTTTATAAGCTCCGTTTTCAATCGCTCATATTTACCTCTTGCAGGTGGTGAGATAATGACGTCCTTAACTTCGGCGGCGTATCTTTGGTCTAGCTGTGCGATGACGTAGTAATATTTTGTTTCGTCGTCTTTAATTCCAGATAGTACAAAATTTCCTTCAATTTGGGCAAACCAGACATTGGGCTCTTCCGCCCAAAACGGTGGAAGCCGTACGCCGACACGAAAAACATCTGATGATGACAACGATCCCTTTGCCGATTCTGACCCGGCCACAGCGTCATCAAACGTATCATTGTCGGACCGTGGGAGCTCACCTTTATTTTTCACATTTGTGTCATCTTGACAACCCTCTTTGTTTTTCAACATTGTATGCGAAATAAAATTTTCTCACTGCCTTTCCTTACTTGGTAATTAAGTTGCGGATGGTGCTCGTGCTCCTTTTTCGGGGTCACCAGTATGGGCTAGGGTTGTATGTTAATAAAACTGCCTAGTCCATCTAAATTTTATATTGGCACCAGTGAGACAAGAGTACATGACATTGCGCAGCAGAAGAAATCCTGTCCTAGCGCGCAGGTGGAAAAGACAAAAGTAAAGAGGTAAGTATATACATAAATAAAAAGTATTTATATGTAGGCACGCCACAATATACTTGTTATCATACAAACATACTATATTAAATATATATATATATATATATTATTTAATATATATATTAAACTTACTATATATATATATATATATATTATTTAATATATATATTAAACTTAATCCTTATCCTATCCTAACTAAAATTATAAAAGCAAATGTGAGTTTGTTTGTCACCTCTTCACGCTTTATTTACTGAACCAATCTTACTGACATTTTGCATACACATAGTTAGAAGTACTGAGAAGAACATAGAGTACCTTTCATCCTGGGAAAAAGTACTGTTCCTGTGGGAAATTCACACGGGCGAAGCCGCGGGCAAAAGCTAGTATATAGTAAAGAGGAAGTGTTTGTAATCTTCGGAACTACAGAACCGATTTAAAAAAAAGCTACATTAAAGAGTACAATTTATGTATGTACCTCCTGAGAGAAAACGGGGCGGGGCACTAGTAATACTATATAACTCAAAGGTGACAGACTGACTGACATAGTGATCTATCAACGCACAGCCCAAACCACTGAACGGATCGGGCTGAAATTTGGCATGCAGGTAGATGTTATGACGTAGGCATCCGCTAAGAAAGGATTAACGCGAGCGAAGCCACGGGCAAAAGCTAGTCTTAGATAAAGTAAAAATAGTAAATACAAACAATTACAAAGCTATAGACCAGTTCCTTATTGATTGAGCATGTAAACAAACCTTCTTCCCTTTACCCCATCGTGGCCCTATGACACTATGCTTCAGTTAGGTCGTTATGGATTCATTATCATTAGTGTAAACTAATTATTACAGTCACGGAAGCCGTCTCCATATTGACATAATCTTATAGCAAACATGCTAACAAAGTGGTAATTGATACGTTTGACATTGATATAGATTAACCACAGATTAATTGTGAATTCAGAGAAAGTCCAAGAAAATACTTTAATTCAACTTTTTTTCGATTTTTGTGAAATGGATGTTTTGGTCTTGCTTTCCATCCATGCCATCCAAAATATAAAAATGCTGTAATTTTATTCGTTTTTTTAAAGTTTAAAACTTTTAAATTGGATCTGAATGAATGATATGTGGAAGGTCATTACCCAGCTACCCCGTAAGAGGCTACCCGCAAGGGGACGATCCGCCGGGCCTTCAACACCATCTGTCCCCTACCAATTTTTAAAGATACTTCAAGGCCGGGAGTATGTTGATGGCAACTCCAACTTGAGACTACGGGCCGCGGGCGCAGACGCCCCGCGCGCCTGTCACCTGTCATCGACGGAATGACGTGACAACACTTCTGCACCGACAGCGAACGGAGCCGCGTCGACTTGCCGGGCTATTACGCTATTGTTTTCTTAAGGCTAGACCCAAGGCTAATCAGAGGGGGTGAGGGGCGGTACGTAATCACCGCCTTGAAGCAAACACAATAAGGTTACTTTTCGAATTTTCTATCATTTGTGTTTTTGCTAGCGAGTTTTCGTCAGGCTCTTAGGGTAATTAATTTAGAGGTTTTCTTTTAATTGTGATAAAACACTAAATATATTTTAAAAAATAAGCCGATATCGTTTTAAATAATTGTTGTCTTTATTTGATTCTTTAAAAAAATTCTACTATCGCTTAAATTACGGTGATTTTCGACGATAAAGGAAAAAAAAACAGGATTATGTATTTTTTTTTATCCAGTCTTATTTATTTTATTTGTAATTTGATTCGATATAATTCTAGTTTAGTATTTTTCTCGTTACGGGATGTTTTTCCTGCTTCAGTACTTCTAACCTATGGTTCACACTTGACGTTTAAAGACAGTACGTTTTCGGAAAATCCTGATTGGGTATGTCCTTAATATCTGAGCTTAATATACATACAGTCCTATTTTTATTATTATCGAAGTTTCCTTTAATATTGCGGTAGGGATTCCCAACCTACTGGCACGGGCACCTATCGCACCATGATAATTGTATTCCTGTCAAACTTCATGACCAAAATACGAGCTGTACAAAAATACCCGTCCAAATACCTTTTTTTAATTTGAATGGAAACAAAATGTATACTGTACGGGGTTGGGCTAATTACTGAGGGAAAGGGATGCCCTTTGAGTGGTTGGTAATTTTGGGGTGGCCAAATAATTATTTTACTCTCCAAGGTAATGAGAGCTACATTCCTTTACCATTATACCATTGATAGTACTGTGGCATTTTTTAGCCGTCTTTCCACCGTGTTACCACGACAAATATTGTTTTTTGTCGTAGTACATCCTTTCTTTACCATGGTATATTCAGGCTAGGTAGGGCGCCTGCCTGTGGCCACAAGGGTCGCAGGTTCGAATCCTGCTCGTACTACAAGTTGTTGAAAGTTGAAAGTTTGTATATCAATCTGACTCATGTACCTACGTTAGTTTTCATCGACCACCACTTGTTTCCTGTGAAGGAAAACATCGTGAGGAAACCTGCACTCTGGTTGATGATTATCAGCTAGTGTGTGAAATGGAGAAGGCAAAGGCAAACCACTACATTAAAATTGCCAAGATAGTCGTGTGTTTTTCATTCCATATAATGACCACGACCCTCAGTCATGAGGAATACGACTGAAGAGAGAGAGAGACGCTCTTTAGAAGTATTGTTTTAATGCTTAGAGGTAATTGGCCGATATTGACCACGTACATGGATCCCGGCGACTCGGACCGATGCTCACGGGACCCGCGGGCCGAGTCACCGGGTTTTTGAATTTTATTTTTTGCTTCCGGCGACTACACACAAATTAAAAAAAAAACTTTAATTGAAGTTATAAAATACAGTTAAAATACATGAAAACTTAGTTTTTCTGTTTCGTTTATATTAATTTTGTAGTTGCACAAAATCTTATTAAAAATTCTGTCATTTACTTTAGATAGAAAATGTCTCAGTCTTATGAAATTTTAAAATGCATTTGTGCAACTAGGTCAAATACCAGATGTTATCTTACCTGCTCCTACTCCTGAACCTGGAACAAAAAAAGTATATTTTTAACATATTAAGATCCTTTATTGTACAAATAAAATAGTAAATTACAGAAACACATACAGGGTTATCTTGAAACCATTTGGTTGATGAAATTGAGCAAGTTTCCAAAAAAATTATGTCAAAAAATGAAAAAAAAAATTTTGCTTCCCATTCAAATTGGTCGATCAGCTGATGGGACTTAGTATGGAAAGATGAAATTTTATGTTATTCTTTTACTATAAATTTCTTTCGGACGTAGTTGTATTCCAAGTACTGAGCATATTGTAAAAATTTGGCCAGTAGTTACAAAATAACCCTGTATATTTCGTATAACCTAGCTATACTACTAATACTTATATCCTGACTGACTGAGTGACTGACAGATGACAGACAACGCACAGCCAACGCTACTGCGCGTAGGAAGCTGAAATTTGGCATGTAGGTTCCTTGGGAAGTGTAAGGGAGCACTAAGAGAGGATTTCTCGAAATTCCCACGGGAACCATTCCCGGGCTCGTGCTAGTACATTATAAGAAGTTTTAATTTTGTGTGAGCGCTTGAACAAAGTACTTTCAGCCCACGTGTTGCCATGTAGCCAGTTGACGACGTCATAAATATTGTAAACGTGGGTCCACATGTTGCAGAAATATAGCATATTTTCATTATATTACTTTATTTTTAATAATTTTATTTTAGTTGATGAAGAACTGCAAGAGACCAGCTACACTATAACATATTATATGGAAATGGCGCCTCAGTAAAAGTCGTTCAACCTGATGAGCATTTTCTGCTCACGTATAAACATTTAAGATCTGGAACATCTGATGAAAAGCTCCAAGAGAGATTTTTCATCTAAGCGAAACTCACGCGGGCGAGTACAATTAGTACTAAAATATAAACTAAAACTAACTTAAAAAGAAACCAAAACTTAATTAAAAAATGAATCCTAATAAATTACAACTATAGGTAGAAAATATCCCGCAGATCATTGCCCCGCGGAAGCGTGCCCAGTATGGAATAAATCATACTTAGAACAGAAAGATTTGATTTTCCCGGTAACCATTTTAAAGTAGCGCAACATTCCTGATTGTAGCTTTAGTAGTTATTGTAGTAGAATAATCCTGTCTGTCCTAGTAGTCCCATTGATCCAGTCCCATAATGGGACAGGTAGGCGAAGATTTTATATCATATTCTACCTATATAAGAATCAACAAAAAGAAACAACCTGAATACTCCTGACACACTGACATTCAACAAACAGACGTATCGTATTTAGTAGACTTAAAAAATAATGTCAGAATAATATTTTTTGCCAGAGTAGATAAATGTCGTTCATCTATTCATTTACCGCTTGTCCCTCGAGACTAAACTCATACTATGTGAAATAAATAAACCAAAATGTTTCATAAAAAGACAGAAGGTGACAGTAACGCGAGATACGTCACAGGCATTAGAAAATGGGCCACGTGTAAACCTAGACATTTCACATCCAGCACCATTTCCGCATACGCCTGCGACACACGCATCTTTACGAGGAGCGTGCAATATTTATGACGACACGGAATATTGCAACTCTGCATTTGGCAGACGATGTTTACATTCAAACAGACATACATTTTTTATTACAACGCCTGAACTTGTGCTTACTTTGTATATTATTTGATGCTATGTTTACCGTTAGTATTATATGAGCAATAAAATAACCGTCGTAATTTCCAGATTAAATGAAACAAATTCTAGGACAAATGTGGATAGATTTTTTGCAGTGTCGTTACTGTATTAATTCAGCCATGCGTCAATTGTCATAAGATTGTTTGTTGTCCAATGATGAAAAATCTTGATGCCAGATGTTCAGGTGATTGATCATATACCCATCATAAACCCATCCCATAATAGAAATGTTCAACAGAACTAGTAAGAGCACTCAAAAATTTCCAAAAATAATCAGCATAAGGCAAGGGATGAGATGCAAGACAAATTAGGCACTTAAACAAATAGCCCCAAACAAGACTTTCTGCTTAATTACCTAATCAAATAGTTTGTAAATTCAAATTTTACTAAGTTAAACGAAAGGTATTTATAAAACAGAGGTGAATGGAAGAGTTGGTCAGGGTCAACCTCGAAGAACGCACTCCGACCAGATTGTGGACCTCCTTAAAAAGGGGGATATTAGGAGCACCCATAACCTGATAGCATGTATATAGAGAGTGATGAGTGTAGAGGAAGCAAAAGAGATCTGTAAAGATCGTAGCAAGTGGAAATCGCTAGTCTCTGCCTAACCCCATTAGTACTAGGTCTTATGGCGAAATTTCGCCCGAAAGCTGCACTTTGTGATGGAAGCAAGCCACTTTGCACAGTGATAGTAGGGATCAAAATAAGCGATTTCACCCGCAGCAGCGAAAGTTTTGTCCCTTAGGATAAGAGATGGCGCCACTTTTACAAAAAAACTTTAAAAAATTCTACAAGCAAAACTACTGCACCGATTTTGATAAATATGGTCTCAAATGACAGATAATTACTTAATCTACTATGTAAAAAAAAATATTGTATAAAAAAAACTTAGAAAATGCCCGAATTTTAGCTATATTTGGAAAAATATTTAGTTTTTTTTCGGTTTTTATTTGTTTATAAAAAAAATATCTTTCATGGAGTATATTTTAATTAAACAATGCTATTGCCAATCAAATACAGTATTTTATAAAAAAAACTGCATGTCAATATCTTTAATAATTATGGAGATATTAAATTATTAATGAGGAAATTAATTTCTCGGGCGCCCTAATTTCAATAATCTAGGCATATCGGACGAACGCTTATTTATCATTTTACGAGATGTTTTTTAGAAACCATGGTCAACAAAGTATTTATAGGATTTTTTGGAAGATTCAATAAAAAAAAATTGTTAGGAGTAGGTACCTAGATTATATGAAAAATAAAAAAAAAGGTATTTTTAATCACATTTTTCGTCATGCTGGTGCTGGACATATATGATCACAGAATTTATGTCTATGATGGTATTGTTGGAACTGAAAAGAAAAAATATAGGTATTATTTTAAAAATAAATTCAATACATAGTCAAATAATTTTATAGTGAATAAGAGATCGAGAACATAACGGATTTTTTTTTAATAAATTTTGAATGGTAAATTAAATCTTTATACCTATATTTAAAAAAAATCAAAATTATTTATTCATTAGTACAATTCTTCAGATACATATTTACATTGTTGGGGTCTACTTTAAAGCATAGGAATGCTTGTGCCAGTAGACCCCGCTCTTCCATATCGCTATATAAAGACAAGTAGAATCGTACTTTGTTATTACAATAGTATAACTCTTAGTATTTAGTCTAAGGATATATACTTATTTATCTTTGCAAAATTTGCACTGCAAAGTGCATGGCAGGCCGATGCGTTGGTAACTGCAGCGAAGAGTGTCGCAGGAAGTTTTGCACCCGCAATGATCACGAAGGCTCAGTTTTGACCAAATCGGGGTGGCATCGAACCACTTAGGCGTCCAACCCCCTTGAGAATTTATTTGCCATCCCCAAGAAGATGGACATGGGATCGGGGCTCCTAAATTTAATAATTTTCCTCAAATATGGCCCCTTGAGAAGTTGTTTTGCCATCCCCAAGAAGACAAACATGGGATCGGGGCTTCTAAATTTAATAAATTTCCCCAAATATGGCCCGCTTGATAAGCTGCACGCAAAGCATGTTTGCTGAGAGCAAGGGCTGAGAGAGACTGATGTCGGTTGCAGGCTTGTTACCAGTCTATTTTTGGCTGCAAACATTTCTTTACGTACAGCATTTACACTCGTGAGCTCTGACTGAGAGTCATGCAATTTGCACGTAAATAAAAATAAAAAAAACTATTATTTATACACAAACAAACATATTTTCACCTGATGAAATGAGTACACACAGTTCTAATTCAGCCATCACCTCTTCGGAGATTGTTTCAAGGGGTTGGGACAAGCTAGCAAAAGCAGTTGTTACTTCAGGGTATGACATATGTCTTGAAACAAGATTTTTTAAATAATTATTTATTTAAATTTTTGCTATTGAAATAAGACGTGGTATCACATCCTGTAAAAGAGATATATGTGGATAATATGAACCTATAAACAATCTCCGATGATGGCCTAATTAGAACGGTGTGTACTCATTTCATCATTATGCTTTAAGGAGGAATGAAAATATGTTTGTTTGTGTATAAATAATAGTTTCATTTTTTTTAATTTACGTGCAAATTGTATGACTCTCAGTCAGAGCTCACGAGTGTAAATGCTGTACGTAAAGAAATGTCTGCAGCCAAAACTAGACTGGTAACAAGCCTGCCACCGACATCAGTCTCTCTCAGCCCTTGCTCTCAGCAAACATGCTTTGTGTGCAGCTTATCAAGCGGGCCATATTTGGGGAAATTTATTAAATTTGGGAGCCCCGATCCCATGTCCATCTTCTTGGGGATGGCAAAAAAATGCTCAAGGGGGCTGGACGCCTAAGTGGTTCGATGCCACTCCGGTTTGGTCAGAACTGAGCCTTTTTGATAATTGCGGGTGCAAAACTTCCTGCGACATTCTTCGCTGCAGTTGTCGACGCATAGGCCTACTATGCACTTTGCAGATTTTGCAAAGGCGATTGTGACAATCAAAGGAAAGTTAATAAGTAGGTATATAGGTATAAAATTTAAATTACCATTCAAAATTGATTCCAAAAAGTCCGTTATGTTCTCATTTAGATAAAGATATATCTATTTACTATAAAATTATTTGACTATTAAATTTAACTTTTAAAATAATATATTCTTTCTTTTCAATTCCACCAATAGCATAATCAATGTCCAGCACCACCATGAAGAAGAATGTGCTTAAAAATATCTTTTTTTTTTAATTTTTCATATAATATACTTAGGTACTCTTAACATATTTTTTTTAATTAAACCTTCCAAAAAATCCTATAAATGCTTTGTTGACCATAGTTTCTAAAATACATTTAGTAAAATGATAAATAAGCGTTTGTCTGATATGACTAGATTGTTGAAATCGGGGCACCCGAGAAATTAATTCCCTCATTAATAATTTAATATCTCCATAATTATTAAAGATATTGACATGCAGTTTTTTTTATAAAATACTGTATTTAATTGGCAATAGCATTGTTTAATTAAAATATACTCCATGGAAGATATTTTTTTTATAAACAAATAAAAACCGAAAAAAAACTAAATATTTTTCCAAATATAGCTAAAATTCGGGCATTTTCTAAGTTTTTTTATACAATATTTTTTTTACATAGTAGATTAAGTAATTATCTGTCATTTGAGACCATATTTATCAAAATCGGTGCAGTAGTTTTGCTTGTAGAATTTTTTAAAGTTTTTTTGTAAAAGTGGCGCCATCTCTTATCCTAAGGGATAAAACTTTCGCTGCTGCGGGTGAAATCGCTTATTTTGATCCCTACTATCACTGTGCAAAGTGGCTTGCTTCCATCACAAAGTGCAGCTTTTTTTCCATAAGACCTAGTACTACATGGAAAAAGGCGTGATAATATGTATGTATGTAAACAAAGACACAAATACTATCCGTACGCATATTTATTGTCATAGAAATACAAAAAATATTAAAGTAAGAATGACATGACACAATTCTAATTAAACGATCGCTCACACCTCATTAGACGGGGGATCGGGACAGACTAAAAACGCGCGTGTGACAGGACACATGGCAGAATGACGGGCAGGGCGGGGCCGGCTAATGTCGGGGCTAGTTGTGAATGTCGGGGCGTGGTGCAAGATTTAGGAAATTTCAACCTTTTATGTTCCAAATAAAAAAAAATATTAGTATGCATTGTTGGTCAATAGTAAATATGTTTTGTACTTTATTATTATCTTTTTTTTATATAAAAGATATGAATTAGAAGTTTTATTTATCGCTTATGACTTAAACAAGCTAGTATACATCTAATAAAAGATATTCAATAACACAAGGAAACTTTCGGGCTAGATCAACCTATGTGATTTGTCCTTATAAGTATATTTATTTATTTGACAACTACTTGTTTGTCATGAAAGTTTTATGCGTCCTACTATCCTCCTATTCGTGCAACAAGTAAACTTTTTTTAAACACGAGAATTTTCTCAAGAAAATTCTTTCTATTCATGAGTTAGGCAAATTCCCACGGGAGCGGAACCTCTATAATAAATAAAGAGATGACAAAAATCAATGGTACTTTAACATAAACCATGAAAATGAGTGTCTACTCTGTACTCCTAGTTATGGAGCTGATCACATGAGTGACACATGACTGCAAACGTGATAGGCGTGCCGTGCACTAATATGCCAGACTGGACAAGTCAATAGCGGCTGGCGAGTCCAAAATCAGACAAGTCGAGTCGACGCGCCCTGAATCTACGTACCGAATTTACTATTACAACAACAACGAGGGACGAATTTACAATAACCCAACAAAATCTTCCTTTAATAAAACAAGTCCAACAGGAAATTCTGTATGAATTTTATAGTATTAAAATAAATAGAACCGAACAAGACTTATAGCTTAATTTCCTGGACATTTTTCTGATTCTTCGCTTTATCTCCTCCCTGAACCCCCAGCATAATGTCTGCTAGTTGGTCTGAGCCTATTAAATTAGAGCTTAAGCTAACTTCAACCTCAAACTAGACAAAAATATTTGTCTTATCCCCTCGTCATCCCCTCACTCCCCCCAGCATGGTGTCGTATTTTATTTATACCTATCAAATTAGTCAATAGATTTCCTCATGGACGCCAAACTAAATGCTTACTTTAACTGGCTATTATTCTGATCCCCCGCTTCATCCCCTCACCCAAACCCCACATAACGTCCGCCAGTTTCTATACATATCAAATTAGCCAGTAGATTGCCTCATCGACGACAAACTAAACGAAATGCTAACTTTAACTGACTATTATTCTGACCCCCCGCTTCATCCCCTCACTCAACCCCCACATAACGTCCGCTAGTTTGTCTGTGCCTACCAAATTAGCCAATAGATTGCCCCATCGACGCCAAACTAAACTAAATGCTAACTTTAACTGACTATTATTCTGATCCCCCGCTTCATCCTCTCAATCAACCCCTACATAACATCCGCTAGTTTATCTGTGCCTATCAAATTAGCCAGTAGATTGCCTCATCGACGACAAACTAAACGAAATGCTAACTTCAACTATTATTCTGCCCCCCGCTTCATCCTCTCACTCAACCCCCACATAACGTCCGCTAGTTTGTCTGTGCCTATCAAATTAGCCAGTAGATTGCCCCTTTGGTCGCTAACTAGAGTTGATGCGTGGTTTAACGATGCTATACTGGACATTTTTCTTTATGGTTTAAACGGTGCAGGGCTGCAACCTATTTAAAGCATACTTTTATATTGATTTTATGTATAAATAGCTGCGTCCCTGGCTCCTGTTGGAGTTTCAATATAAAAATTACTCCATTTGCATTACATTTATTATTTAGTATTATTCTATATATTATTATAGTTACAGCGAATGTGGCTATGGCGCTAAAAAAAAAAACAACCTTACTCCTACCTAGTTATTCCTTTATAACAATTATTTGGGCGTACGAACGACTTTTCCAAATATTTTCTAGACAAATCAAGCGGAGAACAGTTTGGTACTGCTTTGTACCTTGGTTTTACCAATTAAACATATTGTTTATCGATCCACGATTCTTATCCAAAAATTTCCCCAAGAAACACCGCTAATGATTGTCGTAAACCTCATACCGTAAGGACAAGGTAATAGCCCCATGATCGATAGCTTGGCGCCAGTTAGACGGACGTTTCTATAGAGTACTAGCTTGTGCTCGCGACTTCGTCTGCGCATATTTCAGGTTCTCTCTTTTTAGTCGTATTTCCTCATGACAGAGGGTCGAGGTCATTATATGGAATGAAACACACACAACGACTCTCTTGGCAATTTTTAATGGAGTGGTTTGCCATTGCCTTGCATTTCTTGTGTATTAATAAAGAATTCTTGTTGTTGTTGCCTTCTCCATTTCACACACTAGCTGATAATCATCAACCAGAGTGCAGGTTTCCTCACGATGTTTTCCTTCACCGGAAGCAAGTGGTGGTCAATGAAAACTAACATGAGTCAGCCTGGGCAGGATTCGAACCTGGGATTTTGCAACCACAGGGCGCCCTACCACTCGGCCACCACCGCTTCCAGGCTTTTCAGGTTCTAGGCGGATTTTTTATTTCTTTATTTATTAGAACAAACAGATTACAATCAATTACAGACTCATATATAAGCTGAAGCTGAGCGTATCAAGATGATATTTACGCCAGATTTTAAGTTAGACCTTCTATAATACAACAGTGAAAACCGCATCAAATTTGGTCCAGTAGTTTTTGCGTGATGCGCGTACAAACATACAGACAGAAAGACAAAAATTCTACAGTAAATGTTTTTTTCTTTTATTGGCCCTAAGAAGACTCCTAATAGTTTTTTCCTTAAAAATCTTCTATGTACAGACACGGACCGGTTACAATTTTATTATATGTAGTGATATAGCAAAAGTAAGTTTTGCCAGTTAGCTACCCTATTTGTTCGTAGGTTTCTCGGAAGTTACATATTGAATAGCGGTCGAGTGGTTACGAAGCATACGAGTAGTTATTGGACTATTCGATATTCCATTAGTTATTTTACGAACTAATATTACAAATGCATAAGTTTTATATCGTCATGAATAATAAGTTGATTTTTAACTTTTTAGTATTATAGACAGAAAAAGAAATCATTTTGCTATATTTTATTTTATTATTAACAGCGTTACAATAAATGTATACAAGTACTTAATATTTAAATGCCGATAACAAATCTTCATAAATTGAGAAATATTATAGCTTTAAAATATAATGCCACTTAAAACTAAGAAGTGTTACAAATAAAAGTTGTGAAGCTATCTGCTCAACAACTAGCAAAGTAAACATAAGTAAAGTAGTAGACTAAACAAATTAAATTACAAATTATAATACTATGTGGTGATGAGTCCATCACATCACGCACATCATCATTGCAACCTGAAATATCATAAACTTATGAAAAGTCAGAATTAGCCACCGTACGCTTTATACTAGGAGGAGAAGTGTTAAATAAATACAGACAAATAATATAAAGACAGTCCTAACTAATATTATAAATGCGAAAGTGAGTTTGTTTGTTTATTTGTTAGTTACCTCTTTACGCTTTATCTACTAAACCAATCTTTCTAAAAATTTGCATACACATAGTTAGAAGTACTGAGAAGGACTTAGGTATCTTTCATCCCGGAAAAAAGCACTGTTCCCGTTGAAAATTCACGCGGGCGAAATCGCGGGCAAAAGCTAGTAGAGAATAAAAGAGAGGAATTGAAGGGCCAAAGAAGAGTGGAAAGAGTGTATTAGAATAGGCATGATTTCATTTTTCATTTCATTTAAATTTAAGAACATTGTTCTTGTCGGTGGAGTTTTTTCCATGTCTCCCTATCCTCAGCCATCGTTTTGACCTCCTTGTACGACACAACTTTTGCCTTTTCCTTTATTTGGTCTACATAAGCCCTTCTTGGCTTTCCTCTTCCTCTTCTAGCTTCTATTTTTCCTTCTATCAGATTTTTAATCAAATCGTCATGTCGTACAAAATGGCCGAACATCTTTCCACGTCTTGATTCTATAACTCTTAATAACGTTCTTTTTTCATTAACAAGTTCTAGTACTTCTACGTTTGTCTTCTTTTCTGTCCAACTTATTCTTTCCATTCGCCTCCAACACCACATTTCAAAGGCCTCCAGTCGTTCTCGATCCTTTTTTGCCATAGTCCAGGTTTCACTTCCATACAAGGCAATACTCCACACGTAACTCTTTATAAGTGTTACGTGTGGAGGTAAAGACATTTATCGCCGACCCTGGGGGAAATGGGTAATGGTAAGAAAGATGAAGAGAACATTTTGCCCTATAAAGACAGTTTTTTTTAACTAGCTTGTAGGTATTGTGTCCCACTGTTGGGCAAAGGCCTCCCCCTTTTCGTCCACTCGTCTCTCTCTATTGCAAGTTAGGGCCACTCAGGTAATAATTTGTCTATAAAGACATCGATTAGAAAGAAAACTCTAAAAAGACAGATTATAGACACACATTATGGCCGCCTGTGGTAGCAGCCACTCTTCAAAGGATGCTCAGGTGCAGGTGAGGAGACTGCGGATCTTGATTTAAAGACGTGTTTTGTTGATGATATTATTTACTTTGTAATAATGTAAATAAACACAAACTGCTAGGAACTTGCTAGATTTAATAAATAGAGGAATTAAATAAGAACAGTGGAAGATCGTCGTCATCGTTTGTAGAAGATTTTGTAGTTAATGGAATTCAAAATTCGATTTATTATCGCACTGACAGCTGTCAGTGTGCGTACGTTACGATCAACGTAATGTAGAAAATAAATTTGTGCATGAACACACATCATAGACACACATCATAGATTTTTTCCTGAATATCTCCTACTAGCTTTTGCGCAGGACCGGTCGTTATGGAAATCCTTGGGGGAGGCCTTTGTCCAGCAGTGGACGTCTTTCGGCTGAGAGAGAGAGAGAGAGAGCTTTTGCCCGCGGCTTCGCCCGCGTGAATTTCCCACGGGAACAGTGCTTTTTCCCGGCATGAAAGGTCCTTTGTCTTTCTCTGTACTTCTAACTATGTGTATGCGTTTCAGGAAGATTGGTACAGTAAATAAAGCGTGAAGAGGTAACAAATAAACAAACTCACTTTCGCATTTATAATATTTTTTTTTTTTTTTTATATATCCGGACAAATCACACAGATTGAGTTAGCCCCAAAGTAAGTTCGGGACTTGTGTTATGGGATACTAACTCAACGATACTATATTTTATGACAAATACATATATAGATAAACATCCAAGACCCAGGCCAATCTGAAAAAGATCATTTTCCATCTTGACCTGACCGGGGATCGAACCCGGACCTCCGGTGCGGCAGTCTGGCGTGATAACCGTTAGGCCACGGAGGGCGTCATCAATATTGGTTAGGATGTACGGACGGACAACTACAGTTTTAAGAAAATACAGAAAATTTGTAATTCAATCTAATCCATAACTCGACTCAGTTAAAATGTACCTTAGCCAAGGTTCCGGGTTCCGGGTATATTTATCTGAGGGATAATAGTCCCCAATATTATGAGGGTATTAGCCGTAAAATTGTGGGACTGTTATGGTCACAATTGTATTTTGAAGTGCCTTTACACGGGTTTGGGACCGCGGAGTGCACACTCAATTATATTTTATGTATTTAATTATATTAATGGTCTATTTTTGATGACATCGTTAGTAAATGAATCCTACTAATATCCTACTTTGGAGAAAATGCAGCAGTGGAGTTTGTTGCGTCGCCTCTTCTCCACTTGCGCTTTGGAGGCGGTGATAACCTTAGCTTTAAGTAATTTTATGACGTCAACTAACTAAAAAACAAGAATTTGACGATTTGAAAGTGCTATTTTTAAGCCTATTAAAATAAAAACAGTTGACTTTGACTAATATTATAAATGCAAAAGTTTGGATGAGAGTTTGTGGAGGACGGATTTCGATGAAATTTGCTATACGGGTAGAAAAATATCGGAAATACCATATAGGGTACTTTTTAACTCAAAATTCCCACAGGATCGAAGCCCCGGGGCGCAGATAGTATAAAATAAATACAAGTTGATGATCTAATAAAAGAAAGACAAGAATGCCAGTAGAATGTACGCTACAAATTGGATCTGTACAATTTTATTACAGTAACTACCCTATACAAATTACTTATTGTTAGAAACCAGACCATAGATTTCAACAAAATAAATATTTGCCCAAACAATTTCATTCGTTCTTCATTTGTTCAGTTTCATTCGATTCGATCAATGCACTTTTATTATCAATCATCAATCCATACTAATATTATAAACTAGCTTTTGCCGCGGCTTCGCCCGCGTGAATTTCCCACGGGAACAGTGCTTTTTCCCGGGATAAAAATTAGCCTATGTGCTATTCCAGGTCATTATCTACCTCTGTACCAAATTTCATCGAAATCCGTCCAGTAGATTTTGCGTGATTGAGTAACAAACATCCTCACAAACTCACAAACTCACAAATTCACAAACTCACAAACTCACATCCAAACTTTCGCATTTATAATATTAGTATGGATGCGAATGTTTGGATGTGAGTTTGTGAGTTTGTGAGTTTGTGAATTTGTGAGTTTGTGAGTTTGTGAGGATGTTTGTTACTCAATCACGCAAAATCTACTGGACGGATTTCGATGAAATTTGGTACAGAGGTAGATAATGACCTGGAATAGCACATAGGCTAATTTTTATCCCGGGAAAAAGCACTGTTCCCGTGGGAAATTCACGCGGGCGAAGCCGCGGGCAAAAGCTAGTCAATACATATAGCAATCAATCATTACATATAATAAAACTGTAACTGGTTTGTGCCTGTAAATCCATACTAATATTATAAATGCGAAAGTTTGGATGTGAGTTTGTGAGTTTGTGAGGATGTTTGTTACTCAATCACGCAAAATCTACTGGACGGATTTCGATGAAATTTGGTACAGAGGTAGATAATGACCTGGAATAGCACATAGGCTACTTTTTATCCCGGGAAAAAGCACTGTTCCCGTGGGAAATTCACGCGGGCGAAGCCGCGGGCAAAAGCTAGTAGAAGATATATAAAAAAAGAAACCATGAGGGGTCTTCATAGGGCCAATAGAAGCCAAAACCATTTTTTGCAGAATTTTTGTCTGTCCTTCTGTCTGTATGTTTGTACGCGCATCACGCAAAAACTACTGGACCAAATTTGATGCGGTTTTCACTGTTGTATTGTTGAAGGTCTAACTTAAAATCTGGCGTAGGTTTCATCTTGATACGCCGCTTAGAACCTGAGATATTAATAATAATAATTTACGCGCGGACGACGTCGCGGGCACAGTAATATCTGTATCATAAGTTCTGAGTTTGATTTCCAGCCCGAGCTAGTTAAACTCATTTTTACATATCTTTTAGTTTTGAGTGCGTGATAAACCAAAATTATTTGATTTAATAAAACGTTTTCCTACGCGGATAGCCGTTAAGTTTTGTCCAATGCTTTTTACTCGACTGACCAAAAAAGGAGTGTTATGTTTTCAGGGTTCATGTATGTAAGTTTCTTTATTCCACCATAAGTCCTGAACGGCTGAACAGATTTTGATGTGAGAGGTATTTTTTGATTCCTTGCTTTCCTCCGAGTGACATAAGCTATGTGAGTTGTCAATCGTTGTTTTTTTATTTTTTAACTAGCTGTCGCCCGCGGCTTCGCCCACGTGAGTTTCACTTAGATGAAAAATCTTTTTGTGTTCCAAACTGTTTCAGATGTTTCGGATTTTCGATTTTTATACTTCAGCAGAAAATGCTCATCACGTTGAACAATTTTTGCTAAGGCGCCATTTCCATATATGTTATAGTGTAGTTGGTCTCTTAGAGCTTTTCATAAGATGTTCCATATCTTCAATTTTTATACGTCAGCAGAAAATGCTCATCAGGTTGAACGATTTTTGCTAAGGCGCCATTTCCATATATGTTATAGTGTAGCTGGTCTCTTGGAGCTTTTCATCAGATGTTCCAGATCTTCAATTTTTATACGTCAGCAGAAAATGCTCATCAGGTTGAACGATTTTTGTTAAGGCACCATTTCCATATTACTTATAGTTTAGCTGTTCTGTTATGGTTCTTCATCAGGTGTTCCAGTTTTCAAAATGAATTATAGCCTATATGTTGCCTAGGCTTAATAGCTATACAACAAAAAAAGTTTCATTCAAATCCGTCCAGTAGTTTTTGCGTGAAACGCGTACATACATACAGACAGACAGACAGACAGACAGACAGACAGACAAACAGACAGACAGACAGACAGACAGACAGACAGACAAGAAATTCCAAAAAAATTTTTTTGCTTTCTATTGTTCTTTTTAGGTCTCCCTCTATCCATTTCAGTCAAAAATATTAAATGTACAGACAAAATATTTTTACTGTTTTATTATATGTATAGATAATTAGCTTGTTTCCATATTTATAATAATCTATAGGGGTATTTAACGACGAATGTACTAACACGTCCAGGTGTTAACCACTGGGGCCGTGTAAAACCTACCTTATTATTTAGTTTTATATCCCACAGGCATAATTTTCTTATTTTGGAGTGGACGATGACCTTTTTAGGGACCAAGTGGTACCTCTCTTAATGAGCACTTACCAAGGCAGGTTTTTGAAGGTTTTTAGGTTGACTGTTAGTTGTAAAATAAAGAACTGTGTCAAAGCATTATTTTAGGTGAAATTAAGGATAATAATTGACTCAAAAATGTGGGACATGTCACACTTAAAAATTCACAATTAACTTTATATTTCAAACAAATATAATTTAAACACGACTAATAAATCACATAACCGTTTCCACACAGGGGAATGCAAGGAATCTATAAATACCCCTCACATCAAAATCTGGTAAGCCGTTCAGGAATTATGGTGAAATAAAGAAACTTACATACATATATGAACCCTGAAAACATAATACTCCTATTTGGTCCAGTAATGTAAAAAAGAGTGTAACATTTACATTGACAGCTGAGTTTGGTCCAACAATTCAATTTTTTTACTAGTTATACAAACATAAGTTTTCTCACACGCGGTCAATATATACGAGAAACGCAAAAGTAACTAAAATGAAATATATATTTCTTTCCGTACAAAAAAACGTTGAAACAATCGTCTCCAAAAGTGGCGAAGCACCGCGAAAGCTAAATAATTTAACGTCCTCTTGAAAAATGACAGCACTAAACCAGGAATGCCAAATAACTGAGTAGATCCTGCCGTCAAGGAGGCTCAGTCACGTTAAAGATAGACCGCAAATAAATACCAGTCAACCAAGATCTCCCCTGCCCCTTGGAGTCCTTAGAAAACCGCCCAAAACTGCCGGGCCTTATTAAATCTTGGAAGGTCAAGACAGAGTGGCTTCCTGTTGGAGAGTCTGGAATTGCCTGCCAGTCGCTGCTCGCTTGATTTATTTCCTCATTAAGGCAGGATAGATGCTATTACCCGTCTTTACTTGTCCATGAAAATGTCATTTTTCAGTGGTGAGATGAGTGCCGATCATAAAGGGGAGGATATTTTTTTATCATAATTTTTCTTTGTAGAGGACACTTTTAAGATTTTGAAATTTTTTAAATTACGTTATCATTTGGCAAGTTATGATATTAGTTAGTTATCATTAAATTATTCCTTCGGAAGTATTCTATTTTTTTTCTTATTTATTTATTTAAAACTTTATTACACAAATTATAAAAAATATGTACAAATGGTGGACTTAACGCCATCGTCGCCTCAGTTCTTGTTTGTTCTATCTACCAAATTTATCAAAAATGAACTTTGAATGCAGTATTGTTAGAAATTAAATTTCAGTCCTGTTAGATAAAAAATATTTATAACTTTTTACTCTTAAAATAACAAAAAATTAATTCCAATTTTATTTGTCACACGACACTGTAATGAAATGTTAGTGCTTGTTTGTTCTATATCCAGCGATTGTTTTATGTCCTCACTCGTATAGGACGTTCAGAGCTTGCTTGTTCTATGTCCACTCAACCGACCAATCATAGCCCGCGACGTCATGTCCGCCATTTTGTTTGATTGTCACTGTGGCAGGAGACATCGCAACAAGTACTTTGTTGCTCCCGAAAATAATTCGAAAAAACTTGTTTTGACGAAGTTTTTGGTGTTTAATCTTATTTTATACATACATAAATTGTTTAAAAGTAAGTCACGGTGTTCCGTTTTCAACGTAAACTTCGTTTACTTTTCAATTCGAATTTCGCGCGCGTTATCGACGCACTTGTCAATCATCATGATTCGTCGTGCTGCAGGCGATTTAGCCAATGGAGCGCCCGGATTACCGCCGGCGCATGTACTATCCTACCGGCGTCTTGGAATACAGCGCCATAGGCTGGTGGCAGAACCAGTAAACTATTCTGAGTCTGGACGTTGAATCGAAGGCGCGCGCGCACCAAACATTACAACCTTTTTACTCAATTATCCTAATCAAACTTCAAGTGCTCAACAGTTTTTTTGGAACTTTATAATCGTGTGTGGCTGGCCGGCCAGGTGTCTAAAGGAAGAACTATTCGTGAGGAATCGTGCTCGAAGCCTGCCTACATGGTAAGTGATCTGTGCATTGTTTCTATTGTCTAAATCGTCTGTAACGCATATTAACGGCGAATGCTCCCAGCATTCGATCCAATGTGGTGATTGACAGTGTACAAGTGCTATTTATCGAGTCAATTTAGCCACATTTTTTGGTGCCGAAACCCGGGAACTTTGGATACCTACCTTCAGTCTGCCGCCAAATACCAATTCGATTTAGTAATTGCTACTTCATTTACCGTATTCCACGCTTATTATACTTACTAGTACAGCTAAAACGAATAAACATAACATTTTGTTTCAATTACTAATCGGAAAACAAGTCTTTGTTCCATTTTGTTTTGTTGAGTACCTTACCTACCGATTATCGATTTAAGATGGCTTCCATCAGTTTCTAGAATATTTGTTGAAAATAAATTCTTTTGTCGTTTTATACTTATTAGCATAAAATTATCTACCGTTTTACCGTTCGCAATAATACAATATTGCAAATCCACCTTCTCATAATTTTATGTTGATAGTTCGTTATAACTCGACTACTTTTTTCCAACCGTTCAACGTTTCCTCTTGATATTTATTTATCGAAAATTTATTTCGTTTCAAATTACGAAATATTTTTTATCGTGACGTTGTATCGTTTATCGTATCATATTTTCAACGAATTTTGGTGCGTTCACATTTTCATTATTACCGTTTTAGGTTAAAATTCATAGTTTTTTGTTTTTACAAAAAAAACTGATTTTTATTTTTTTTATTTACCGTACATTAACGAATATCGCAAACCGTTTTTAGTGTTCCTAACGCTCATTTAATTCATCCTTATCAATTTAATTTATTTCAATTTAAAACTCAGGTGACCGAGGTGACAATATTACCTGTTGTCGTGTAATACCGCCCCAGTGATTCTCGTCGATTCTTGTGAACGCGGTCTCGCTGAAGACGTTCGCAACTAAACTTTTTTATCGAATCCGAATATTTGTTGCTATCAGGTTTTATTGTTTTGATATTAATTATGTCTTTACTATCAAGGCGTAAATCTAAACCTACTATTAAAAAGGGTATCGAAAATACGTACACTATTAATAATTTGCCCAGTTTGCGACGTAAACGAACTATAGCATATAATCGCTTAACGAAGGCTTTGGAAGTAGGTACCTTAGCCAATACCGATGAATCACAAGTAGGGTTATTTCTTTCATATTGTCATGAAATAAAAACGATTGCTGATAGTTTTCATGACTCCCATTTTATTATTTTGGACCTTCTTAAGGATGATGCCGATGAGGAGGACGATGAACTTCAGGATCGATTTGTCGAATTGTATTTTCAAGTGTTGGCAATTCAACGAAAATTTGAACAACGTTCATCTCAACAAGCTGACACTTCGAAACATAATTCATTGACCGGTTCGCACAGTGGAAATATGCGGTTACCAAAAATTTCGTTGCCAACTTTTTCCGGTGCTATCAAGGAATGGCCTGAGTTCATTGCAACTTATAACGCGTTGATACATGATTCTACCTCCTTATGTAATATTGAGAAATTTCACTATCTCGTGTCAGTTTTAAGTGGTGATGCTTTATCGTTCATTAGAACTTTTCCTGTTGCAAGTGAACATTATTTAAGTGCGTACGAGGCTCTCAAGTCCCGTTATGAAGATAAACGCGAATTAGCGTTTACGTGCTGGCGTGATATCTTGGACGTTAGTTTAAAGACTTCGAACGCTCAAGATTTTCGACGCGCCTTAGACACGATCGATGAGAACTTAACAATTTTAAAAACTTTAAAATTACCTACCGATAAATGGGATTTTGTTCTTTGTTATAATGTTCTGGCCAAACTCGATACCAAATTAAGACGCGAGTTTGAGGAAAAACATACCGATATTGAGCTTCCACAGTATAACCATTTAAGGGCATTCTTACACTCTAAAGGTGAAGCATTAATTCGCGACACGCACTTTTCGAATGTTACCAATAAAACCGCTAACGTTTCAAAGGACACACCGGGAACTTCACAGAAGTTCAAGCGACATAACGTCACGCATTCGCTTGTCGCTCCCACCGTCACTACTCATAAAAATGTTGGTGATAAACAACAAGCGAAACCTGCTCACAATTCGAGCACTCCGATTCGTAAATGTGCCTACTGTCGCAATGAACATCACATCTCGGCCTGTAATGATTTTTTGGCAAAATCAATAGATGAGCGCATGGCTGTGGCCACTGAAAAGAAATGGTGCTACAATTGTCTTAACGAATCCCATTCAGTGCGAGAGTGCACATCAATGTTTTCATGTCGACAATGTAGACGTAAACACCACACTTTGCTACATAAGGAGCCGGCGGCAAGCTCGGCGACCTTAGTGGCTAAGGATTCGTTGACTCAGTCTGATCCAACCGTAACCACAACCGTGTTACTGGCAACAGCTCTAGTCCAGATTCGTGATGCTTCTGGTGAATTTCATACATTTCGCGCGTTATTTGACACCGGCAGTCAAAACAATTTTCTCACGGCTCACGCCGCTCAACGATTAAATCTAAAACCTATAACTGGTAATATCAACGTTTATGGGTTAGGGGGCAGCCCTGCCTCAGTCAGTGGCTTTGTTACATGCGACATTGGCACCAACTGTAACGTAAAGTTTCGTCTGGGAATGCTCGTCATACCGAGCATTTGCGGAGATCAACCGATAGCAAGGCTAAATACGAAAGGATGGGAGGAGGTCAAAACACTACCGCTAGCTGATCCTGGTTTTGACATCCCCGGTCCGATCGACGTCTTGTTAGGTGCCGACGTCTTTGCTGAGTCACTTCTCGAACAACGTCTGAAGGGTAACGCCTCTCAACCGCGAGCTTTCAACTCAGTCTTCGGCTGGCTTCTTCTTGGGAAGTCCAGACTCGCATCGTCCAGTCTACTAGGAGTAGCCCCTTCTACCGTAGACGATAGTTTAAACAAAATTGTTCAACGTTTCTGGGAAATCGATAACGTTCCACAATCTTCCCGATTGACCCCAGAAGAGCAACGCTGTGAAAATAGTTTTCTCAGTAATCACTACCGTGACGAGACAGGTAGATATGTAGTTTGTCTCCCCTTCAAGGACGACGAGGAGCCAGTCTTTGAAGGTTCTCGAGAGATAGCCTTACGACGCTTTCATGCCATTGAAAGGCGTCTGTATCGCGATCACAATTTAAACCAACAATACGTGGAGTTCATGACTGACTATATCGACAGTGGTCACATGACTCTGGTACCTGCCAAGCAAATGGGTCAAGGCAAGTATTATATACCGCACCATTGTGTGCTACGTCCCGACAGCGCTACAACGAAGCTTCGCGTTGTATTCGACGCCTCGGCTAAAGATGCAACTTCCAAATCGCTAAACGACTCGCTGCTGACGGGACCGAAGCTACAATCAAATATCGTAGAGATCCTTCTTCATTTCCGTGAGCACGCAATTGTCTTCATGGCAGACGTGCGCCAAATGTACCGTCAAATCAACCTAGCTCCTCAACATCGTGATTATCAACGTATTCTCTGGCGAGCTCACCCAGATGAGCCTCTTCAAGAGTACGTATTAAATACCGTAACGTACGGAGTGTCTTCCGCTCCATTCCTGGCGTGCCGCTCTATTCAGCAACTGGCCAACGATGAGGGTCACAAGTACCCAAAGGCCAAAACCGTTTTAACTTCCGACATATACGTTGATGACGTCATATCCGGAAGCTCATCGCTGAAGGACGCCAGAGAAATCAAAACTCAACTCATCGCTCTTTTCGGTCTTGGCTCGTTTGAGCTCCGAAAGTGGGTGAGTAACCGACCCGAGCTACTTAGCGATCTTCCCGCGGAGGCGTGTCTTTCAGAAGCAATCACTTTTACCGAAACTGAAGACACAACTATCAAGGTTCTGGGCCTTAAGTGGGAGCCTGCTTCGGATTCGTTCGTCTTTACCGTAAATCCATCTAATCAACCGTGCACCAAGCGAACGATTCTGAGTGAGGTTGCCAGAATTTTCGATCCTCTGGGTTTTCTATCTCCTTTAACAATTCAAGCTAAATGCTTTATTCAAAAGCTTTGGATTCTAGGTCTTTCATGGGACGATAAGCCCCCACCGGAAATTATCTCTCTATGGGAAAAGTTCTCCGAACAGCTTCCTCAAGTTAGGAATCTTAAGATTCCACGTAAATACGCTACCGATAGCGCTCAATCATATCAACTGCATGGATTTTGTGACAGCTCCGAAGCAGCATATGGCGCCGTTATATACCTGCGCGTTACCGAGTCTGACGGCTCCGTTCGCGTCTTTCTCGTTTGTGCTAAGGCTCGTGTAGCTCCTTTGAAACGTCAATCGTTACCTCGCCTAGAGCTGTGTGGTGCACTTTTGCTCGCAGACCTTATCAAATTTGTCAAGGGCACGCTGCGGATTCCTGTTCATGACACTTATGTGTGGTGTGACTCCACCGTTACCTTGTCCTGGTTGCGAGCTCCTTCTTCTCGCTGGGTGACATTCGTTGCAAACCGCGTAAGTCACATTCAAGATATCGTGCCGACCGAGTGCTGGAGGCACGTACCATCTGTCACAAATCCTGCAGATGTTTGTTCGCGTGGGCAATTGCCTCACGAGTTGCTGAACAATGCCCTATGGTGGGCGGGCCCAGAGTGGTTGTCTCAACCACAGTCTGAGTGGCCAATCGACACATCGAGAAATCGTTCAAACGACGACAATGCGGTGCTCTCTGAGCAGCGTCGCACCACAGTTCTCGTTTCGGATCAAATCGAAAGCGTAAACCAAACTTCTATAATTGATCGACTATTCGAAAAATATTCTTCTTTAGATAAAATCTGTCGCATTATCGCTTACGTTCGCAGGTTTTGTAATAACATGCGTAACACTGTTCCGCGATCAGATAATCTTTTCGTAACGGACGCTGAGCGTCATCGTGCGTTACTAATTATCGTGAAACATTTCCAACAACGTTGTTTTTCGGATGTCATATCCAAATTACAATCAAAGATACAGTTACCTCGTAGTTTTCGTAAACTAAACCCGTTTTTGGACGAGCAGGGTATACTCAGAGTAGGCGGGCGCCTATCGCGCTCCGATCTTGACTTCGAACATAAGTATCCCGCATTATTGCCCAAAAAGAGTGTTCTTACATCAGCTGTAATCGAATCTATTCATCGAAACAATTTTCATCCCGGTCTGAACACAACCAACTATCTGATTTTACAACAGTTTTGGATACTTGCGGCAAAGCATGCTGTACGTCATCATCTTTCAAGATGCATAAGATGCTACCGTCTTAAACCGAAACCTTTGCAACCCTTTATGAGCGACCTTCCGGCCTTTCGTGTCAATCAGGCAAAACCCTTCTCTGTCGTAGGTGTCGATCTAGGAGGGCCTTTTCGAATTAAGCTCGGGCTTCATCGTGGTGCTAAAATCGATAAAGCGTACTTGTGTTTATTCGTATGCTTGAGTACAAAAGCAGTGCACCTTGAGGTGGTTTCTACTTTATCGACTGACGGCTTCATCGCGGCATTGCGTCGCTTCGTTTCTCGTCGTGGCCGCTGCAATGTTATTCACTCTGACTGCGGTACGAATTTCGTTGGTGCAAGTTCACAACTAGCATCATGTATCGAACAAGCCTCTCATGCGGAAAAAATAGATTTTAAACGTAACGTACCTTCTGCTCCCCACTTCGGAGGGGTGTGGGAAATCCAAATCAAAGCCGCAAAGAGTCATTTGTACCGTATTGTTGGCGATCAGGTCTTAACGTTTGAAGAGCTTACCACACTCTTCGCTCAGATCGAATCAATTTTAAATTCGCGGCCTTTGTGTCCATTGAGCTCGGATCCTAACGATTTGAACGTTCTTACGCCCGGTCATTTTTTAACGCTAGAACCTCTTACAGCAGTTCCTGATTTCGACTACAAGGACGTAAAAATCAATCGACTTAATCGATGGCAACTTATCCAATCTTTTCAACAACAATTTTGGAAACGCTGGAAAAATGAATATTTACATGGGTTAACTCAGCGAGCAAAATGGACCACGGACTCAACACCGTTAACTGTAAACTCAATCGTACTTATAAAAGAGGACAATCGGCCTCCTCTTCAATGGGCATTAGGACGAGTTGTTTCTTTGCATCCTGGCCCTGATGGGGTAGTTAGAGTCGCAACCATTAGAACAGCCAGAGATCACTCGCTTAAGAGACCTTTGGTCAAACTATGTCCTCTACCATCCGTATAATCGTTATAACTTAGCATTTCTTAGCTTTTAAGTTTAGGATAGTAACTTAAACATATTTATCGTTAATTACCGTTTCTTATTCTTACTCTGGGAAAATCCCATTGGTATTTTGGTGGGCGGAATGTTCCGTTTTCAACGTAAACTTCGTTTACTTTTCAATTCGAATTTCGCGCGCGTTATCGACGCACTTGTCAATCATCATGATTCGTCGTGCTGCAGGCGATTTAGCCAATGGAGCGCCCGGATTACCGCCGGCGCATGTACTATCCTACCGGCGTCTTGGAATACAGCGCCATAGGCTGGTGGCAGAACCAGTAAACTATTCTGAGTCTGGACGTTGAATCGAAGGCGCGCGCGCACCAAACATTACAACCTTTTTACTCAATTATCCTAATCAAACTTCAAGTGCTCAACAGTTTTTTTGGAACTTTATAATCGTGTGTGGCTGGCCGGCCAGGTGTCTAAAGGAAGAACTATTCGTGAGGAATCGTGCTCGAAGCCTGCCTACATGGTAAGTGATCTGTGCATTGTTTCTATTGTCTAAATCGTCTGTAACGCATATTAACGGCGAATGCTCCCAGCATTCGATCCAATGTGGTGATTGACAGTGTACAAGTGCTATTTATCGAGTCAATTTAGCCACACACGGTCTGATTATAAACAAGAATTCAATCAGACGCTGCCTCAGAGTGTGCAGTAAGCACTTTTAAATTTTCACTTGAGTTCGTTTTGAATTTATAACAGGGTGTTGTTTTTCAGCGACTTTGTTGAACCATCTCCAAGCTAAGTCCAAGAGTGTTATCGTATAAGTACATTGCTATTCTTAGTAATGTCAAAGAATATAAGTAGGTATTACTAGCAACCGCCCGCGTAGAATTCGATTCTCCGACTCCGCTCAGCTCAGCTCAGCTGTTTGTAACTCAATACCTGCATTTGGTTTTTGGCAGCAACACGGTACTATTAACTAGTTAAGGTTTACACTCCTCAATTATTGAGCTATTGTGAACGGAGTAGGGAGTCTTTCGGGACCGGGACCGCGGTCCTAGACGCCAAAACTTGCTTGCTTCGTGTGCAAGTTTTTTTCATGAACTATGCGGTGGAATAAAGAAAGCATAGCCCTAAAAACATAACAGTCCTCTTTAGGCAATCGTGTTAAAAATACTAAAGTTAGTAAGTAGTAAACTAATTGAGTTCAGCATAGTGTTTTTTTCTTTTTCTTTTAAACCTATAAAACATCTTATTAACTAAAATAGTTTTGCTTTTTTATTTGTTATGAATAATATCGTGAATTAAACACCACCCTGTATAATATACCTGGGAGATAGAACAATTAAGCACGCAAATATGATATAGTCACTTTGTCCTATGTCGAATGTGGTAATGTTCTATGTCCACATTCGTAATTATTTTTGTGCATTTTTGTTCTATCTCCACATAAAAACTGTAATAAAAGGTATAATAATTTCCCTTCTACAGATAAAAGTTATAACCATTAATTCATAGGTAACTCATGTATTTTTAAAGACCTTCAAAAGTAGAAGCTAAAGCTTTTTAAATAAATACAGCAAAAAACGCTTCTCCTGTAAAATTTGACTGATGGTAGATAGAACAAACAAGCACTGAAGCGACGATATGGCATTCTCTACCAGTCAACCATTAGACCAAACAGATATCTTATTTTTTTTCAATAATCAAGACAATGTGTAAGAAACAAATCATAACGATTTTTGATTTTGCAAATGTGGATAAATTGCAATTTAATCTTAGGAGTGTTTCTGGCTAATTCGTAACACCCACAATTATCAAAACTACACTAACATGATGAAGATAAATAATTTGATATATTTTTTTTATTAAAATGCGCTAATCTATGTATCTTATCAATCTGAAAAAATCTTTCTGTGTATCAAAGCCGCATTTATAAAAAAGCCTTCAGAAAGCCACGGGGCCAGATTACAAATAAAAAAGCGTAGACTGAACTAAGCATTATTAAATATTTTGCGCTGTCAAAAATAAAAAAAAACCTCTCGTGTTTCTAAATCACTGACTAGATTATTTTAATGCTAAAATTATTGGTCTTTTTAAATCGTTCGCACTTCAAACACATACTTACTATGATTTAGCACGAATCTTATTTTATTAATTTATAGCGACTGACGTTTCGCGAACTCTGCAGCCTCCCCTCCCGTGGTAAGCAAAATGTAAATCCATTAAGCAAAATGTATGTCTAAGAGAATAACAATACTCCCACAGAAGCTTCTGATAATGCGATATTAGCTAAGTAATTTCTTGTGTAGTACTAATTACTATTGACGAAAGCCGCTCCTCTGTTTGTCCTGATATGCAAATTGAACCCGGGACCTCGCGAACAGCCATTCGGCCAATTAGCAATCGGGGAAACGACCCTGACACTTCGTGATATTACTTGTTTCATTTGGAAACTTTAATTTGACTTGCAAAGAGAAATTAAACACACTTGTATTATAAAGAAAGAATTTGTTTTTTTTTGTCGGCTCCTTTTTTTACATGACCAAAAAAGAAGTGTTATGATATAAAGGTTCATGTATGTATGTTTGTATGTAAGTTATAAAGTTATTAATTTTAGATTCCTTGCATTCCTCCGAGTGATATAGGTAAGCTATGAGATTTATCAGTCGTGTCTTTTATTTTTACACGACTAATCAAAAAAGGAGAGTTTTGTTTTCAGGGTTCATGTATTATTAAGTATTTATGTATGTAAGTTCTTTATTCCACCTGTCCTGAACGACTTAACAGATTTTGATGTAAGAGGTATTTTTAGATTCCTTGCATTCCTCCGAGTGACATAGGCTATGTGAGTTGTCAGTCGTGTTTTTTATTTTTTAATAATAAGCTTGTTTGAAGTAAGATATGTAAGGTACTCTAAAGCTGAGTTGCACCGTCTTTGACAGTACAGGCAAAAAAAACTTTCACCAATTGTCAAATAATATGACAAAAGAAACCGTAACGTTAACCGTGATACTAACCTCATCTTAATAAAAACTAAAATTTCGGTACAACAATATTTTTTTAAGTAAAACCATAAAGCAAGCAATTTAATAACGAATAAAAACTTTTTCAAATCAAAATCAAATCAAATCATTTTTTTGCAATAAAATATGGTTACAAATAGAGCTGCTGTTTACCGAAGTTAAGACATGGCACCTATTAAAATGTACTCTAAACCCGAACGTCTCATCAAATATATGTATTTTTTATTTAGTTTTCGCGTTTCTATAAATGAGCTTAGGGTGAAAAAAACATAAGTCAATGAAGGTCACAGTTCAACCTCAGTTTGCTGGTTAGAAAGGGTACTTAGCAAGGGTAACGTGACCTTGGATATTCGTCATTATCACCTCAGCTTGCCCTCAAGTTCAAGTCCACAAAAAGTTTTTCATTATGAAAATTGCAATACACTTTTTGTAATCTACGAGTATCTTTTTGTTGTTATGATCATTGTAGATTTTTTGTTTGTTTTGTTGTTGTGATATATGTACTTAGTATAATACGTTAATGTGCACATTAACTAGGTAATTCGCAGAAGCTCTGATACGATACGTTAAAGTATCAAATTTGAATTAAAAAAGCTCTTATTTACACTTTACCTAGTTAGTCTGCACAGTAACGAATGGTATATCGTTAAATTGCCGAAGACAGTGAACGAAATACTTTTGTTTCGCTCGCCCGCTCCTCCCGCGCGGTTTGGGCGCGATGTTAAGATCATATAGTAGTAGTTAGGTTTAGGTTATATTTTTTATGACCGCCCGGAAAGACTTTGAGGGCAGAAAATAAGTTAGGTTCAGGTTATTTTTTTAAGACCACCCGGAAAGACTTGAGAGCAGCCTGTTTTATGGAATTTACCGTATGCATAGTCCTTAGTCTGCAGATTACCTAGGAAGTCTGCAGATTATTAAATGTAGGAGCTGAATTTTTTTTTTTCACTTTAACTGACTCAGCCAGATAATCTGCAGAATACGTCGTTAATCTGCACTCTAACTAATTTACGCAAATTACAAACGGTAACATATCTAATAAATTTTAATCAAATAAAATGTAACCCAAATATTATCTACGACAACAAACATTCTAAAGAATATACTCGTATTTAAAACATTAGCATAGAGAAAGTACTTAAATAATTCCTAAAAACATGACGCATCTTTTTGCTGGCTGTGTTAAAAATATAACCTCCTATTTGGATGTCGGTTAATGAGGCCTGGGGACTTAACCCCCCTGTGTATAATTTTTAATACACAAATCCAGAGGTCAGGACCAACAAAAACCGACAAACAATTTTTAATCCAGAAAATTCTGTTTACTTAAACCGCCACGTAATCAGAACAGAGCGCGCCCTTCGGACAAATGTATGCGCAGTATGCGCACGTCTAGCACGCAATCGAAATAGGTCAATGTCAATGTACTTATCTATATCTACCCCCGTTGTCATGGCGGCCTTATCAGCGACCCTTATCAACTCCCCGGTAAAGGTGAAAATCGAATCGTGGAACGTTCGCATAATTTTTAACAGATTTTTCTCGTGTTCTCGATTTGAAAATAATTGGTTGGATTATTGTTCTGAGGGTAGATTGACGATGAATTGATCGGGAATGAATTTGTTAAGATCGGATGATAATTTATTTCAAAACTTATATTACTTGTAAAATAAACTGGATAAACTAATTTTAATGTAATTATTGTTTGATTTACATGGACATTTGTATGTGCTCCTATTTTAAATTCATTTTTTTTATATTTTAAATACAGTATAACATCGTCCATAAATACAATATATTATTCTTATAAAGTTCCGATAGTCAATAGATTTCGGACCCCTAAAACCCTGTAAGTGAAGGATTAAGTATAGATGATATTTAAAAAAACCTACATAAAACTACATATTCAAGCGTTATTGATTCACAAGACGGGACAAAAGTTCACAGAATTTAATGACATCACAAAACATCTACCCGATGACATAATCTAAAACAGACAACGGCCATCCGAAATAGAAAAACCCCATTAACTGACAATTGAAACCCAGACCTAAATCAAACTCTTAGTTCTTTGAGTGCCACAAAGTCAGGGGCAAAATGAATTGGGCCCAGGTTACTGCCTTGAGGCACGCCACATCGATACACGGCTTGGGCAGGGGACTGACAAATTACCCTGCCATTATCAGCCTATGGGTTTTTCTTTTGTATTGCCAATCGTGTAGGATTTCCTTTATAGCTCTGCCTTTTTTAGATAATATTTTTATTGCAAACCTTTATGTCTTGTTTATCAATCGAATGCTGTAAGTAAATCTCTTGATTTTGAAAAGTATTTCAGTCATATTCCCCATTACTGAAGATCGTGATTATAATTAAAAAACTTACTAACGCCAATACTTTCATGTACTCATAGTATATTTGGAGTACATTTTCCATTTCACACAAAGCAAATAAGAGATTCAATAAAGTCGTAATTGAAGGTATAATCAAAAGGGAAAATATAAATCACAAACACAGAGATGCTATGGTTTAAAATAGTTGGTTCTTCCAGACCAGACATACAACCATAACTTTAAATCATAAATCAAATATTACCATTACGAAGTTATTACAAATGTACCCTTCGTAATCATGGGTCCTCCTCTAATGTTCTATCCAAGGGCATTGGTAAGGGAACATTTAATAAAGGGGCCTCTTGTGGTGATGATAAAGAGGGTATAATATCATATAAAAGTATTTATTAAGACTCTAGCTGTGAGGCTGATGGGGAAACTTACATACATTCCACCGATGTGATGTGCAAATCATTCGAGCATGTTCAGTGTATTTATCTATAAACTTTATTATACTATAATACATATACTTAAGGATATGTATGTATAGTATAATAAAGTCCAACATGTCAGTCATTTATATATATTTTACGGTAACTACGTCTGAAACTATGAAACAAAAGTTAATGTATATTCAAAACAGTTAAATTGATTTTTAGAGTTCCGTACCTCAAAAGGTAAAAACGGAACTCTTATAAGATCACTTTGTTGTCCGTCTGTCTGTCAAACTTTTTTTTCTCATGAATGCCTGAAGGTATCAAGTTGAAATGAATATCGAATACTCGGATCCATAGTCTCTTTCAGCAAAAAAATATTTAAAATTATACGTCAACGCGATCAAGAGATATTACCGTAAATGTTGCGAATTTTCGCATATTTTAACCTAAAATTATGAAATTTGGCAAAAAGTAAGGTATAACATTACTTATACAGGAATCAATCTGAAAACTGTAAATATTTTATTGGAATTCTAAAAAATAAGTGTTACAAACTTACTTTTGCGTTGGATTCAGTCTTATGGATCGAACTGCAAAGTTAAGTTTGTTTTTGAAACTAGTTGGACTTTTAGTTAGAGCTATAATGTGAGATGCTTTGCGTGTACGGAACCCTCGGTGCGCGAGTTTGACTCGCACTTGGCCGGTTTTTTTGGTAGAATAAAGGCTTTATTTTTTTTACGTCTGAAAGTACCATATAACCTAATTTTTCGATCCTTTAATTTCATCAAATGGCCGCGGCGTATTTGATAGATAAGCTCGACCATTTTTTGGCCACGACATGTAGAAAATTAGGATGTTCATTATATCAGGACTAGAAATACTCAAACCATGTGATTTTCCATCCAGATTATTTCTTTAAAATATTCCGAATCTTCTACAATGGCATCATCCTCGCCTAGTAAATTTGATAAAAAAGATTTGGGAAACTTTTCTTAACACCACTTAAGTATATAACGTCTAAACTAAAATCCGATATACTATAAACTTGGCACAATACACTCCCAACTAGTTTACCAAATAACACACGACTTAATGGTCTACTGAAAGGGTAACCATTTGACATTTTTGGAGCCACTCCACAAAACTTCGGCACTGGAGATTTAGCCTGTCAACCTACGTTACCGAGGAGGTTGAATTTATATCGGCGGGTAGTGGATTCCACTCAATTTGTCGGTAATATGTGGGACTTGAAAAGTTTCCAATTTGAGTGTATTTTTGACTGGCAGTGAAAAGAAACGTGTTTGAAATGTCTGTGTATTCAATTGTGTTATTTGTTTGATAGAAATACAAACTGTGAACATTTTATTTGTCGTTATTATGGTCCATAACCATAGCATACATACAGCAGCTGACAGACAGATAGATGGACAGATAGATAAAATGGTAAACTTGGATACCAACCACCAAAAGAACACCAACCAACAACAACAGAAGGCACGGGATCCTAATTAAAAATAACATTTAGTGACACCCCAGACCAGAAGCGACTGTAGTTGGACTTCTAGCCTACATATTCCTCTAATCCTGGTCATATTGAACATCAAAATTCTCTTATCAGTCTGAGAGAGATTGGTCAACTTATAACTAATCAATTAAATGTCATAAAATGATATATCAAACATCCGAAATAAGATTAATATTAAGAATAAGATTATTTCCAATCCAATATTTGACGAAGATAAATCGTTGTCGAGCTCAAGTAAAAACATTTTAGTTTACAAATAAATACGATTCGAAGAATCTAATCGCTTATCCAATTAATTTTGGATTCTGATGGACGTGACCCAAAAGTAATCGGATCTGAGTTTTGGCGATCAAAGAGAAATAAACAAATACATTGTTATTATTTTTTTGAAATGCTTATCGTGTTACGGAACATTTTCTTTTGGTGATGTTTTTTATAGATACGCCCCGGGACTTTGCTCAAGTAGAAGTTTCAATATAAAAAGTGCTTAAAAAACTTATTTCAGTTTTTTCTCTATCCATCTTGTACAGTTTAGTAGTACTAGTTTGAGCATTACAATATAATCTCTCTTTCTGACCAAGGGCATCGGTCATTACCACTTTTTCCTGATTTTTCCAATCAAATTGTTTTGGCTTATTATGAGCTTTGACTGCAACATATATAAATGCCTTTTAAAGATTAGGTAAGGTCCACGAGATAAAAAATAGAAGTACTAAGTACTAAATATAATACTTAAATTTATACTGCTAAAAATCGCTTTAGACTCTTACAAATCTACATACAATAGATACATTACATACTTGTTTGGGGTCTGAATCTAATCTATCATTGCCTTTTAATTTAACAAGATCACGACCCTCGATCAATGGTCCCAAAAATGTCACTTGCCAACCCTTCCGTTGTTAAAAATAGGCCAAGTCACTCAAATTTTAACCAAAAGCCTTGGCAAGATTCAGGATCGATCGCACGCATGACCCGAATCGACTGTTTATGCCCGCCACGCAAAGACTAATTTCACATTGGGTTAGTAAATGGGCGAGTCAAGTGGCGAGTGCAAGTGACCATTTACCCGGAGTTACACATTGGTATAATTTATTACAGAACAAAATATATAGACACATTAAACACTAAATTAACTATGAAATCTAAATTCTAATATTATTCATATTCCTGGAGTTTAGATATAAATAAAATGTTTTTGTCACTTACACAAATAGAGCAACTTTTTTGTGTAGAAAAACTAACTGATTCAAGATCTGGTCATTGTCTAATGTCAAATGCAGAAGATTTTTTTTAAATCATACTTACAGTTTCAGAATTTCTTATACAACGACCTAGATTATAACTGGTTAAAAGTAATGGCAACAGACAGATCGTTTTTTATACCGGGTAAACATGTACAATCAAGAGTCAAAAGTGCAGTTAGAATCTACAAGGCAATATGATCTTAAAGGCTAGACAATAAGGTCTTCCGAGGTATGACTGCACCTATGATCCTTGCCTACGAGGAATAAATGATTGTTCTTGTATAAGTGACTATGTGTGATGTTCTAGTTTCTCACAATAGGCAAGTTAACTCGATAATTCAGGTCGAGTTGACTTGCCTACTGTGAATGACACTAAAAGTACGTCCGTTTACTGGCAATTTGCTTTTATTGGGACAAACTATATTATTTATGGACTATAATGTTGCAAGATTGCTTACTTGAGCTGACTCAGCGATTCCGAAGCTGATACTTCGACGACGATGAGATATATTTTTTTTTTGGCCTTTCCTTTTACTGGCTCACGATCGCAATTAAAATATTATATTTCAAACATTGCTTAGATCTGATGAATAGTATGAAAATCTTGTTTATTGCCACAGAATTAATCTATTGCGCATCAAAAGTAGGTATAAATATATTTTTTTATTTCTATGGTCAACATGCCTGTTCAACGTTTGGAGATCCTGGGTTCGTCATTTATTCATTTATCTTAGGTTATAATGATAAACATCATTTATTATAGTACGATATATATATCTCCCAGAAAACCAACCTAAAGTGTTACTCCACCAAAAGAAAAGCTAGACGCCTAGCGACCACATCTGGTAGGAAGAAAATTCCCAACTATAAATATACAAATTCTACCTTATATAATGTTGAACGAAACTATCGACTAACTGGACCAAAATAACCGCTAACAAGGCAGGCTGACGTAACTCGTGCAAGTCACACGAAACGTAGGTATTATATAAAACACATTAGGAGTTATTTTACTACTAATTAGCAACCAAATTGGCCTAGGGATTTAATTTTACACCTTATTCCAAAAAGTCTTAACTAATGTAGAATGACATAACAGTGTTTTTACTCGATTGCAAAAGAAAGGGTTATGTTTAGTTATTTTATATGCTGGTTAGGTTTTCAACAATTGACTAAAAACTTCCATTTTCCTCGACCTTACAACTATTACATATGATAAATGTACTTGATTTGGCATCACATTTCGCACGGCTCTTTTTATACTTAGTATCCTTGAGTGTCGTCAATATTTTCTCTTTTCTGTCTTAAAGTTTCAAATAAATATATTTTAATGAATTTTCATTAATTTATTAACCTAAATCACGAGCTAAATATAAAAATGCTATTGACTTACTGGACCAAAATAGCTAGACTTGTGCTGACGTGGCCATGCAGCTAAACCCCGCTTTACACATTAGGCGATTGTTCCAGCCATTTGCCGTACATTGCTCCGTTTTAAGTGAGCTACGCGTTGATACAAGAGCCAACTCAGCAATGTACATCGAAATAGCCTCTACGTATGATGCAAGCTATGCAGCTCAGGCAAATTATGCAGCACACAAGGCACACCTGTTATCAGATGAAGTGTTTATTACTCGAGCTTGCTACACTGAAATGAAGAACCCAGTTCTATTGTTTTATATTATAATTATTTTATTCTAAGCGTAAAAGAGTAGGAGGCCATTGCCTTGGTTTGGGACGCGACATGTGTCAGCACTTTCGCGGCCTCCCATCTTACGCGGACTACACGTGCAGCTGGTGAGGCCGCCGAATGGGCAGCCACCCAGAAGCATACAAAATATGCGCCTCTGACGTCGTATATGTTTGTCCCCTTTGCGGTGGAGGTGAGCAATGGTGTGCTGAGGCCAGAGGTTTTGTGCGGAAGCTGGGAAGGCGCAGTAATAGTGCTGAGCCCCGCGCCGAGTCATACCTGGTGCAACGCATTTCCCTTGCTGTACAGCGAGGGAACGCTGCAAGCGTCATGGGCACTTTTGCGCCAGGTATGACCCGGGGCGGTCTCTATGACAATGTTTATTTTTTTAATTTTGATATTTGACTTGACATTTATTTTTGTTTAAATTATTAATGTATCTGAAATGTGTAGTGTAATCCATTATAATAAACAATTTTATTAAGAAAAAAATAAATAAATTAGAATCAATATAACAAGTTGGAAAACAATGTGACTTGTGTGGCATACGAAAAATAACTTCATGAATTGGGGACTTTAATTATGTTGCGATTGAATTTAAATTATATATTATGTTTTATATCCCACTGCTGGGCAAACGTCTCCCCCATTTCCAGTCCAAACCTGTCTATCCCTTGCGAATTCCACCCATTTCTCTTCAAAATATCTAAAGTCGTCGCTCCAACGCTTCCTAGGCCTACCGCGGTCTTTCCATCATTTGGCCAGCAGTGGGACGAAATAGGTTGAAAAAAAAAGGTTTATGTCTAATTAGCTTGCCCTGACGGAGAGAAGTAGGTAGTTACATTATTCACATTTTTATAGGTGTATCTAATAGCTAACTTTAAAAAAAAAAGTGTAAGTTGAAATAACATAACTTGATTATTGAAACTGTGTGGAAAGAGAAACACTATATACGTTCATGCCATCAAGGTATAATAATTCAAATTATGCAGTCCATGGAGGCATGTTAGACTGTTATCTAGATTTAGTGTTCACGGCCGAGTCTAGACAGGTTTGGGCACTGACTCATGCAAATACGGTTTAGAACTGAGTACAGATCTGAACGATAGCTCACTGTTGAACCGAAAGTAATAACCAACTTCCAAGAAAGTAGCTTTGCTATAATGTATGTACGTACCAACTATAAAAAGTAGTAAGATACTTGGAAGCACTCTAAAGAGCCGACTTGTAAGAACGCAGAACAGAAAAGAGTGGAGAATTTTGTGGATCGCTAAGAAGTAAGTAAGAAGTACTTTAAAAAGAACAAAATGTTTTACGTCATAATTTTTTGTTTTTTTACTATACTATGTAAAAAGTCCAGTTGAATGTACGTCTATAGAAGAAATGTAAAATCCATTGTACTTCTAGACATGTATAACAGCGAGTAATGGAATAAAAAATGTGAATGTTGATAAACAGACAGACATGCGAAGCCTAGTTTACATTTATCATACAGATTTGTTTAACATTGTCAAAAACGATGGGTGTTATAAGTTAAACATTTTTATTTGTATATATCTACTAGCGATGCGTAGAATGACGCAAATAGAAAGTGACCATGTCATATTTTTTTTTTTTATTAATATTTTCTAACACCCATAAAGTCGTAATAATAATGAAATATGTGTCATTGGTATTTTACCAAAAATAATTAAATGAAAAAATTGTGTACAAAAATATCGCTATGTGTATTTTATAAAGAACTTAAAAGTCGTAGCTCATTCCAATACAATTTGCAAACGATAAGGTCCAAAGTTTAGGCGATACGCGCGTTGTTATCGGAGTGGAAGTTCGCTTTATTGAGACTTTGATATGTGACCTCGTTTCTGTTTTAACTGCAGAATTTATTGGCCCAACTTCCCCATCTGATGAATTCCTTATCTCTTCCCATGTACCAACTTTTAAGACAGTACCAAAAAGGGGAGAATACTCAATTCGACACATTTTTAACTTATTTTTTAGCTTGAAGTGTTCTGTGGGTTGTTTTCAGAGTCAATTTGGTACTTAAATGACTGTTAATTAATTTAAGACATATTACTAACTTTTTCTTAATGTCCTGTCCTTATCAGTTTCCATACCCTAATACATATATAAAGTTCCAAGTCTTTTAAATCATGACAAATACTCTTAACCATAGTTGTCAAATGCACTATGGCATGGCAATGATGGTTTGCTTACTGTATGAGCTGGGGTCACCATTTGCTTCAAACTGAGTAATATTCCATTATTTTATAAAAATCCTACTATCCTTCTATCCTACTAATATTATAAATGAGAAAGTTTGGAAGTGAGTTTGTGAGTCTGTGAGTTTGTGAGGATGTTTGTTACTCAATCACGCAAAATCTACTGGACGGATTTTGATGAAATTTGGTACACAGGTAGAAAAATACCGGGAATAGCACATAGGGTACTTTTTATCCTGAAATTCGAAAGCGAAGCCTCGGGGCGCGGCTAGTATTTAATAAAATGCGACAGTCCTTCTCAAAGGCAAACAAAGCGAAGTAAGTATTTAATAGACTTAGCTCCATTTGTCATAAACACTATCAGTCACACGGGGACAACAAAAACAATACTGTGGCAAGGTGATATGCTCCTGTTGTGTCTAGACCGAGTGAACATGTGGGTCGAATCAGGTTAGGTTAGTTAGGAATACTAACAATTATTTTATACACAAAGAGTGCGCTTCACCAAAAGCTGTGTTGTTGCATCGATACTATCGATAGTACCAATAGTTTGCCTTTTGATAGTATCGAAACTATCGATAGTGTATAATTATTGCTACTATCGATAGAATCGATAGTAGTTAGAAACAGATGGCGGCACTAGCACCATGACAAAGGGAAGTTCCAAGAAAAGGAAGGGAAAGGAAGGGTTTGTCATGGTGCACCAAGTCAATGTCATGCATTGAAAGACTTTAAATTGTCAATGTCAAAAAACTCTCTTTACTTTTTATACTAGTGTTGCCTACTGGGTGATAGCATCGTAGTTATATTCCCTATTAAAAATCGCAGTAATAAATGATTTAGGTAAATTAACAATAAAATTATCCGGAAAATCACTCAATTTAATATTTAATTGTCATCTGGCACAAACTTGCAATATTTCCGGTCGGATATTGGAAAATGGGTCAAATGTAATTAACTCTAAATTATTATCAGCTTCTGCTATAGAGACTCTAGTAGGTATGCCTTTAAATATTTAATCACCAGGAAAATCGAGCTCTCTTCAAATTCAAAGCTTTTTGAATTGTTTTTGTTCAACCATTGCTCACTGCTGAGAATACTACGTCGAAGAGCAAACAAGATGACATTTTACTAAATGAATGAAATTATGTATATTTATTTATATTAGATCAGTTTTGGACCCTATTAACTACGAGCCTGAAGAGTTTATATATATTAGCATATAATATTAAGTATGGGGAAACCACCGACGAGATGGGCCGATATCATAACCCGTATAATGGAAAAGAGCTGGATGAGGTATCAGGTGATCTTGAGATCACAAGGAATGGCGTGTGCATGAGGATTGAGGAGACTTACACTCAACAGTGGTAGTGATTAAAGAATAAGAAGAAAATTATATTTATGATAAATAATTTAAATTAAAAGGGTGACAATTTGTCAATAAAATTAAACAAGCAAGAGCTAAGAGGAACAAACCTGAGCGACAAAAAACACAATAGGTGACAATATTAATTGCAGCCCGCGCGCGCCGCGTGATGGGCCGTGACTGGACGTTCTCTTTTTGCTGACTGTACCCGCCACTACGGTCAGCATATCACTTTCACCTGTATATAACACTTTCTGATACCTGCCATTTCTTTCGTCAATGTATTTTTTAACCAATTTAAAAAATAGTATATAAACTCTAGCGAGTTATTTAACTCAATCCTACTATGGTCTTGACGCAGGACATCAATTTCGCAAAAATGTCATCATTTGGATTCCCATGGGAGTAAAGCCCCACAATGTAGGCAGCTAGTCTATGTCCACTTATATATCTATACTAGCTGTCGCCCGCGGCTTCGCCCGCGTGAGTTTCGCTTAGAAGAAAAATCTCTCTTGGAGCTTTTCATCAGATGTTCCAGATCTTCAATTTTTATACGTCAGCAGAAAATGCTCATCAGGTTGAACGATTTTTGCTAAGGCGCCATTTCCATATATGTTATAGTGTAGCTGGTCTCTTGGAGCTTTTCATCAGATGTTCCAGATCTTCAATTTTTATACGTCGGCAGAAAATGCTCATCAGGTTGAACGATTTTTGTTAAGGCACCATTTCCATATTACTTATAGTTTAGCTGTTCCGTTATGGTTCTTCATCAGGTGTTCCAGTTTTCAAAATGAATTATAGCCTATATGTTGCCCAGGCTTAATAGCTATACAACAAAAAAAGTTTTATTCAAATCCGTCCAGTAGTTTTTGCGTGAAACGCGTACATACATACAGACAGACAGACAGACAGACAAGAAATTCCAAAAATTTTTTTTTGCTTTCTATTGTTCTTTTTAGGTCTCCCTCTATCCATTTTAGTCAAAAATACTAATTGTACAGACAAAATATTTTTACTGTTTTATTATATGTATAGATTAATATTATAAATGCGAAAGTCTGTCTGACAGACTGTTACGCTTTCACAGCTAAACTGCTGGACCGATTTTGATGAAACTTGGTATGGATATAGTTGAAAACAGGGGGCAAACAAAGGCAATTTTTTTTTCTCAAAAAACAACCTGAACGGCTGAAAGGGGGGGGGCTACATTTTGTAAGAAAAACACATAAGATACATATCCTTTTTACCAGCTAGTATTTCATAAGTAGAAAGGACCTAAATAAAATTTTACTAACAATTGTCAGTGATGGTGAGGTAATTAAAAAGAGTTTAAAAACCGCTCATACATTCCATCATCAAGTTCCGAGTACGTATTACCGCCCTTTCGTGACATCGCAGCCTCGACCCTTCGCAGAATTTCAGCAATTACTCAAACCCGATTGTAAATATAGCAAAATGCATTCTGCAGCGTTTTAATAGTCCCCCAGCAGAGTAGGTTCATATAGAGACCAAGCCGGTTTAAATTTTTATTAACTGTCCTAGTACTTCTATGATAACAGCACCAACCTGCCTTTCACGGATAACCTGGAAGATTTTTCATGAAAATAAGTGGCACCCTTATTTTTATGTATGTGATCGTAAAATGATAAATAAATGATAGATAAATCCTTTTTTTACTTGGGTTTGGTTTCGGGACTTGTTCCTTAAAAACACATGACTATCAAGGTAGAGACAAACCAAGGTGGACACGGTGAAAGAGCTTCCACGGTATAAAAAAATGCCAGAGATCGGTTTAGATAGAGATGGGTTGATCTCCACTCTTAATACAAGAAAGGCCTTTGTTCAGGATAGGGACTCTATTTCTATAATAGTAAGCTCAGATAAAAAATATCTGGAACAACTGGTGTGATTTGTCCGTAGGTATATGTATATTTATTTTTATTTTATTTATGTACCTAGGTGTTATTTGTGACTCACACTCGACGGGTCTCTGCTAAATAATGTTTGAGCCACTTGGCACTTTGATAGGTTCACACGTCAAAGAACGTTAGTAAAATTCCCATTTTAATTACCTTTTTTATTTTTTCCATACAGTGAATAAATAATGCTGAGTCTTTATAGGCAGCTGCTCTATAGCTAGTCTATTCGAGGTTGTACTATGCTTTATTACTATATAGCCTCGTCTGTGGTTATAGAGCTACTTCTACGAACAAATCAGTTCATGAACATTAAACGTAGGGTTCCGCTGTCAGAGATTACTGCATTTTCTAGCCCAAATAAGTACCAGATATGAAAGGGCATGTTGCATAGCAGGCTATATCATGAGCAGTTCACCAAAAATCAGAAATAATATCAAAAACCGATTAAGACCATCATATATTTGTTTTTTCGTGATCTTGTTATGGTAAAAAAATACATTTAATATCGCTTAATATAGTATAATGGCGATACTGACATGGCGCCCGTACGTATGTTCAGAAATTATGATACAGAAAATCACATACAATGCTCAATATTTTCATTATATTTTAGAAAATTAATTAAAATAAATGTTTCAAATACATGTTACATGCAATATCACAAAAACACATGTGTATTTCACTTAAATAGATGAATAATAAATAAAATAAACAATTTTTTCCCGCGGGCACGTATGTAATAAAAGTACATTTTAGAACGTACCGGAAATCGGAACTGTCAAATAAAGCGCGTCAACCTCACTGTCGGGCATTTTGGCGGAACTCTCCTAACCTTCATTGATTTTGTTGACTAAATGTACCATAGAAAGGCTACGAATTTATCGGATTTACTTATAAGGCATTGATACTGACCCAAAAATGAAAAGTTCAAAAATGTGCTCATGATATAGCCGGGTCCCCATACATTTGTGCAACAACCCCTTTTAACAATTAATAATTTCTTTCTTTTCTAATGTTAAGTTATTTTGTTGTTATACAAATGCAACAACAAAATAACAAAGACCAACTTACAACTGACAACAGTCAATAGTTTGCATATTTCTTTATGATGTAATCTATTAGGAACAAAATATTAGACGATGTACGAGTAAATGGCCGTATATGCTTAACATGTCATTATGACTCAAAGGGTCAAAGGTACAGATGCAAATGACGTAGCGCGTCATATTAATACTTTGCACATACACTACATCCCTTCCTTATTTTAATTTAACCTTATTTAAATTAAATTAAATTAAATTTAAATTAAAGATTGTGAGTAAATTTAGTGATGTCCAGAGTGAAATCAAATCAATTAATCAAAATTCGGTCAGGTTATTCTACATATGACTGTACATGGGGTGCGCCTAAACCGCCTAGTAACCACCGCTTCAACAATGCATTTAGCATCAGCATACAACTAGTTAAAAAAACACCTTTCTTTCTACAATATTCATAAGAACCTCGTCAACAAACCAAAAATTCATCTCAAAAAATTTGCATCTCTAAACTGTTGAACGAAATCGATCAATTTCCAATTTGTTCCCGCTCGCACTGGGACCCCACCCTGCGGCTATCGGCCGGACCATCGGCATCGGTTTATGAATACAAATGAAGATAGCAATTTAGGGATGGTTAGCCATATTGCTTAGGTTATGTGATTTTAAAATTAATATCTTGTTTGATTGCGCTGCTGAGATATTGTGAGAGATTCCTTGTGAATACTAATGGACATTAAGATCACTTTGTTGTCCGTCTGTCCGTCTGTCTGTCAAACTTTTTTTTCTCAGGAACGCTTAATAATATCAAGTTGAAATTAATAACTTATACTTGGATCCACGGTCTCTTTCAGCAAAAAAATAATTTAAATTTGCGTTGACGTATTCAACGTAATCAAGAGATATTACCGTAAATGTTGAGAATTTTCGCATATACGCGGGTACTTCCCGTTGACCTAAAATTATTAAATTTAGCATATACAGGGTATAATATAGGAAAAAATCTGAAAATTGTAAATATGTTGTTGGAAGTCTTAAAAAAAGTGTTACAAACTTATTTTTGCGCTGGATTCAGTATGAATATTAGGGATCGAACTGCAAAGTGAAGTTTGTTTTCGAAACTAGTTGGTCTTTTAGTTAGAGAACCCTTGGCGCGCGAGTTTGACTCGCACTTGGCCGGTTTTTTATTATTTAAAAGATTTTGGTGATAAAAGGTATGTTTATTTTTATTGCCTCTAATAGAGTGGCAATTGGCGTTATATCTAAGCCGTGGATTTGAATTCACGGCTGAATTTTTCTCAATTAAAATCCCATGGGTATAGAAAAAACATAGAAATTGAAGTTAATGTAAAAGTTAGTATCAAAACTGATTTTTAAACCAAAGTCAACGTTACTGTAAACGTTGACACTAATTTTCACAAGAAATTCAATTTTGGTGCAACAAAGCCTTAATATTTTTTAAATCACATTCTATAGATATCAACTGCATGTTCAAAATAAAATGGCTACTCAAAATAAGGGTATAAAATTAACCATTTACATTATTACCCCAGGCGAGGCCGTTCCGTTCCATCGCTCGCCACATAGAAGCGTTTCGTTAAACGCATTAATGTTTTCATGCATCGTTGGTCATTATCACCTATGTGGCCATTATGGTACTTCACGTATTTGAGATAAATAGGGGTTTATTTTAAGGACTGCTAGCTGCGAGCCCTGGTTTTGCTTCTGGGTTCAAAAAGATACCATATACAATAACTAGCCTCGCCCCGGGGCTTTTCTCCCGTGGAAATTTCAGGATAAAAGTACCCTATGTGCTATTCCCGGTATTTTTCTACCCGTGTACAAAATTTCATCGAAATCCGTCCAGTAGATTTTGCGTGATTGACATCCTTACAAACTCACATCCAAATTTTCGCATTTAAAATATTATTAGGATTAAATAAACAAAGTATCTACAATTTTAATTGCAACAAAAGCATTAAGCATGAATACTTTTTAATCTACACAAATAAAGAATAAAAGGAGTAGAGGAACAGGGGATGCCTAAGTGTTTTAGTTAGATCCCCTGAGGTCTGAGATAAACTCAGCAGGTAAGTAAAAAGTAGGGGCAATTTTGCAAGTAAAAAAAAAAAAACAAATCTTTTGATTGCGTTGACGCTTGATTTTTTCATAACCAATAAAGACCGTCAAGAAGACCGAAGTATCTTTTGATATATAAATTTCAACAAGACACCTCTACCTTAACTTTTGATGTAAGAAACCCAAAAATATTGTACTCATTCCTAAAGAGAACCAGCTTATTTACACTTGTTTACAAAATAGACTTTTTTCTCAGAAATATAACACAATAAAAAACAAACAACCAACCATTTTACGACACACGTATCATTTCAAACCATAGAGTTACATCTTTAAGAACACGCATACGTTCTTCGCCACGCACCGCTTACCGTGCGAACTAATATCTTCCGAGGAGATTTAGAATGACGCATTGCTGGCCGTGCAGAACGGAACCACATCTCCCTGGGTGGGGGGTTCCTTGCGTCTTTATTCGAATATTTTGAATTTATTTTGTATTCCCCGTTTTTAAAATCATCAATACATTTGTAAGGTGTTATAAAAAAAAAAAAAAAGGTGTCTAACTGGTCAAACTTCAAAAGAAAATAAAGGAAGGTAGAAAAAATAGTTTCGACGAAGAAGTCATCTAATTCCTTATGGCCATACCCAATCAGGATTTTTCGAAAACGTACTGTCTTTAAACGTCAAGTGTGAACCATAGGTTAGAAGTACTGAGGCAGGAAAAATATCCCGTAAAGAGAAAAATACTAAACTAGAATTATACCGAATCAAATTACAAAAAGAAGTAATAAGACTAGATAAAAAAAAATACATAATCCTGTTTTTTTTTTCCTTTATCGTCGAAAATCACCGTAATTTAAGATAAAACAGTAGATTTTTTTTAAAGAATTAAATAAAGGATACAATTATTTAAAACGATACCGGCTTATTTTTTAAAATACATTTAGTGTTTTATCATAATTAAAAGAAAACCTGTAAAAGCCTATTATCGCTAGCAAAAACACAAATTATAGAAAATTCGAAAAGTAACCTTATTGTGTCTGCTTTAAGGCGGAACTTACGTACCGCACCTCACCCCCTCTGATTAGCCTTGGGTCTCGTCTTAATATCTCAGGAACCTATGGATGTATCAATTAGTAATACTTAATGCTAATCTGGTATTCATTGAAATTGAGAAAAATTATGCCTCATTTATAAACTCGGCTATACCAAATAGCGATGAAAAATGCTAATATTACACTTTATTATTATTTTGATCGGTGGTTGTTCATAATAAACAGTTACGTGATAACAGATTTCATATACAATGTCTAAGCTTTAGCATTAGATAAGAACATTTTTTTTACAAAATTAAAAAAATACACATACCTGGTGACTTGCTGACTGGCGGAGTGATGGGGACGACCGCGGTGGTGGCTGTGTTGGGGGGATACACGGGATCGCAGCATTCTCTCTCGGGGAACTCACTGGCTCCCACCCACGAGGCCAGAAACACGACCAAAACCACCCATTCTAACCTCAAAAACCGAAACATCGACCCGGACACTTCAGAAAAACTCCCGGGGAATTTTATGACTATTTTCTTTCCCGCGCTTGATTTTTTTAACCCTCCACCGGCAAAAGTTGCGCGCACTTTTTTGACCAATTTCTTCGTGATCACTGACACTTTAGTTTGCACTTTGAGTTCCTCCCATTTTTCGTTCCTCTCTTTCTTACACTCGTTGACATCGCCACTGTCCTTATCTGTCATCGGACACTTATTTCACATCACACTTTACATAACAGTTATTTTTTACTAATTTAAAATGATATGTGTTTTGTATTTACCGATTGCGATGTACATAATTGACTTTTAAATGATTCGAAGAGCTGTATAGTTTTGTAATAAATAGATTTTTTACTTAAACCTGTAATGAAGATTAAAGTCAGTGAAATTGATGCAATAAAAATAAGTTTTCATGAAATAATGTTCGTGAAGAAAGTGGGTTTGTTTGAAAAATGGAATGATCGTAAACAGCAATTTGTTTATGACAGGTTTTAAGTTCTTTCTCGATTGTAAAACCACCAGAATGAAGTCAAAATAATGGAGAAATCTTTTACTGGTCAATTATAAACTTTAACTCGAACAGTATTATCAATTTATCATTAAAAGTTTACGAAAAAATACTTACAAATCATATCACAAACAAATCGTTAGCAAGAAGCAGTGATAAATAATAGTACATTACGAAACAAGTGTGCACAGTTGGTCATTACGCACAAGAGGCGATATTGGCGTAATTGGCGAGTGTGCGTAATGACCAAATGCACACGTGTATCGTACAACATTTTTCAACACACTTGTGAGTAAAAAAAAAAAAGTAGTCCTAACATCTAATTATCGGAAAACGATTGCACCCTTTTGTCATTCCACCACTTTATAAAACATTCATCGTATGCCGTTCGTCCGCCAAATACTTACGTTTGATTTTAATGTATGGCATTATGGGCCTAAATTCGACTTAATAAGACTCACTTTACGAGCAAGTGTGTTGAAAAACATTTAATCTAATATACAGACAATCTTTAGCAACAAAAGATTTTATAATGATGCAGCATGCTTGTGAAAAAATAAAATAAAAACAGCAGAATTTCAATCATTAGGGCTGTCACACACACTCGCCACTCCATCATGTGTAATAACCGTTTCACGATAAACTTTTAATAAAACCTCCGTTCGCTCCTGCCCTAACTTTTATTTCAACAACATAAATCCAATTTTTTTAAATGACGCCACCTTTTTATTTGACGTAAAAAGTCGGATTTTTATTACACGTCCTTTTGGAAATGGTAATATTTGACTGCTAGCACCATTTGTGAGAACAATATCATTAAGCTTTTTTACTTAGGACGATTTCAAATAAAAATAATGTATGTTTGGATTTTCATTTTTAACTAGCTTTTGCTGTTTCGCCCGCGTTATTTTTCCACGGGAACAGTGGTTTTTCCTGGGATGAAAGGTACCCTATGTCCTTCTCAGTACTTCTTACTATGTGTATGCGAAATTTCAGGAAGATTGGTTCAGTAGATAAAGTGTAAGAGATAACAAACTCACTTTCGCATATATTGGTTAGGTTAGGATACTTCCTGTCGTTTCTTTATGACAGGTTTTAAGCTAAAGCTAGTAGTTTGTAGCTTTGAGACATAATTTATTATGAATAAATAATTAGTTATCGACGTGAAAAAGTGCCTTCTTCGAAGGTTAAGTTTCAATAAAAAAAATTGACTTTGACTTTGACTTTCTTCTTTTGAATCTGTCAATACTATGTTGATTTTATGAGTAAGTACTACAATAAAATTCGTTTTTACAACGACTTTCAGTACTTAAAAAAATATTTAAACAAAAATTTGAATATAAAAGCAAATCTTATGCAATTAATTTACATTTCAGAACATTAAACAAAAAATATACCATTATTATAAATTGACGTTCATAAACTAACGATCAAAACCATTTACAATCTCATTTATTCAAAAGCAAAATTACATGCAATAATGTATTATTAAGTGCTTGCTCCATTGTATTTTTATTACAAGTTATTTAAACTTTCACTTTATTTTTTGGACGATCAATGTCACCTTCAGCTTATTCAATGTAAATTGTCCTTTAAATCTTCGAATATTTTTTATGTAGATTACTCTTGAAATCATTTTTCGCAAACTTGCTTTTTTAAAAGAAAATTGAAGTATTTTTATTGTATTTTAGAGTTCTGTACCTTAAATGGCAAAAACGGAACCCTTATAAGATTACTTACGTACGTCTGTCTCTCAAACTTTTTTTTTGTGTAAGAATTTCGATCTATGAAAACAGCAATTTTAACGCCCGATGTGAAAATAAAGAGCGCATTATCAAAATATTTTATAAAATAAATTCTGTTTTGTTAAACGCTAACGGGTTTTGGTGTTTAAGTGAAGCCGCGAGCAAAAGTTAGTAAGCAAACCATAAGTAAGTTTACCGTGTGCTACGTAATTAAGCCATCATACACAGATGACCCGATAATGTTTTTTATATTTTAAGAACGTCAGAATTTTAGCTCATAATGGCTAAGTTTGTTGGCGTACAGCCACTGTGTGAAATGGAGATGGCAATGGCAAACCACGCCATTAAGAAAGAAAATGTCGAGAAAAATAAAACAAAAAAATATTGACCTTAAAAAAATTAGATCTAATGACTAGGTATTGGAGTCTCCTTTTAGGCTATCAAAAATTCCTGTGCCAGGAGTCTCCGCTCTTCTTTTAAACCGTGCTTAATTGAAACTTAAGTGGCAGTGGGCGGGGCAAATAGCTCGTAGAACAGATAGCCGTTGGGGCAGAAAAGTTCTCGAGTGGCGACCACGAACCGAAAAACGTAGCGTTGGCAGGCCTCCCACTCGGTGGACCCACGACCTGGTGAAGGTCGCGGGATGCGCATGGATGCAGGCAGCGCAGGACCGGTCGTTGTGGAAATCCTTGGGGGAGGCCTTTGTCCAGCAGTGGACGTCTTTCGGCTGAGAGGAGAATTGAAATCTAAAGAAAATTGTTGCTTGTGTTTCATTCCACGTCATAACAGCGACAAGAGCAGTCCTAATATGAAGATGAATCCTTAACATGAAGAGGCTAAGTAAAAAGGGAGCAACATAAAAATTATCAAGTTGACAAGCATTTTCGTAGAGCCTCCTTTAAAAAAGACGAACAGAACAGCCATATCGTCCGTCAGCCTCAATTAAAATAAATTATCGCACTCATGGAAGTACTTATTTCTTTCGAAACAAAAGCTTAATAGTCGAAAAAATTTCGCTTTTCGCTTAAACAGAAGAAGTTCAGAACAAAAGTAATATGCGTTGGGATTTTCCGAAAAGTTAAATAGCATATTAGGAATTCAATTTGTTTAATGCCCTTTTAACTCAGGAGTATAACGGATGATTTGGTGAGGTCATGTGACCAAAAGGTAAGAATGAATGAATGAAACAGGGAAATATATTGCTTTTGTATCAAGACTATAGTAATATGTGCTTGTTAAGAGCTTTGCTCTTGTCTACGTGGAACGTAATACACGCAAAATTTTCTTGGCAATGCTAATGGTTTTGTCATTTACTCTAGCTGAAACATTAACTAGAGTGCAGGTTTCTTCACGATGTTTCCTTCACCGGAAGCAAGTTGTGGTCTATAAAAACTACTATATTTATCATCAATCCATATATGTATAAAAAATTCTTCCGTTAGTAACCGAGTGACTGACAGACAACGCACAGCCAATACTACCGGGCGTCGGAAACTGAAATTTGGTATGTTATATTTTATATGTATGTTGGATTTCCCAAAATTCACACGGGAACAAAATCCCTGGCCCATGCTAATATAAACTCATAAGGCCTCGTGCCTTATTAGGATTCGAACCTGGAACCTTTCGAACATTTTAATCACACGACCACTAATGCTTTGTATGTGCACCTATAGTAACACAAATGAATAGGCTTTCGATGGCAAATCTATCAAGCTATCTATTCCCGAATTTCCCTAAGTCACTATTAAAGTGAACAAAAAAAAGTTTGTTTTACAAAAGATTTACGTGGACGTGTCAATTTAGTATAATTTCGGCTTCCAAAACCGGAAATTGCCACTTTAAATTAATTTCTTTTTTTAGCGCCGTCCCTAATGCGGGGTCAAAGGTCACGTGGTGTAGTTATTATTTATATCACCTTTTTATTTTGTGTCTAGAGCATAGAGTTAGAAAAATGTAAGATTTTTTTTTCTGTATCTATGGTCTAAAGGTTTATGTGTCTGAAAGATAGACTTAATTCCATGACTTTGACATTAATTTGATCAAAACTAACGTGAGAAACAGTCATATGATTTTTAATACGGATACTCACGTGTGTTAGCCGGAATCATAATGACTTTGACATTAAGACTTTGTCATTAAACGCTCTGACACGGATAAGACGTATAAGGGCTTTAAACTGGGGATTCCTCCACTCATAGGCGATGGGCTAGCAACCTGTCACTATACCTGAATCTCCATTCCATCAGAGAGCCCACTATTCAGCTAAGCGTGGCCTTCGAGTCTCACGACTCTTGGCTCTGTCTACCCCTTAAAGGATAAAGACGTGATTCTATGTACGAAAGTATGTACGGATAAGATGTGAGATTGGCTTAACTTATCGTTATCATAACATCTTTCTTATCGAGTGATGGTGTTAGATTTTTTTTTAAATCACGTGAAGGAATTTGACATGACTTGATGTCTTCTCGTATACACTAGTAAAATGAACAGTCAACGCTACTGTGCAGGACTGTTCAATACAATGAGGGTTAGACTGTTCATGACATTGAGGGTTAACGTATTAACACTCCCGAGTTGGGCCTACTGGCGAGTATGGTCATGGTACGATACTGTCATTTGAATTTGACACATGTCAGGCAGGTTGCACGTGACAAAGGCAGCATATTTGACAGGTGTCTTTACTCGTAAGTGCTGACATCTGAATATTTAAACGCGATAGCCCTCATTATAACGATATATCTTTCATCAACTTCTTAGAGTTAAAGTCAAAGGCAATTTTTTTTATTGGAACTTGGCCTTCAAAGAAGGCTCTTTTTCACGTCGAAAACTAATTATTTAATCATAATGTGTTATGTCTCAAAGCTACAAATTACTAGCATTTCGGAACGACCACTGCTGAGAAGAAATGCCGAAAGAAACTCATGAATCAGTCTTGGTCGCCTAATATGGGGCTATTTATTAACTCTATACATACACTAGATTGTGTACAATCAAAAATAAAATATAAATATAATAAAACATGTAATGTTATGTTTGTGAATCTAACAGAATTTTTTTTCGTAAAAATTTCAAGGTTTACGTGCAAAGTATCAAAAAAGTTTCGCTGTCTGTATCGAAGTTTGAAAACTTTTGAGATTCATCGCGAATCGCAATCTCAAAGGCGCGATAGAAATAACAAAACATCGTTTAATTAGTTTAATTTTAGTTAGTCAAACTAAGTTTTATTGACTATCGAGAACTGACAGGCAATTTAAGCAATTTTCTTTGAGTGCTTTCTAAAGACCGTTTGTAAATTTGAAATCTTTTCACAAACTAACAAAAACCTCAACTAATTAAAACTTTAAACGACCTGAGTTCAGTACTTTTTGGTATTACTTACAATATTTTTTTAAAGGTAATTTGACCATTGCTCCAGGTGGACTGCATACTTAATTAATTTCCGCGGGATCGCACGCTTGAATTTTCCATGGTATCATTGCCTTTTCCCTATATGGACGGTAGGGTACCTTTCATCCCGGGAAAAAGCACTGTTCCCGTGGGGGAAAAAATACCGGGAGTAGCACATAGGGTACTTTTTATCCAGAAATTTCCACGGGAGCGAAGCCCTGAGGCGCGGCTAGTATAAAATAAGAAATAAAATGACATGTTGGAGACATCCATAACGTTGAGTGCCGAATAGGCATTTATTTGCAAAAATTACCCCAACCCTTGGACAAGGCTTAATAAAAGAGCCGAGCGTGCCTGACCGGAAGTCGGCCATATTTTATTTATGGCCACGTGAAACCCGCTTGAAACCCTTGTGTGGACGTGAATACCTTTTATTTTTATTGATTTTAAATATGGCAGGGGAGGGCAAAGGATATCCCTTCTAATATAGTAGAACTGTAGAGTTTTGTGTTAGCGTAGATCTTTGGAAATTCTTTAGGGAGTGTAGGAACTTAGTCCCGAACCCATGCTCGTAGGTAATGATACATATATTGAGCTATCCTACACTTACACATGCACATTATGCACAAATTGTTAAATATCCGAATAAACTTTACACATAAATTATTTTTTATTTCACTAAATAATTATGATTTATTCTATGTTATTATAATAAATTAAAAACTAAAATACAAGCTAAATTAAAATACCTACTAAAATTAAAAACTAAAGAATACAAAAAAAAAAAATATAATTACAAGTTGTAAAGCCCCTCAAGAGCGTAGCCCCACGGCAACGTGCCCAAAAGGCTGGCTGCATTGCCAAGTTGTATGGCAATGCTTAGCCTTTGGCCAAAGAAGCTGCCAGCCCGTTGGTCACGGGTACACATAAATAAAACATACTGACATAGGAAACAAGCTAATTGTTAAAGAATAAAAAACACGACTGACCACTCACATAGCTTATGTCACTCGGAAGAAATCTAAAAATACCTCTCACATCAAAATCTGTTCAGCCGTTCAGGACTTATGGCGGAATAGAGAAACTTACATACATTCATATTTACATACATGAACCCTGAAAACGTGACACTCCTTTTTTGGTCAGTCGTGTAAAAAAAGAAGAAAACAAATTAATTAATAAAAGATACTGACATAGACTAATGTTATTAAAGATTAACAAAATCGTATAACTTTCAGGTACAATTTACATTTTCGAAAATTAAAACGTCTACTCTTAAATGAGTCTTGTCCTCCGATACCGTACAACATTTTATTTCAGACATCGATATTTCGATGGAATTGTATTCCTATTGAACAAATGTACAACCATAAAGTTGTCTACACACACTCGCACACTGTCTACACACACATACACAAGCGCCTCGACCTTCCAATCCCATCAAGACCTTAGCAACTCGAAGGAATCGGAAAAAATAAATCACTTGAACATAATTGTATTGTCTCCGATATAGCCCCGTATAATCGAGTGGTATCGATTCGACTCGATGCAAGGCCAGAATCGATAGCAGACTGGTTCGTTATTTATTAATATTTGTATTCGAAAATGGAACGCGGGTTCTGAATGCTTTTGATAAACGTGTATTGTTGTTTTTTTATTGGATGTAAAGTGAAGAACCTTTACTGATTGCGTTTTGTTTGATACGATGGCTTCGCCTTAAGGTTTCGCTTTTGTAGAAATTTAGCGACATTAAGTCTAAATACATACATAGAATCACGTCTTTATCCCTTACGGGATAGACAGAGCCAAGAGTCGTGAGACTCGAAGGCCACGCTTAGCTGAATAGTGAGCTTTCTGATGGAATGGAAATTCAGATATAGTGACAGGTTGCTAGCCCATCGCCTATAAGTGAAGGAAACCCCAGTTCAAAGCCATTTCCCTCGATTGACTTTTACAATCTGCGCGGGAAAAGCAGCTGGCACATTCTATGTTTTTTCTTCGCTCCCAGACCAGCATGGAAGCATGAGTCTAAATAGATATGTTTTTATAGATTTTAACCTACCTGTGTCCGGAATTTCATCACGATCTGCTCAATGATGAAGACGTTATTGAGTTACAGACATCTTTCCTACTAAACCTTTAAGAATATTTTTAAAGTATTTATCACCTACATTAATCAATACAAAAAGTATGCAATTTATCCTCACGTAGTTCTATTAAATCCGCCTATTGTGCAATTACAGTCGTATTTTTACAATAATGGTAAAATAAATCATAAATAAATATATATAAAATTCTACCTTTACTGAGTGCCTGACAGACAACACACAACAAAATTAGACATCTCTTTAGTCGTATTTCCTCATGACTGAGGGTCGTGGTCATTATATGGAATGAAACACACACAACGACTCTCATGGCAATTTTAATGGAGTGGTTGCCATTGCCTTTTCCATTTCACACACGAGCTGATAATCGTCAACCAGAGTGCAGGTTTCCTCAAGATGTTTTCCTTCACCGGAAGCAAGTGGTGGTCGATGAAAACTAACATGAGTCAGATTGGTATACAAACTCATGTAGCCCGGGCAGGATTCGAACCAGGGATTTTGTATCCACAGGCGCGCGCCCTACCACTCGGCCACCACCGCTTCAAATTAGACATAGGAAGCCGAAAATTAACATATAAGTTCCTAAGGGAGTGTGTGTAGGGCAGTACTAAGAGAGGATTTCCCGAAATTTTCACGTGAACGAATTCCCGGGCTCATGCTAGTAAACAAATATTTCCCAATTTTCCATAACAATGCCGTAATCCATATACAAACAAAAACAAATCTTATAAAAACACATTGTTTGTGATTGAAGCATCGATATTGGGATGTCAATCTCATGTGTCTACGGCTGAAGAGCCGTGTCGCCTAAACTAATGTCACCCTTGACACTCTTATTTACTGTTATCATACAAATTACTATATTTTTTGCCGGAAAAAGTCCTTTGTATAGTTTAGTTATTTTGTTTTGTTTTTTTTTTTTTGTTATAAGTGACGTAAAGATTTACAAAGATTTCTTGAGCTGTTTTAAGATTATCAGTAGTTGTTTATATTATTCATTTTGCAAACTTGATATTAGTTCAATAATTTTTCAATCAATTTAATACATAAAAACTATTTTTAATTAATGAAATACTTTTAAATAAATAAATTACACAATTAACCGCATTTACATACCAAATCGCTATATTTATTTTTTTACTAATAAAAATCAAGCTTGTGCATCTAAAGCGATTTGTTATACAAAGATAAGACAGCTATTTTAGTAGTCTGCCATTTTGAAAAATTAATAGATAACGCATTTATTTTCATCTAGAATTTAAATCCTAATTAACTCATGAATAAAAATTGTATACATACATATATCATCACGCATATTTATACTTTGTTCATCTAAATATAAAATATAAAAGATCAATGGCCCATACACAATATTTTACTACGACGCCCACTCAAATCGTAGCTCGTAGCTCGTAGCGTCGTAGCCGCTACGGCGGTCGTAGACCCGCTACGAGAAAATGCTTTCTTTGACTGGATGGAGAGTGGAATTAGCGTTCAATTGAATATGTATCTGGGGCAGTGGCTTTAAAGTGGGTGGATAAAGTGGGTGAATGAGGTGGGTGATAACGAGTTTTTTTTGTTTTATTGTTACATCCCACATGTTGAATATTTATTATTTTTTACGTAGTTATTATATATTATATTTTACGTAGTTATTTTTTAGGGAAATAAACAAATTTATTTTCGAATTAAAAATACTCTATTGTACCAAAAGAAGTATAATGTTTTCAAGGTTCATGTAAATGTACCTATATGTTAGATGACTATAATTATTTGTCATATTATTCCTATTAGAAATTTTATTTATTTTATTTCCAATTTATTGAAGCTCAAAAATTTAATATAGGTAATAAATTTTTACAATATCTTCGCTATTCGACAGTCTTAATTTTATTTATTTAAGTAAATAAAACAAATCAATCCATTAGTACAACCTCACAAAACCACGGAAACTGTATTACATTTTAGATCAATTGAAAAAAAACAACCCAAACAGATTGGCCCAAAATTCGATCTCAGTTCACACAAAAAACCTTGACTGATTGTATTCCCTTAAAGCAAAAACTATCAAAAGGCTCCAATACTAACTCAGAATCCCAAAGGCATTTGACAGTCTATAACTCTGCTACGCCGTAGCACCGCTACGAACTTTCGTAGACCTTTTGCTACGACATTTATGACGATCCTACATCTCACAATATCTTTTTTACCGCACAAATGTCAGATATAATAAAAATATACAGGGTGTTACAACAAATTGAAATGCTAGAGGTGAGTGGTTACGAGTGGTAGTAATTTTATTTGTTTGTGGCTAGTTGGCTTTGAAATCTTTATGTAAAGTTATGAAAAAAGAAACCATACCTGAACTCTGGTTGATGATTATCAGCTAGTGTGTGAAATGGAGAAGGCAATGGCAAACCACTCCATTAAAATTGCCAAGAGAGTCGTTGTGTGTGTTTCATTCCATATAATGACCGCGACCCTCAGTCATGAGGAAATACGACTAAAGAGAGATTATAAACTAGCTTGTGCCCGCGACTTCGTCCGCGCGCTAAGTGACGAATCAAGATGAAACCTACGCCAGATTTTAAGTTAGACCTTCAACAATATTACTGTGAAAACCGCATCATATTTGGTCCAGTAGTTTTTTCGTGATGCGCGTTCAATCATACAGACAGACAAAAATTTCTAAAGAAGATTGTTTTGACTTCTATTGGCCCTATAAAGACTCCCCATATTTTTTTTCTTAAATATCTCAGTAGACACAGACTAGTTTTATTATATGAATTGATGATATTGATATAAAAGTGTTTCTGTTTGTCCTACTTTTACGTCAAAACTGAATAATTGATTGATGTAGTTTTTTTGTGTGGAGATAGTTGGATGACTGGAAAGTGACATCGCCGTGGTAACGAATTAATTTTGTAATTTTATACAATTAACAGTATTTTCCTCCACCAGGATATATATTATCCTAACGATTTATATCTAAAATCACGACCCACAACCGACCGATATTCTAATACAGTAAAAACAGTAATTTACCAGATAAGGATCTATTGATTTATCTATAAAATTAGGAATATATATTATATTTCATGACATGGCACAATTACCAGGAAAATTGCGCCTTAAAATGTTAAGTAGTTCAAAGAAAAATGGAAGAAAAACTGCTTCAAATATCTTCAAAAACAAGCATTTTACTGAGAAATCATTTTTACAAGTGGAGTACTCTCGTCAAGAATACAATAACGAAGATAACTAATAATTGCTAAAATAATACAAAATTGAATGAATGAATAAATGAATGAATGAAGTTGACTGAACGTTACGTGTATTACCAGTTTTTATAAAGATACTTTTGCTTGAAAGAAAAGAAAAAACAGGGTATAAGTACATGAACACATTGAATTGTATCAAAATGTTCTATGCACAATATTACGTCGTGGCGTGAACCACGACGCTGGTCTTCTGCTTGCGACTTCGTCCGCGCGTAATTTACTGTTGTTAATATGTTAGGTTCTAAACTGTATTAAGATCCTGAGCCAGTTTTTAAGTAAGACCTCCAAAAATACTACTATGACCGCATCAATTTTCATTTAGTAATTTTTACACGACTGACCAAAAAAGGAGTGTTATGTTTTCAGGGTTCATGTATGTAAATATGTAAGTTTCTTTATTCCACTGTAAGTCCTGAACGGCTGAACAGATTTTGATATGAGAGGTATTTTTAGATTCCTTGCATTCCTCCGAGTGACATAGTCTATGTGAGTTGTTAGTCGTGTTTTTTATTTTTTAATAATTAGCTTGTTATGTGATGTGCATCCAAACATACTGCGGGCAAAAGCAAGTGAAATATATTTGGTTTTTTTTTCGTTTAAATAAACGGAGAACGTTTAAGCTGCTTAAGAGCAGTACAGCTTAACTACAGCTAAAATTTAGTAGCTTACTAGCTTAAGTTAAACAACGACAATGTTGCTTGATAATACGTTGTATTTTAATAAGCTTTATACAAAATTTAATTTTTGAGACGAGCTTTTATTGCCCTTAATATATTGGCTTTGATAAAAAATGCAGTTATTGTTCTTGGCACATTTTTAGTTTTTTTTAAACTTTTTTTTCTATATTTTGGGCCTATTTTTGACATAGTATAAGTTTTTAGTTAGTAAGTATTAGTGTATTTTGTTATTGTTTGATTAAATGAAATACTGTAACACAGTTGGAGATAATGCAGCAGTGGAGTTTGTTGCGCCACCTCTTCTCAGCAATTTTATGACGTCAAAATTACTGAGAAGAGATGTATTAACTTAACTATAAAACAAGAATATGACGATTTAAAAGCTATTATTAAGCCTATTATTACTACTATTATATTGCTATTTTTAAGCCTATTTAAATAAAAACGATTGACTTTGACAAAAAAATGTTCTGTTCAATAAATATTTATAGGGGGCCATTTTCATTTGACCTCTATAAAGAAACCTGCACACATAGACTATTCAGTTTGTCTCCGCTAGACGACGGTAGTCGTCAAGTTATGTCAAATAACATTTAAAAAAAATTTACACCAATGTCACTTCATTAGAAAGAGGAATATTATTAAGTAGTCTATATGGATTTTAACATATATTATACCTTTGAACACGGTTTCAAATCCTGCACAGTTGCTGACAAGGGGCGTCACGGACAGACAAACGCCGCGGGAGCTTTTAGTTCCTAACATATATGCGTACAGATGGATAAGCAGGTAATTGTTCAAAGTACTATGTTACTTAACTGCTTCCTTGTTATAGTATTTTAAACGTCTTCTAAAGGCATTACGGTGTTTTATTCCACGCCAGACCGAGAAGCAAGAAGTATTTTGAAGAAGTGGCAATAGAAAGGCTTCGAATGCTAAGGTAAGAAAGTATTTGTCGTAAATTTCATATAAAACGTATTCTAAATAGTCTACATACATTTAGTAACCAAATCATAACAATAGTAGTTTAATAATGGCTATGATTATATTTATAATATGACTATTAGTATGTGACTATTTAAATCATTCTTTCGTGCTTCGGAATTTTCATTATACTTTGTTTCTAAGTCATACAGAACAACGGACAATGCCCCGTTGTACTTTCTCTCCGTCACTCATATGAATTTATATCACCATCGCGTACCAACAACGATTTCATAGGAGTATGATAGCAATATTGCTATTCTTATATAAACAACAGAGAAAAATTGACCCAGGTCATTAACCGCGTTTCTGTCCTCCTCAGAAACGGAATCTACACGACATTAAGTAGCTTCCAATCTCGTAAGACTGTAATGGCATAGTTCTTATATAAAAGACTACAGAGAAAAATTTGCCCAGGTCGTTAACCGCGTTTCTGTCCTCCTCAGAAACGGAATCTACACGACATTAAGTAGCTTCCAATCTCGTAAGACTGTGATGGCATAGTTCTTATATAAACGACTACTGAGAAAAATTAGCCCAGGTCATTAACCGCGTTTCTGTCCTCCTCAGAAACGGAATCTACACGACATTAAGTAGCTTCCAATTTCGTAAGACTGTGATAGCATAGTTCTTATATAAATGACGACAGAGAAAAATTAGCACAGGTCATTAACCGCGTTTCTGTTCTCCTCATAAACGGAATATACACGACATTAAGTAGCTTAACAAATAGGACACCGGCGATGACAAATCACCTGCTCTGATTATGTCATCTTTTACATACAGAACTTGAATCATCTTTTAAAGCCGAGCGTCAAAATATTACGGAGTAATGTTAAGAAATGTAATCCTAATTTATATTTGCACATTACCGCCACAAATATATGTTTTTGACGACGCAAACTTTATATAACAGGCGCCTGCTTAATATTTTAATTCCTAATTTCGCTTCGGCGTCCTGAAGTGTACAGGATTACAGAACAATTTCCATTTTAAATTCTACTTGAAATTTTAATAAGACAATTTTGTCTGTACTTCGTTCCGTTAGCGCCTACACGACTTTCCCGCGCTTTTACATACATGGTCTCAAATCGAAAGATGTGAAACTCTTTTCTCCAACAAACTTTTTCGATATTATCCATCGTTAGAACTTTTAGGTACTAGGTTATCATGAACAAGTAGGTCATACATTCACCCGGCATTAGGTACTTGTATACCTCGATTCGTATCTATTAAACTTCGTCCAAACGACCACAATCACAGAAACGCATAAAACACTGGCACACAAAGCGATGATTTTGATGAGCTATAAAAAAATAAACAGTTGTCGATGGTATGGTAGAATTACGGTTTTAAAAAAATCGAAAAGCGCACGCGCGTTCCTGTGCGCGCCATCCGTGCTTTTCGCGCGGCAGCTGCGATGATACTAACGTAGTAGAACCTGGAAAGGCTTTAGCTGCCCCAACAGCCCCCCTCCCCCCTCCGACACCCCTTTGAGCCCTCGGCCACGGCTACTACCCTAAAAGCGATACGTCGCAGATCTTAACACCCCCTCGTTGCATTTTCAAACCAAATTCTTAGCAACTGAACTCATTCTTGCGTGCCAGTGCGCTTGATTTTCCAACGGTAAGATTGTATGTTCGAAAAGCGAATGCACGTTTCCTCCCAAGTCAACAGGCCTTATGAGTCTTGCTATTGTTAATAAATTTTCAACCTTATCTTTTACGTTTCAAAGTTTTAATTACATTATTATTCGAATCTAAGGTGAGCAAAGTATGGTATATGTGTGTGTACAAGTGTCCGATTCGATTATGTTGTAATTGTTATGTAGTTTAGAATAATAATAGTCCTTATCGACTTAATTATAAGAGACATATTCGTCTATCAAAGACAAGTTTTCCAAATCTACTGTTTGCTTTCCACAGTTCATAAGCTGAGAAATACTTAGAATAAAATTCATTGTGATAATGGACTCTATTGTTCAGTAATTTGAGTTTAATATAGGTTATGTTGTAATAATAAGAAAAATCGAAATTTAACACCGAGCTACTCAAATTAATGCTTGAATAAATTTAGTCAAATGGCAGTAATAAATGCACTTCTCTAGTTGCATTTATTTTTGGACAATGCAACGTCACTTAAGCTCCGAATACCGAGATGAATATTAGATAGATCTATTTGTGCAATGAAGCGGTGGTGGCCGAGTGGTAGGACGTCCGCCTGTGGCTGCAAAGGTCCTAGGTGCGAATCCTGTCCGTGCTACATGACTTTGTATACCAATCTGACTCATGTACCTATGTTAGTTTTTATCGACCACCACTTCCTTCCGGTGGAAAACATTGTGAGGAAACCTGCACTCTGGTTGAAGATTATCAGCTAGTGTGTGTAATAGAAAAGGCAATGGCAAACCACTCCATTAAAATTGCCAAGATAGTCGTCGTGTGTTTTATTCCATATAATGACCACGACCTTCATTTATGAGGAAATACGACTGAAGGAGGAAGATTTGTGCAATGGGTTAAAATTTTAAACGTTTTACACCCTGTGCTTTTGTGAAGATTATCTTATAAATATTTTGCCTGTTGCTTCTTTTCAAACAGATAAGGAAAAGAAAATAGTGTTGACATTGAATGTGCAGTATAGTATCTAAATCGTATAGACCTTAGTGGTGTGGTGATCGCGTCCATTTACCATCCAAGTCTGAATTAGTGTTGCAGCAATAGTGTTGACTATCGATAGTATTGTCAATAGAATTGTGACCTTGAAAAATAGTCACACTATCGATAGGTCTATCGATAGCATCGATACTATCGATTTTTTCTAATCGATAGTATTGACACTTATATTTCAGCAAACAATCGATACTATCGCACTATCGATAGCTTGTAAAAATTCAATAGTATTGTAAATATTGTAATTCAATAGTATCAAAAAGCAATACTATCAATAGTTTTGGTTATCATCAATAGTATTGCAAACTATTAGCTATCGATACTATCGATAGGCCTATCGATAGTATGACTATTTTTCAAGGTCAACTATCGATAGTCAAACTATCGATAGTCCTGCAACGCTAGTCTGAATGTCTTGAGTTCTATTCCCAGCGCTTGCAATAATTTTACAATTACATATTTCTCCAAACGTCCTCAAAAGCTTTCGCTTTTATAATATAGCTCTAGCGTTTTAGTATAGAATTTTCTAAAAGCTATACATAGTAAATGGAGCTCTGTTATTTATCGTCTAGATTTTGACAAACGACCATCTGCTTCTCCTGATTCTCAGACTGACACAAGACAAATACCCAGCATTACTTGTTTTATTTCGTCTGTAAACCAATTTGCGGGTAGACGAACCGTTTTATTGGTAGCTATATAGCTTTTTTATTTTTCTCGTATTTTTGGGGTTTACCTCAAAAGGCAAAAACGGAACCCTTATAAGATCGCTTTGTTGTCCGTCTGTCTTGTCAACCTTTTTTTTTATCAGGAACGCCTAAAGGTATCAAGTTGAAATTAATATCGAATTCTTGGATTCACGGTCTCTTTCTACAAAAAACCAACCAAAATTATACGTTAACGCGATCAAGAGATATTACCGTAAATTTTGAGAATTTTCGCATATTTTGCAATTTTAGGCAGCAATCAAAACCTATGGGGTACTTCCCGTTTATCTAAAATTATGAAATTTGGCAAAGCAAGGTCTAACAGTACTTATCTATACATATAATAAAACAGTAAAAATATTTTGTCTGTACATTTAATATTTTTGACTGAAATGGATAGAGGGAGACCTAAAAAGAACAATAGAAAGCAAAAAAATTTTTTGGAATTTCTTGTCTGTCTGTCTGTCTGTCTGTCTGTCTGTCTGTCTGTCTGTCTGTCTGTCTGTCTGTCTGTCTGTATGTATGTACGCGTTTCACGCAAAAACTACTGGACGGATTTGAATGAAACTTTTTTTGTTGTATAGCTATTAAGCCTGGGCAACATATAGGCTATAATTCATTTTGAAAACTGGAACACCTGATGAAGAACCATAACAGAACAGCTAAACTATAAGTAATATAGAAATGGTGCCTTAACAAAAATCGTTCAACCTGATGAACATTTTCTGCTGACGTATAAAAATTGAAGATCTGGAACATCTGATGAAAAGCTCCAAGAGACCAGCTACACTATAACATATATGGAAATGGCGCCTTAGCAAAAATCGTTCAACCTGATGAGCATTTTCTGCTGACGTATAAAAAATGAAGATCTGGAACATCTGATGAAAGCTCCAAGAGACCAGCTACACTATAACATATATGGAAATGGCGCCTTAGCAAAAACAGTTCGACCTGATGAGCATTTTCTGCTGACGTATAAAAATTGAAGATCTGATAAATAACTTCAAGAGACCAGCTACACTATAACATATACGGAAATAGCGCCTTAGCATAACTTGGTTAATCTGATGGGCATTTTCTGTAGACGTGGAATATAGATAAAAATGGAAGATTGGAACACAGGAAACAGTTTGGAACACAAAAAGACTTTTCATCTAAGCCAAAGTCACGCGGGCGAAGCCGCGGGCGACAGCTAGTATAAAAATAAATCCGAAAATTGTAAATATGTTTTTGGAAGTCTGAGAATAAGTGGTACAAACTTATTTTTGCGCTGGATTCTGTATGAAACTTAGGGATCGAACTTCAAATTTAAGCTTGTTATTGAAACTAGTTGGTCTTTTAGTTAGAGCTATAATGTGAGATGCTTTGCGTGTACGGAACCCTCGGTGCACGAGTGTGACTCGCACTTGGCCGGTTTTTTTCTCATATCTAAATGTAAATTTGTTTCCTAAAAGCATAATACAGGTTTACAATGTTTTAATATCTCCAAACTGCAGATAAACGGCACCTTAATTTAATCAAAATCTGTCAAGTAAATTTTGCGTGATTAAATAACAAACATACTTACAAACTCACATTACTAGCTTTTGCCCGCGGCTTCGCCCCCGTGAATTTCCCACGGGAACAGTGTTTTTTCCCGGGATGAAAAGTACCCTATCTCCTTCTCAGTACTTCTAACTACCTATGCGTATGCGAAATTTCAGGAAGATTGGTTCAGTATATAAAGCGTGAAAAGGTAAAAAACTAACAATAAATAAACAAACAAATAAACAAACTCACTGTCGCATTTCTATTATTAGTTGGGATTAAGATAGTATTTCCTCACAATTACTTTCAGTGGAGTCCTCATACAAGCTTTCAAAAGTTTCACACCGAAAACTCCTCAAAGCTAATAGGGTTTCCATTTTTAATGCATCCTTAGAAAGGTTGCCGAGGTCGCGTCCTTGCCCATCACCTGTATCGAACGGTGTTATTTGTTTTTCTTAAATATTCGGCCATTTTTAACCTACTGGCGACCAAAAAGGAGTATCATGTTCTAAGGGTTCATGTGTGTGAGCTTAATTACTAATAGGTATTTAAAGTATTTAAATCTTTTTTCATATCTCATACTCGGAAAGAAGTGTATATTTGATCCTAGTATCGGGTTGAACATGCTTCTTCCCTCACGCGGGAGAGAATGTTTCATACAAATTCATTTGCACCCTAGGGAGGGAATGAATTTTCAAAATAGAACATAATATATTCCTTTAGGAATCAGGCTACTTTCATAAATTTAGAAAAAAAATTCTAAAACTTTTTTTTTTATGTCTATGGCTAATTTCTACGTTCTACACAGAAAAAAATACCGACTTTGAAAAAAACTCAAAAGAACTTCGTTTAAAGATATTTTTTTTCTATGTCTTTGGATGCTACATGTATTAGCCAATAGTAGGTAGCATGAAAAAATTCATTTTTTATAAAAAACAATTCTGCTGTATTTAGAATTAAAAAAAAACCAGAACGTGGAAGCGGCGGCTATGACTCCGTAATTCCATGTTCAAAATTTTAAAAGACTACAGATATTACTATTTCATAAGCTATATCGAAATCCAAAATCTCGGTTTTATTGTCAATAGTTTATTTTATAGTGTTTTTATTGTTTTCTTTCCTTGTATTCGAAATGAAAAGTAGAGTACCTACTACGGGTGAATGACATCAATTCATACTCGGATTATAGCCGCCTTCGCTGCGCTCGGGCGTCTAAACACCTCGTATGTAATTGATGTCATCCGACCCTAGTAAAGCAATCTACTATTTGTTCGATTTTTTGTAAATCTTTTTAATTTTATGCCTTTCATAAATCTATTATCTGTTCTTTTTTTTTGTGTATTTGACACTGGTATCTGTCATTACTTGATCACTATACCCATGTATCAGCAGCCTTATATTACACATATATTTTATCACTAATATTATATATGTATATATATAACTAATCAGTCAACAAGTGTACAGGTTTCGTATTTTAGTCTCAAAATATATCTAAAACTTTGAACAAAATAATAGTTTGTAATTCTGGTAGTACTTTTGGCTATATCCCAGCATATAATAGTGTCCAAAGTTTTCGCATATATATCAATAAAATATATGCCTTTAGTCATACGGGAGGTATTCCGTTGACTTTCTCAATTTTAACTAGTTAGTTAACGTAAACTTAAAAATCTTTCTTGGTATTCTTGGTATGGTATTCCATTTTTTTCCTGTTACTATAATCTTCTAATTAACCGTCAATAATTAAATATAACCCTTAATTATTAAATGACTTCCAAAAAAATTAGACTTTCTTTAAAAGTTATTCAAAATTATGTGCATAAAGTAATGTACAACTTCGTTGTTACCTTTGTATTTATTTTCAAAATTGACTTTTTAGTTCTTACTACTTACTCACTCCAATGGCTCGACGACGCAAAGAGGATCTCGGCCTCCGATACTAGAAGCTTCCACTCCTTCCTGTTCTGCTCTACTTTCTGCCTGTTTTAAGTTCTTAAGTGTTAACCTATTGTTGTGTTAAGCTATTGGTCTTTCTAATAAGTAAAATAAAAAGAGTTCTTCTTCATCTTGACATGTCGACACGGCTGATCAAATTGTAAGGACCAATATGAAGCCACTGAAACAGCATTATCTTTTGCTGCATACAGGTCCCAGGAAAAAGAAATTGGTTCATATTTAAAATCAAATTATATATTAATAATATTGTATCAATGATTACCAGTAAATAAATAACTACAAGCTTATCAGTACAAACTCAACATCCTTTCCGAAAGGAAAATAACTCTTCCTTCCATTACAATAAAGTTCATCTTCATTAACATGAGCTCTTTGACCCAGACAGTAGGTGGCCTCAATTTTTCTGTCCCCCTGTATTTTTATAGAACACTCAATATTACTATTTAAAGAACATTTAATTGGCTAGATGACTTACATTTATATTGCCATCAATATAAGTGCCTTAGTACAATAGAAACAATCGGTACTACATTTAGGCTAGTCATGACGTCATAATCCTAACTAATATTATAAAAGTGAAAGTGTGTTTGTTTGTTACCACTTCACGATTTATCTACTGAACCAATCTTTCTGAAATTTAGCATACACATAGTTAGAAGTACGGAGAAGGACATAGGGAACCTTTTATCCCGGGAAAAGGCACGGTTCCCGTGGGAAATTCACGCGGGCGAAGCCACGGACGAAAGCTAGTTTGCTATATTTTCTAAATCAGACTATGTTTATTTGTTTGTTTGTTTGTAAACTCTTTATTGCACATACACATAAGAAAATTACAAATGATAATGAAACAAAAAGAGAGGCGTACAATGGCGGACTTATCCCAAAAAGGGATTCCTTCCAGTCAACCAAGTGTTTGAAAGGAATATTTGAATGAAATAAGTTCATCTTCATTAATTTCATAGAAGATTATTTGTTGATGTCATAATATTTTTTGCAACATTATTGTCTAATCTGTGCTAAGTTCTGTAATTCTCTGTTTCGATCTAATGGGATCAACGGGACTTTTTCAGTTGTGAAGTCGAAAAAATAAATGACTCGAAAACAAAATTATTTCATGTAATATTACGTTTATGAGGATACGTCCTTTACAAAAATTGTTACTTATTTTTAAGGTTTTGCGATCATTCATACATTTTTTGATTTCATGTCTCTAAATATACCAACAATACCTATTAAAAGGTTGACAAATAAGTGGTCTATATCCAGAAAGCATATAATCCTAACTAATATTATAAATGCGAAAGTGAGTTTGTTTGTTTATTTGTTTGTTACCTTTTCACGCATCTACTGAACCAATCTTCCTGAAATTTTGCATCTACACATAGTTAGAAGTACAGAGAACGACATGGGAAAAATTTCATTCCGAAAAGAAGCACTTTTCCCGTGAAAAATTCACGCGGGCTAAACCACCGGTCCTGGCAGAATAGGAAAACCCAAGAAGAGCTAGCATGATGTCGTCAAGGAGGATATGCGTGCCAATGGTCTCACAACTAGGATGCCGAAGACCATGCGAAGTGGAGAAGAAAAAGAAGGAAAGCGGACCCTGGGCTTCAACGCGTATGCTGAGGATGTAACCGGGAAAGCGCTCAGATGAGAGAGAGATCTAATTCAAGTTAATTTGTAGACCATTCAATCCTAATCTATACATTATGAGGTGGGTTACGAATATCAATGAAAATCCCAGGGTAAAACTATGGAAAACTTTACTATCACACACACAGTTTTACAACATATAAAAAATAATGAAAATGAGTTCGGAAAAATCCCTACAAACAGTTCGTGTTTGCATTTAGTGCAGACAGGAGTTAGTTAACTAAGAAAAGATTGCGCAGGGGTCGCGGCGAGCGACACACCACGAGACGTGTTTAAGAGAACCCGGTCGTCGGCAGACTGCCTGTGCTGGCCGCCGCAAGCGCCTGGCGCTGGGGTGACGCAGTACGCATGCGCGTTAGGCGGGCGCAACTCCCGAGAGAGAGAGATAGCGACATGTGGAATGTGGCTATCTCTATCTATAGCGCACGGGCACGCAACAGCGCGATTCACGGACTGGGCGGTGGTTTACTATAACATATAATAAAACAGTAAAAATATTTTGTCTGTACATTTAGTATTTTTGACTGAAATGGATAGAGGGACACTTAAAAAGAATAATAGAAAGCAAAAAACCATTTTTTGGAATTTCTTGTCTGTCTGTCTGTATGTATGTACGCGTTTCACGCAAAAACTACTGGACGGATTTGAATGAAACTTTTTTTGTTGTATAGCTATTAAGCCTGGGCAACATATAGGCTATAATTGATTTTGAAAACTGGAACACCTGATGAAGAACCTTAACAGGACAGCTAAACTATAAAAAATATGGAAATGGTACTTTTGCAAAAGTTTATCAATATGACGAGCATTTTCTGTTGACGTATAAAAATCAAAGATCAGGATCATCTGATGAAGAATTTCTAGAAACCAGCTACACTATTACATATATGGAAATGGCGCCTTAGCAAAATTCGTTCAATTTGATGAGCATTTTCTGCTGACGTATAAACATTGAAGATTATAGAACATCTGATGAAGAACTCCAAGAGACCAGCTGCTCTATAAAATAAATGGATATAGGGCCTTAGCAAAATTCGTTTAACCTGATGAGCATTTTCTACTGACGTATAAATAGACAGGACACGGGATAGGACAAAGAGGGCCTTGGGGTGGGAGTGGTGGTATACGGTAAATTGTAGATAACGAGCAGACGAAGATCGTTTTTTGAATGAAACTTACTACTTACTTGATTTGTTTACTTTTGATTCATTTTAACACCGCGACTGTACAAAGAGTACCTAATATATTCCCGCGGGACACGGGATAACCAAATGGCTGAAATTTTGAGTACTGGAGTTTAGGTTACTACAGTTTGAAACACAAAAAGATTTTTCATCTAAGCGAAACTCACGCGGGCGAAGCTGCGGGCAACAGCTAGTCTAGTTACTAATAATATAAAATGTAATGCGAAAGTGAGTTTGTTTTTTTATTTATTTATTTGTTTGTTTATATATTTGTTACATCTTCACGCTTTATCTACTGAACCAATCTTGCTGAAATTTCGCATACACATAGTTAGAAGTACTGAGAAGGACATGGCTACCTTTCATTTCGGGAAAAAGCACTGTTCCCGTGGGAAATTCACGCGGGCTAAGCCGCGGGCAAAAGCTAGCTTGATATATGTTTTCACATAGTTATTTGTGTGTGACCGTAACCAGTTACAGCATGAGCAAGGGCACCTTGTGAAGAACCTTTTTAGTAGCATTACGTAAAAGAAAATTATAAATATCATTATTAATGACCAAGTTACACGTGATGGCGTCTTTACATGTAAAGTTCAATGTTCTCACAGAACTGTAGTATAGAGCTACTTTGCTTTATTTGACTTTTATGTTGGTTTTAAATAAATTTTGTCAACAGTTCTACAAATAGGTCCTTACATATTATAAAATAACTAGCTGGCGCCTGCGACTTCGCTCGCGTTAATCCTTTCTTAGCGGATGCCTGTCATTACCTGCATGCCAAATTTCAGCCCGATCCGTCCAGTGGTTTGGGCTGTGCGTTGATAGATCACTATGTCAGTCAGTCAGTCACCTTTGAGTTATATATGTATAGACAGAAGTCCCTCTCTGCGTCTGTCTGTTCACGATAATCATTATATTTATGAAATAATTTGAAACGATTTCTCGTAAATGAATCACCTGTTAATACAACTCACACGCACACTACTCGTCTGTTATTGTGTGTGTGTGCAGATAAATATGCCCACCGTCATTTTGTGTGTGATCAAAGTATGTTGTAGTTCGAGTCGAATGCAAAATGTTAAATTATAGTTTTATATAGATTTAAGTAAGTGTGTAAAATCAATAATTATTTGTTTTTAAGATCGAATCAGATATGACACACAAATATATTAAGATTTTTGTATATCTTTTGTTAATTATAAATTGTTTGTAAATTTAAGAATAAAAAAAATAATGAAAATGAAAAATGCGGTTTTCACTAATGGACGTGAGAAAGATTTGGTGTATAATTAAAAAGCAAAAGCTGGTCTTTTATATTGAAAACAACGGCAAAAATCATAACAACTTTTAAAAATCAATTCTGATCCATACTAATATTATAAATGCGAAAGTTTGGATGTGAGTTTGTGAGTCTGTGAGTTTGTGAGGATGTTTGTTACTCAATCACGCAAAATCTACTGAACGGATTTTGATGAAATTTTGTATACGGGTAGAAAAATACTGGGAATAGCACATAGGATACTTTTTATCTCGATATTCCCACGGGAGCGAAGCCCCGGGGCGTGGCTAGTTTACCATACAAATAAAAAACAATATTGTGAGTGTTTCAGTCTAAAAGGGATAAACCATTTTGAGTGCTGTTTTATTAATTTAAAAGATTTATTTAACGCATTCATTATAAATGCTATATGTATGTATATAGAGACTTGATGAGATGTGGTACTGATGCTAAAACCTGTTCCTCAGTTAGTAACGCGTAAATAAAAAAAAATTAAAAAATCTTTCTAAACCATAGAGTTAACAAGTAAAATTGTAAATAACTTTTTTTCTATATCAAATTTCAAATCTTGAAAGTATTTTATAAAAACTTATCCTTAAATAACTATAAAACGCCATGCTAAAGATTAATAAGTACAAAATACATATAATCACTTTAAATAATATAATTAATATAAATAAGCCAGATTTCTACCCACAACCGAACAGAGAAATTACAAATCCCCTTGGCAGGCAATGTTACCATGATGTCAGAAACATTCACCGATAATTTCGGGTCAATGTTACCCGTAACTAGGTGTAGTACTATTTTGTATGTACAGTGCCGTACTTATCCTGCAAATTCGGTCGAAAACATTGAGTTACTAGGATAGAGACGACGGCAGTTTTTTAGACGCGTAGATTTTTTTTGTGTATCTTCTAAGCAACCAGATCTTTGGGAAACACTTATTTATTTATTTACTAGCTGTTACCCGCGGCGTCGCCCGCGTGAGTTTCGCTTAGATGAAAAATCTTTTTGTGTTCCAAAATGTAGTAACCTAAACTCCAGTACTCAAAATTTCAGCCATTTGTGTATCCCGTGTCCCGCAGGAATATATGTTGATGAACGGGAGAGATGTTCCACATCTTCAATATTTATACGTCAGTAGAAAATGCTCATCAGGTTGAACGACTTTTGCTAAGGCTCCATTGCCATATATGTAAAAGTGTAGCTGGTCTCTTGGAGTTCTTCATCAGATGATCCTGATCTTCGATTTTTATACGTCAACAGAAAATGCTCGTCAGATTGATAAACTTTTTCAAAGGTACTATTTCCATATTTCTTACGACTTGAAACGCGTACATACATACATACAGACAGACAGACAAGCAATTCCAAAAAAATATTTTTGCTTTCTATTAATCTTTTTAGGTGTCCCTCTATCCATTTCAGTCAAAATACTAAATGTACAGACAAAATATTTTTACTGTTTTATTATATGTATAGATTTGTTATTAGGTACACCAACAGGTTACATGACAAAATCTTACAATAAACATTACCTATTAAGTGCTAGCATGCAACCCAATTAAAGGTGAACACAACATTCTTATAGATTTATAATAATAAAAAAAAATTCTTTCTGGCCAGTCAGTCCTCTAAACAGTTTATAGTTCTAGTTCATGTTGCGGATATTTTTCTGTAATCTTTTTGACGAAACTTGTTGCGGATTTTGCTGTGGACATTTTGACAAAGCATGTTGCGGATACTTTTGTGTATTTAAGCTATCATTTTAAATACAACAATAAACATTTTCAAGTGGCATATGTGATAATAATCCAGTATATTTCTAGTAGTGTAAACCGTCGAGTGTTGTGTGATGGTTGTGAATTTTTTAAGAAAAAGTAAACTTATTATAAAAAAATATCAACTTTTCGTAGATAAAATGTTAAAAGCTGTCTCATTTTATTTGACGCCGCAATCAATTACATGTTTAAATTGTTTATTTAAACTATTTAAAAAATAAATCAGGTATCCTGTCAATAAACCATTTTTATGGTACCTGGGTGATACCATTTTTATGGTATGGGTTTGATCGCCAGCTAATAAATATGAACGTGTTACTAGTGTTACAGGCTACCTTATTTAATACTAGATTTTGAATTTACCACGGGAAAAGCGCTTTTTCCCGGGATAAAAAGTACCCTATCCTTCTCAGTACTTCTAACCATGTGTATGCAAAATTTCAGGAAGATTGATTCAGTAGATAAAGCGTGAAGAGGTAACAAACGAACTCACTTTCCCTTTATAATATTAGTTAGGATTAGAATAGTTTTCAGGAAGTCGACTCCCTACATTTAGTTCAATGTTCCAATTACTATTATGTGTATGTGTGCGTGCCTTTATCTGCTGATAGATTTTGGTAATTATATCGATGGTTGTAGGTACTGACGTTTTGGTAAATAGTAATTTTGTTGCCAACTACTTCATTTAGAAAAACAGGGTAAGTACCCGCCGAATAAACCAGAACATAGTTTTAGGCGTCAAAGTGTTACATTGTATCCCAAACCTAATTCTAACTAATTTTATAAATGCGAAAGTGAGTTTGTTTGTTACCTCTTCACGCTTTATCTACTGAACCAATCTTCCTGAAATTTTTCATACATGTGTATGCAAAATTTCAGGAAAATTGGGTTTTGCTCGCGTGAATTTTCCACGAGAACAATCCTTTTTCCGGGATAAAAAGTATCCTATGTCCTTCACAGTACTTCTAACCATGTGTATGCGAATTTCAGGAAGATTGGTTTAGTAGATAAAGCGTGAAGAGGTAACAAACAAACAAACAAACTCACATCAGTTAGGATTACAGTACAACCAGATTGCGGACCTCCTTAAAAACGGGGTATTAGGAGCACCCAAAACCGGCGAGCATGTATAAAGAGAGTTGAGTGTAGAGGAAGCGAGAGAGATCTATAAGGATCGTAGCACGTGGAAATCGCTAGTCTCTGCCTACCCCTACGGGAAAAAGTAATTTGTATGTTATTTCAAATATTGCAAAAGGCACACACAATTTCACAATTTGAACGACATAAGGCAGTCGGCCACTAGATGTGCGATACCTGAAACTCATAATCATAATAACGTGCATATTACTAGCGACGTAACGTGACGCCGAATGCACTGCTGACACGCACAGGGCACGGAAACTGTGGACATCAACCTTTAAAATGGTGATTTGGGGCGAGTGACACCAAAAATTGGCACCACGGTGTAAATGGCTGAAAAACTCTTTTTGAATTGGGCCACTCTAGTGGTTCCAAGAGAGGATCAAGGATTTTTTCCTAGGGGTTACACGGGGAGTGCGGACTATGCATGTCGGGGTGCAACAAATCAACATCTGCCCGGTGCTGTTACCGCCCGTCTTGAAACGAATCCTAAAGACGGGGTAGGGGGGCTCTCGGGCTCTCACTACGCCACTGCAGAAAGACCAGATGGGCAGAAAAAATCTACTAAATTCTGTTTGATATGCACTGATGGAATTTCCCTCCACAGTAGGAACACAAAAAACAGTTAGTTGGGCACGCTTCTGTTATTTCATGATTTGATATGCACTGTCATGGAATCTCCCTCCACAGTAGGTACACAAAAAAGCAGTCTGGGGGGGGGGCACGTGCCCCCGTGCCCCCCCTAAATCCGCTACTGAGTGGTTCCATCCACACCAGTGCTCCATAGCATTCACCAGCAGGATCAAAATCTACATTCACTACACAAGCCAACATTCGTGAAATTCCTATTGTTCACAACACGTCACACATTTTAAAATAGCAGGTAGATATGACTTACTGACTGTCTACAGGTGAGGGCCTATATCGTCAGAATATTGTTTAAGGAATGGATCTCATTGACTGCTCGCTGCGGCGGTCAGCGATGAAGTGGTATTTTAAAGATGGCGGCGGTTTCTTGAGTTTCGGATAGTAGCGCGCAGAGGGCGCCACATTGTAGGAAGAGATCAAATCAAATACTATAATAAAACTCGCTAGAGTATATATTCAAAGTCAAAGTCAAATTTTTTTATTGAAACTTGGCCTTCAAAGAAGGCTCTTTTTCACGTCGATAACTAATTATTAAATCATAATATATTATGTCTCAAAGCTACAAACTACTAGCATTTCGGAACGACCACTGCTGAGAAGAAATGCCGAAAGAAACTCATGAAACAGTCTTGGTCGCCTAATATGCCAGAGGGGCTATTTATTAACTTATACATACACTAGATTGTGTACAGTCAAAAATAAAATATAAGAAAAAAATAAAATAATATAATAAAACATGTTATGTTTGTGATCAAGTAACCACAATAAATTGGTTAAGAACAAAAAATAAAAATAAAATTCGAATCAGGATCGAAGCAGGATCCCCCTGGCAACACCCGTTCACGAGTTGACGCGAGGGTCAGCCATCGCAAAGCTCAACCATAATAGAGGGAACCTTACGACCCGGCCCACAACGCTGTCAACAGTTTAAAGTATAAATAGTATTTGGTTTTATTAATATTATTTTTATATTTAAAAAAAAATGTTGACAGTTCCTAGTTTTGGTGGTATACCCATGCAAACAATAGCGTGATTACACAAAGAAACCGCCCTTATTATAAGGCACTGGTGTTTAAAAACTTACATTTTTCACTGACTACCGAAATAATGTTAAATAAGGCCTGTGGGTGCCCTTTGTTTCGCTTAAAATTTTTGTCTCTAATTTCACTTCGCCGAACCTTATTGGCCTAAACATGTTATGCACAATTATTGTCTCGCCTAATTGATGTTTTTGCACAATAATAATTTAGCCTAATAATTATTACATGCAATTTTTGAGTCTCTATTATTAGATGTTCTAAAATCGTTTGGCTTTTAATTTTTTACACCTAACGATATCCTCGTATAAATTTGTTTGAGACAATTATTACTTACTATAATAATCACTTCTTATAATTATAACTAATTGAATATTAGTAAATTTAATTATTACTATTAGTACTTTCTTACCGGCATGGGTACTGTGACATGTCTATCACAGCAGTGCCGGAGATAAGGACAGGCCAGTCTGTCGTCAATCATTTTGAGAATGATGTGAATGATGTAATGCACTACTAATAATAATTCCTAAAAATCTTCATAAGTCACAGATCCGACTTAGAGCACCCCGACTTCACGTGGCTCAAGTTTGCCCTATACTAGAGTGTTATTCCTTCGCGCGGAACCAGAAGCTCGCGAAGGAGGTCCTGAGAGAATGAGGGCACGAGGCCGAACCGCAGCGAGGGGGGGAGGTGGCGAGCGAAGCGAGCCGGCGACCTCTCGAGCGTAGCGAGGTCGAGTGCACGAATGAATCGAAGGGCCGACGGAGCGAGTCTTCTGGTGGAGCCACCCAGAAATACTTGCATGCTGCATGCTTGCTTGCATGCTGCATGCTTGCTTGCATGCTGCATGCTTGCTTGCATGCTGCATGCTTGCTTGCATGCTGCATGCTTGCTTGCATGCTTGCTTGCATGCTGCATGCTTGCTTGAATGCCGCATGCAACTGCATGCTTGCTTGCATGCTGCAGGCTTTCTTGCATGCTGTATGCTTGCTTGCATGCTGCACGCTTGCTTGCATGCTGCACGCTTTAGTTCACATGCCTAATATAACTTTCTTTTACTTCTCGACATTTATCAAACACAAATCCATCAATGTTTAATTTTAGTCCCCCCCCCTATTAGATTTAAATACTTTGTAATAATTATCAGAAATTATTATAACAGAAATAATTAGGTGTTACAATTTTGTGCTTAATTGCTTTGTACGAAATATTAATTAGTATTTGTGAATATTAGAAATAATCAATTATTAGGCCTAATGACTTATTTGGAAAGCTACTACTACTTACTTATTTTTACGGCGATAAAAACTTAGGCGAATCAAAAATAGGCTAAACTAAATTAGAATTCATAAAAATGTACGAATGAATGTTGTACTAAAAGTTTGTGCACCAAACTACATTAGGAGTACAAAAAATTAGGGGAAACAATAGAGACCCAAGGCCTGTACTACATACCTACTTTTGTTGTGTTAGTGGCCTAGTGTTAGACTTTCGAAGCTATCTAATTTTAGCCTACATAAATGGCCGATCAATGGTTTAATTCTTAAAGCGACATGTCTAGTGGCTCTGAATGGACAAATATTAACTATTACAGCAAATATTTTTGGAAGAAATAAAATTTAATTATTTTAATTAATTTAATTATTTAAATTTTTTTTTTTAATTTCGACCAAAAATATTTGCTGGGCAAGATGAATTCGCTCTCGCAGGAGCGGGACACACAGATTCGCTTTTAGTTTTTTTTTTTACTTTTTGTATTGTGATGAATTCGTATGGGAAACATTTCATATTGCGATTAGTCAAAGTGAAGGGCACTTTATACCTCCAAAACCTTAAACTACCAAAACAATATTTCGATTCAATGTGTCACGTCGTCGTAAGCGAAAATAGGACACATTAAATCTATAAAACTCATAAAGCCAAGTCATTAAACAGTTAAAATTAAAACAAAAACGGTACGTTAACCACTAAATTGTAGTATTTTCCCTTACCTTAAAATCGAAATACGTAGTTATCGTAAGAAATTGTGAAGAGTAATTAATAGGTAACAAAATTAACTATTAAGGTATCGTTAACTGGCTCAAAGCGTAGGTTTAGGCCATTACGTTGTTATGAACACCCTTAATCCACTGGTTCACTTTAAATACGTATTTTTCAGCAATTTCGTATTGATTGAAGTAAAAATAGTACTCCGTTTACAACAAATTTCTTCCAATTCTAAATATCTCTAAATATATATAAATCTCTATCCTAATCCTATCCTAACTAATAATAAAAATGCGAAAGTGAGTTTGTTTGTTGGTTTGTTTGTTTGTTACCTCTTCACGCTTTATCTACTGAACCAATCTTTCTGAAATTTTGCATACACATAGCTGGAAGTACGCAGAAGGACATAGGGTACTTTTTATCCTGGGAAAAAGCACTTTTCCCGTAGGAAATTCAGGCGGGCGAAAGCTAGTAATATTATAAATGCGAAAGTTTGGATGTGAGTCTGTAAGGAGTCTGTGAGTTTGTGAGGATGTTTGTTACTCAATCACGCAAAATCTACCGGACGGATTTCGATGAAATTTGGTATACGGGTAGAAAAATACCGGGAATATTAATTATAAATTCAAGTCACTCCCCATCTTGTTTATTTCATGTATCTGTTAGGCTTTTATCTTCTCCAAACCTAATGCTACGGATTTTGATAAAAAAAAATTAAGATGGTTTATAAGGTCTATCATACATTCGTGCAAGTTTCTAATAGAGTTCTTTATTCTCATATAGAATTCGATTTCTAATACCTTTAGGCAAGAGTGAATAGGCATGTTATGGAAATCCTTGGGGGAGGCCTTTGTCCAGCTGTGGACGTCTTTCGGCTGAGAGAGAATAGGCATATTTTGAGTTTGCGTGTACCACCCTAGATCTGATCTTTGCTTCCCATCAGGCAAGAAAGAGGTCAAACGCACTCAGATTTTTAATAAAAAAAGACCTACTTAGACGAGTTAGACTTTTATGATCAAGATTTTAAAAAGTTTAAATTGAAGCTGAAGATCATTAAGTAATTAATAATTTCACTTGCCCATAACTATAAAACTTAGCTTAAATTATCGTTAATCCTACTAATATTGTAAATGGGAAAGTTTGCATGTAAATTAGTGAGGATGTTTGTTACACAATCACGCAAAATCTACTGGACGGATTTCGATTAAATTTGGTATACGGGTAGAAAAATATCGGGAATAGGACATAAAGTACTTTTTATCCCGAAATTCCCGCAAAAGCGGAGCCCCGGGGGCGCGGCTAGTCTCACATAAATCAATATATGTAGGTAACTCTAAACCGGTGAGTGCCCTTGAATTGACCAAAAGGTCGCAAGTTCAACTATCGAGCTAGAATAATGATCATGACTTTCATAATTGTAGTTAGACCCATTTCTTTAACTGGTTCGCCACCCACGCATCCTGACGTGAACAATTATACTTTGTTGTGACTTGTAGATTGCCTGCAAGCGTGTTCAAAATTAAAGTCTTTTTTTATTGCACGGGTTCGGTTTTTTATTTGTAATTCCTATGTAGTATTGATATCCCAACGAATATTATAAATACCTAAGGTAAGACGGTAACCGGTGACGGTAAGGTCCCTAAGGTAGACTGGTTGAAAATGCTTTTGCATTAAGTCCGCCCATTGTACTTTTACACATGTATTTTGTGCAATAAAGTTTAAATAAATAAATGCGAAAGTGAGTTTGTTTGTTTCTTACCTCTTCCCGCTTTATCTACTAAACCAAAAGCTAAGCTCTAGAAATAAATGCGAAAGTGAGTTTGTTTGTTTGTTACCTCTTTTCGCTTTATCTACTAAACCAAAGCTAAGGTCTTGCCCGCGGCTTCGCCCCTGTGAATTTCCCACGGGGACAGTGCTTTTTTCCGGGATGAAAGATACCCGAGGTCCTTCTCAACTTCTAACTATGTGTATGCGAAATTTCAGGAAGATTGGTCCAGTAGATAAAGCGTGAACAAATAAACTCACTTTCGCATATACATATATAATATTAGTTAGGATTAGTATAGATTAGTATCCTTGGAGGAGGCTTTTGTCCAGCAGTGGATGTCTTTTGGCTGAGAGAGAGAGAGAGAGATCATAAATCATTTATTATAATATATAGTAAAGCTACATACTTACTTTTCAAATCTAGATCCAAAGCGAAAATCTATTTTTGTCTACACCTGATGACGAACCTAGGACCTGATGATTCACAGGAGAGTAGTCACCCCTAAATACCACTGCGCCACGAAGGTCGCAAAACGTTATATAGCGAGTAAAAAAAGCCTTAAGCTATAAATAAAATCTAACGTGCTTTGAGTCGATAAGCATCGCATCACAATATACGGTAATATAGGGATTTGCGATTACTTCTCAGAAACCATTAAACAAGTTGACATTCCACGTACCAGCAAGTTCAGAAGGGTACATGAACCTAGGTGGTCAGTTGACCTTATTAGATCAGGAGTGCTCGAGAAGGCCAAATTTGTGAAGACATTTTAATTTTTGGTCGTTGGTCGGAGTCTAGGGAAATCAAAAATCTCAGGTTCGTCTTGGAGACATGAGGACTAATATTATAAATGCGAAAGTGAGTTTGTTTATTTGTTATCTCTTGACGCTGTATCTACTGAACAAATCTTCCTAAAATTTCGCGTAGGTATATAGTTAGAAGTACTGAAAAGGACATAGGGTACGTTTCATCTCGGGAAACACTGTTCCCTTGGGAAATTCACGCGGGCGGAAACCAGTTTCTAATAAAATAACATAAGTGTGCAATTTATAAAAATCTAATAAGGTCGCTTAAAATTATGTGACGATTTAATCTTAATTACTCTGTGTCAACTAGGTCCTTATGTTTGAAACTTTACGATGTAGGTATTTGGGGAGTTAAATACGTGCAATGAATGAGAGTTTTAAATATTTCTACACTAAGCTGAAAAGGCACACAAAAAATACTGCAGTGTTACTCCATTCGACTGAATCTAGGCGACCATTATTTTTAGTTTCTCAAAATACAACTGAAATCAATACTTCGGCCAGCTAAAGTAATTTTGGTTACATCTATATTTACCCAAAAACACGTGCTTTGTACTCACTTTACCCAATTTATATTTGCTTTATATTTGCGTTTATATTGCTTTACCTCAGCAATCCTATAAATTTTTCGCTTGTTGACTGCTTTAGAGATTCACGGCGCGATCGATGGCATCACTATTTATAGCGAGTTCATGATGAATATACCTACTTCATGGCAGTCAACACAGTGGCGTAACAATAGGTCGAGATGGCGAAATACCACGGCCCACAGCCCACAGTCGAATGGGGGCCCCTTATCCGTGGGGCACAAATTGCATCAAATCCGTTCCGTAGAATTTGCATGATTGAGACTAATCACACCTATAAGAATCTAAACTTGGGTCGGGCTTTAGCAACTTCACTTCAGTCTCTTTGACAAATGTAGTGAAGTTATTTTCGAATGGTTTTCAATGGTTTTCAATGACAAGCTGACAACTTAACAAAAACAACAAAACCCGATAGAATTTTAATCGCATAGATTCGCATTTAGGAAAAGCGTGAATTTGAAGCATCAAATCAAGTGGCCAGTCCTTTGTATGTCAAAATACATAGTTAATTTTGATTATGTCTGTCATTTCTGCATGCGAGAGGTAAGCTAGAAAACGTGAAACGTAAATAGAATTTTCTGCTTAAAATACAAACTGCACGTAAAAGTTAATAATTCAGTTTATTTCCACTCTTTGTCCAGTCATTGTCCATTCTACATTTTTACGTTACAACAGTCATTTGTTTGTAGCGAGGATTCAAAACTTTTGCGAAAACTCTCTCGGTGTCTATACAGGCAACTGCTTATCAAGTTGCCCTGTTTGTGTCTCTATGGCTTAGTGATAAAGGTTTATTTACAGTGAATTTGAGTAGGTTGTTGTTCTGTTGACTGTTGACCGTACAACACAACAGCATTCAATAAAAAGAACTTTTTAAACACGTTTTTATGTTTGGAATTATCTAGGTTTAGTAAAATTAAATCAGCATACTTCTTCGCTGTGTAACTTATTTCTATAATACCTATGCATGATTTTAACATTTATGTCATAAAATTCAATCATAAGACTTAGAGGTTTATGCTATTTAAGCTTTTTAGCACAGAACAGGAAGGAGTGGAAGCTTCTAGTATCGGAGGCCAAGGTCCTCTTTGGGTCGTCGAGTCATCGAAGTAAGCTTTTTATAGTAGACCTACCATTTTACGCTTTAACTGAATCTGAGACAGAGTTACTGTTACATAAGTGATATGCATTTGTATAGATCATTCACATAGTTTATCGAATGTTAAATACACTATTGCTTATTGTTTATTCTTTTATTTTGCAATTTCATAATTTTATCTATAAGTTACCTTCAAAATTACTTATACCAACACTGTTATCAGTATCTAACAAATGACAATCCTCAAACTCACTACGTTTCTCTTCGACTTTTTCATAGTTACTTTTACACAGAAAATCACTGTCACAAACAAAATCATTTCTACTCTCTCCCATAATACTACCATCAAAAGTAGTTTCTCTGTACCTTTTCTCATTCTCACTATGATAATTTTGATATCTTTCTACACCAAAATCTGGTGATATAGTCTGCCCTTCATTAACAGTTTCTTTCCCTAATATATCTTCTGTATCTATAGTTGCTGGTACAGCGATTGGCATTTCGTTATACACTCTGGTTTCATTTTTGACGTCATACTTTAGTTCGGACAAATCTATATTCTCTCTAGTATCTATAGGTTTCATCATCAGATTGAAATTTGGCATCAATCGCGAGTCCCATTGAGTTGGTTGTACATTTTCTGGTGTTTCTAGATCTAAATGGACGTCTTCGCCAATTTTCTTGAATGTGCCGAGGTTGTACTGCAGTGGTATTGAGAATGATGGTAGATCCGCCTGAGGGTTCTGTCTGGTGGGTAATGCTGCAACGTGAATGGCCACTGGCACTGCCTGCTTTTTACCCGGATAGGTGTTTTGAGGTGGAGTCTCAGCAACATTTATCATTTGGGTTGATGAGACTGGAAAATATAAAAGATTATATTGTAACTCTAAATAACAAATACTAATCTTGCTGCACCTATTTGAGTTATTAATTAGGAGTTAAAATTGTTTTTGATTTCGCTAGATGGTTATGATATTTTAATTAATTAGTAACTACCATCTAGCGAAATCAAAATAATTTCGGATACCAACAAGAAAACAGATCTATTCCTGAGTGGGATTTATATCGACTATCTATAACAAGCCACCCCGAATTAATTAAGTACCAGAAAGCATAGTCTAAGAAAGTCTTTACCAGGTATAGTGATGAAGTCCCTCATCTCCAGAGCCAAAGCTGAGGGTGACCTCTCTCCAGGAGACCTTGGACCTCTGGCCTGGTATCCATCGCAGCCAGCTTTCTGCTGCTTCCTCCATTTCGCTCGCCGGTTTTGGAACCATACCTTTAATCAGAAATATAACTATAGCGAGCCCTGATATGCGCGCCAATGGTCTTACAACTAAGGATGCCGAAGTGGAGGAATGGAGAAGAAAAAGTAGGAAAGCAGACCGTGGGCTCCGTCGCGTGCGCTGAGGATGCAACTGAGAAAGCGCTCAGATGAGAGAGAGACAACTGGAGTAGGATGGCCCAGGACAGAGAAGGTTGGCGTAGACGGAAGGAGGCCTATACCCAGCAGTGGGTCACGGAAGGCTGTGGATGATGATGATGAGAGAGAGAGCCCTCTTACAGATTTGCTTCCGGTAAAAGAAAAGATCGTGAGGAAACCTGCACACTGGCTGACTGTTTAGTTAACTAGTGTAAAACAGTAACGGATTTTGATAAAATTGAGTGAAAAATAATAGGGATAGTATATAGGATTCTTTTATAGTCCGGTCATTCTTTGTTTTCAGAAAAACTAATTTATAAAGTTTTGAAACTTGTGTGACATATACCTTCGGTTGTGGTGTTTAACGTTCACTACCCTCCCCTGCCCTCCCCCTGACGCTACCCCCCCCTTTACTCTGAAATGTGTCCCCTTTACCGGTTTTTTCACTTTTTCTCGTGTCTATGTGTCCCACATTTCAGAGTAAAGGGGGGGGTAGCGTCAGGGGAGGGCAGGGAGGGTAGTGAGCGTTGAACACCACAACCGAAGGTTTGTCACACAAGTTTCAAAACTTTATAAATTTGTTTTTCTTCCCCGTACATTGATTACATAGAATGACTCAACTATTTAATCCCAAATTCGTTTTTAATATTTTCTCTTTCTTTTTTTTCTTAATTTATGCCAGTACCAAAAAGATAGCTTTTTAAACTATATTCACCTGAACTCTTGCCTCAGTGAGATCAATCCTCATCGCAAGTTCTTCCCTGAAGAAAACATCAGGGTAATGTGTCTTGTGGAATGCAGCTTCCAATTGTTCCAACTGCACATTCGAAAATGTTGTTCTGAAAATGGAGATATAATCGTTCACGTACAAAGGAATTCAAACCTTGAAATTCACTACATAAGGTTTATTTTTCGATTTACAATCGGGCATCTTATTTTTTTATTTCCTATGTGTAATTTGTCACTGGCTGACAAAAACTTTGGATTCAAAATAGGTAAGTTTTATATCCTTCTATTACCTGTATCGCCTTTGTTTTCGTTTAGGGATGTCGCTTTTAGAATCTGAAAATATAAAGTAGATCGGTCATTTAGTGTTGGAGAGTATTTTTGATCCTCTCCGTAAGGGAAATTAAAAATCAATACGTACGTAAATACGTGTCTAAGATCGGAGACGTGGAATATTTCGCGAAGAGAAAATTTTGATTCATTTTCTTCCTCATTGACCAAGGCATGGACGATACTTTAATGGAATCATGGAGGATATTGAAACATACATAATGACTTTGCCTTTTTAAAACCATAAAATAGAAGCTTTGCCTCAGGGTTTCGCTCCTCTGGAATTTTTTGGAAAAAATGTAACATATCTGCTATTCCCGGTATTTTTCTACCCGCGTATCGAATTTCATCAAAATCCATCCAGTAGATTTTGCGAGATTAAGTATCAAAGTCACATTCAATCTTTACCCTTTATAATACTGGTAGGATTATTCAAACTTGATAGGTATTACTTACTTGATTTTGGTGAATATTCCTCATCATCTTCAAAGTGCTGCTGCTCGCCGGTCTCCTCCGTCTCAGTGAAGGTCTCAGTCACTTCGGCTTCTGGTCTCTCGCACAAAACTGACCCTGGGCCTAAGCTGAACAAATTAAAAATACATTTTTTTTCTAGTTAACAATATTTTTCATTAAACTTGCGGTTTATATAACTCGATAGCAATCCCGTCGTAGCAGGTTCAAAGAACCAATTTCTTTGCACGTGGTTCTTATACATTCTATTTTTTTTTATCAAATACATGCATAAGATAATTTAAATTGCACGTTTATTTGAAATCTGAAAACTTAGATCGAGTAAAGATTTCCTGGATAGGTTTGTATGAGGAATTAATCACCGAAAGTGTAAATGTAAATTATAAAAATTCCCAATTACCCTTGCATAAAACTTCATCGAAGTCCATCCATTTTGTATGATTAAGAAACAAGTGAAGAAGAAGTGTGACGTATACTCCACCGACAAGAGCGCTGCTCTTAAATAAGAAGAAGAAGTAACAAGTAAGTAGTAGATAGTAGGCTGATGAAATGATGTACCTACTAAATATTATAACAAAACATTTACCCATTGAAGAGGTTCGGTATGTTGTAGCAGAAGCTGGTGGTGGGGGAGACGTCGTCATTCAAAATGGCCGCCGAGTCGAAGCCAGCTGTGCTTGCGCCGTCGCGCTCATCCATTGACTCGTCCATCTGATATATAAATTGGGATGAATTTAACAAATAAAATAAACACTCAAGGGCCCAAACTAAGAAGAGCTTTTATCAAAGAGAATGTAATCAAAGAGAATGTTTTTAGAGACCAGTACAAAAAAGGGTCCGATACAAATGTCAAAACGGGGATTCCGATAGAGATGCAATGAGGGATTTTCCGTGACACAAATTGAAAAAAGAAATAGTTCCAGATGACTTCATAGATGGCGCTTAGTAAAAGGCGAGAGAAAAAGTTACATACAAAAAGCAAAAAATTCACGGGATTGGCATTTAAAAACAATAAAACTTAGTAAGAAAACAACTAAAAAGTATCAATATTGTGATTTGTGCAACTGCCAACTGTTATGTGATTTTTTACACGACTGACCAAAAAAGGAGTGTTATGTTTTCAGGGTTCATGTATGTATGTATGTATGTATGTATGTAAGTTTCTTTATTCCACCATAAGTCCTGAACGGCTTAACAGATTTTGATGTGAGAGGTATTTTTAGATTCCTTGCATTCCTCCGAGTGACATAGGCTATATGACTTCATCATAAAAACAAAATGGCGGATTATATATGTGATAAATAGCAGACCAAAAAAATAAAATTTGATCAATCTTATCGAGTGGGGTATCAAATTGAAGGGCTTTAAAAGGCGATTTCAAAAATGTATATAACTTATATGTTTGTATGTACTTTTTTAGTAAAAACTTGTCAGTCGTGTTTTTTATTTTTAATAATTAGCTTGTTTTCTGCATCTGGTTGACAAAAAAAGCGCACCATATAGGTTCAGCCATTATTACGACTCGGCTTTCATAAAACGCTGTTGAGACTTTTTTATACTGATTTTTTTTTCTTAATTTAGCTGTCAGAAAAATCGCTCATTATGCGAGGAACTGCGAGTATGAATGATGGAAATAGTCAGCCATCAAAATGCTTCCCCGTTTCATAGATCAGTTTTTTCCTTTAGGCACGAAACATAGCAAGCGCCCGAGGCGCTGGGAAGGCGCGCGCCGGGCGCCTTCCTGTACAAATGAATCCTGTACAAACTTGCATACGAGCGTCTCGGGCGCAAGAACACAAAGTAGTTAAAAGGGTAGAATAATAGTATAGTTTTTAGAGGTGTTATATTAGTGTCTAATATCAGTATTCATGTTATCGAATATAACGTTTAGTCGGTATTACGTTCCGTTAACGGTTACCAAGGAACCGTCAAGAACCGTCAGCGTATATGTAGCGCATTGCTGGCACGGATCGCTTTAAGAGGCTTGGTTTGGTTGAGAACTTCCGAATACGATACGAGTTCGCCGCGTTCTTGTTAGGCCGGACAACCGACTAATATTAATATATTTTATGTGAGTGATATGTACGTAGGTACCACCCAGCCAACCGAATGGACTGGACTGGACCGAATGGGCTGATTGGGCTGGACTGAATGGACTGGACTGAATCGTGAGCCACAAAAAGATGATTAGGTAGGTAGGTACCTACCTAGGTGTATAGATCGCAACCGAATAGACTGATTGGGCTGGACTGAATGGGCCGAATGGACTGGACTGAATCGTGGGCTACAAAAGATGATTAGATCGCATTTCACGAAAGTAGTATATTTCAATTCCAAAAAAGAGTACCAGATCACAATCCACAAAAATAGGAACAGATCCCACTTCATATTTCGGAAACGACGACGACGACGACAGTGTTATCGATATCGTTCTGTATCATAGTAACTCTTATAACTAGGAACAGCTAGAGGTAACCGTTTGAGGTTCCTGATATATAACTGTTACCGGATAACCGATTACTCAGATAGCTAAGAACCTAATATATTCGTATTATGACATCATCTCTAATATCATGTTCTCGATAACGGTTACGATATATTCATAACACCTCTAATAGTTTTTAGTAATCTGTGGCAAGAAGGACGCGTGCCCGCCGCGCGCCCGCTGAGCGACCGAAGCGCGGCGGGCGCGCGGCGGTCGCGCGTTTCTTTCGCGGCCGCGCCTCGGACGGTTGCTATGTTTCGTTACATACTAATCCATACAATTTAACAAAGCGTCCCGGGCGCGCGCCCCACTCGCGTCTTAGGCGCGCGCCCCGGGCGCTTGCTATGTTTCGTGCCTTAGAGTTTCGGCACCCTGCTTGCTGCTTGTATCGTTGGTCCGATGAACGCAAACACAGAAACGAGCACAACATACAAAACCGCAAATACAGATACGCGTAAATAATATATAAAACGTTAAAAAGTTTTGCACTGCATTTGGAGTTATGGTAATGTTTTTTGAGAATTTTTTTCAGTATCATCTAAGGTCCATGATCTAACTTCGCACAAACGAATAAACGCACGCACAACCTCTCACTCTAAACGCATCTAAGTACTTACCTTCTCCGTTCCGTAAAACATAAAAATACAGTAATTTATTCCTAAAAGGCTATTTTTAAAAGCTAAATTGATGTTTAATAAATGGATAACGCTGTATCCTATTGGTATTCATTCATTTATAAAATTCCATCAAATGATACTTATTATGAATTGATGAATGGGAGACAGCCAGTATAACAATGATAAGTCAATCAGCATAATTCTTTATGCATTTTGTTACAGTTTTATTATGTAGATTAATTTATTTTGATTTGAAAAATCTATAATTTCTTCTTAGTAACTGTTTATATATTTTATCAGAAATTACCGCTAAATTCTGGTGGGAGCAATTAAAAAATTTGCATTAGAGGTCAGACTGCCCCAGGGGTCTATTCTCGGGCCGCTTTTGATTACCGTCGTCGCTACGAATTTCCGATCGTGAATCAAAGACGAAATCGTCTGCCTTGGATGAAAAGATTTTAATTAACTAGATACTTTGATTCTCTAAAAAAGATATATTGCAAACTAGCTGCGCCCCAGGACTTTTCTCTCATAGGAATTCCTGGGTAAAAAGTAAAAGTAACCTAGGTGCTACCCAGGTTTTACTCTACCCGTGTACCAAATTTCATCAAAATCCGCTTTGCGGCTCAGGCAAGGTTGAGTTGCAATAACAAACATTACATAATTGCTCATATAGGTACATCCAAACTTTTGCATATAATATTTAAAATAAAATAAAAAAACAAAATCAAAATTCTTTATTTTTAAATAAAAAAACAAGGTAGTTGCTATGTCTTGTTTAAGATTGTGAGAGACTGGTGTCTGAACTAAGCAGGCAGAGCTTGTATCTCAGTACACAGTACATAATAAATAGTTAGTAGGAAGTAGGCTTGGCATACATTATCGTCTTCATCCCTGACGGAATAGACAAAGCCTTGGGATGAGAACAAGCTTGCATGCAGTCGGTACAAGTCAATAAATCAATAAGTAAAGGTATCTAATAACTTGGTGTCTATTCACCTTTCATTAAGTAGCAAACGTCCATATATACTTATATGCAAACTACAGAATAATAATCATTAGCACAATTTCCCAAGAATGTTTTATTCCTATGCCTCAATCTTGAAAATCTGTAATGTAACCAACACACATCAAACCAGCCGAATGAATCAATGAATAATTCCTCTCCCAATCGAAAGGCGAAACTTTTGAGAAGTACCTCTAATATTTATACCGCGCTCGCTAAGGAGATATGATCAAATCATTCGTTTCCCAAACTCTGGGGTGACGATAAAAGCTTTCCAAAATCCAATTTATTTAGTTATTTTGGTACTTAGCATTAAGGTTTAGAAAACAATGTTCAAAGGTTTACTTCATTTTTGAATATCAAATCGCAACCGCTTCAAATCAAATATTTCTGAGGTAAATTTTTAAATAAATAAAGTAGTCCCAGAGGCGTAGGTTTTTGACTTTTGTTTATTCGTAAGTAATCCTTTAATGTCAAGGATTATTTATATAATTTATGCAGAGTTTCTTTATCAGGATATTTTGAAAAAAAATTGTTACCTAAATTAATTTATAACCTCAAAATAATTAGAAACATTTATCCGTTGTAAAAGAAATATAATACCCAGCGAAGGTGATTGACCCAACATAACTTACTTCACCAGTCGGTCTTAAATTGAATTAAATGCCTATAATTTAGTTAAGTTTATTAAATTATCACTAAATGAGGATAATTTGTGTCGTTTTCCATTTACTGGCATAACGAGACAGTTTCCTGTGCGTCCCGGTCCCGCCGCCATGTTTTGGCGGAAAAAGTTTGACATTTGACAGTCGGATTAATACCGCGAAAAGCCTAGGCTGTGTGGATTTTTTTCTGGTTTTTAGTTTTACACGTTGAAAATGGTGTCAATAGTTTTGATTGTATTTCTTTTAAATTGTCATATAAATTGTATTGTTTTATTGTGGTGTTTCTTTGTCAAAATTAAGTCTTACTGAAAGTTAAAAAAATCGTTTAAAATTAATTTGTACTGTACATGACGTAGGTATTATAGTAAATCTTACAGATAACACTGAAAGAAGACAATTTAGATCCTCACTTTGTGTTATTTACAACCGCCGCCAGTTATAAAAAATACCTAGGTATCCTGTGAATAAGTGCGTGAAGTATTCCTTATCTTTTGATTACCTACGAAACTCTTGCTTTTACTATAACACGCGTTTTTGTGTCGCTTGAAAAATCTTCGCCTTAATTTTAAACGTTCCAAAGCACGCTAGGTACATTTTCATAGAAATATTTGCTAATTTGTTTTATATTAAGTATACCGTTCCGAATATTTTTTAAATAGTAAAGTACAAAAGTTTACAAAACACTGTTTTAATTAATATCTAGGCATCAGGGAGAATGTTTTTATTTTTGGTAGATTTGTTCGTATAAATTTTAAAAATTTGAATTAATATCTAGATTTTTAAAAATTGACACACACATACTTATTTAGAAAATAGGATAAACAAATACTACAGTCTAATTTGAAACTAAAATACCGGCCATTTAAGCCACTTTCATGGCGTAGTGATTATCAAGACACTCCGAAGTCCCAGGTTCTTCAATCAGGTCAATTTTTTTTACTCGTTTCCGTTTCCGGATTTTCTGTCCGTTCCTCCTACTTGCGTCAATCATACCCATTATTTCCAATTAAATATTTCAAAATAAATCTGCCAATACAATATTAATTTTTAGAAAATAGATTCTACCATTTACTTTTTTTCATCAAATCTATGTCCTTATTATACACATTATAAAATAAAGTCCCCGCTGCGTCCGTCTGTCCGCAATAAACTCAAAAACTACTGAACTGATTTTTATGCGGTTTCCAATAGACGTTATCGAATTAGTTACGAATAGGGTTATGTTATGAGGAAGGCTTCGGTGCAGGTATTATATACGCGGGCGAAGCCACGGGTAGAGCACAATCAATGGCACACATAGGACATTAAATAGGTAACAAATTTAAATCTATTCATAGGTAACATTCCGGAAAAAATTAATACTCTGAATTACCTACTAGTCATTGAAATTAAAACTTACCTTTAGGGAACTTTCATCACAAAGAAGCTTGGTAGAAATAAAAAAAAATAGAAGTGAAATAGTGAACCGGAGGGCTGTAACTATTGTCACGTGGTCAGCAGAACTGAAGTGGACACTCCGCGATCGACTGTCCGATGGGGAACAGAGAAATACAAGGAGCGGACATTGTGAATTTCATATTCTATCGATCTAAAAAAAATAGATTTTTTAATTTTCTTTATTTACTTGCTAAGCTCTAGGGCTTCGTTCCCGTGGCAAATGTGATAATAATGGTATAGGAAGTGCCAATTTTAAAGTAAGTTTTACCCTAACCGTGTACAAAATTTCATCATTGTGCTTATTACCTAGTTGAGACACAAATTACAATATTTACTTCGTATTACAGTACTTTTTGTATAAAATTATACTGTCAAGGGGCTTCTTTTGGCTGAGATGAACACGGATGATCAATGTAACAAGGAAATGTCAGTAAAATATGTTTATTTTAGTTTCACTTCAACTTTGTAGGTTTTTAATTTTATAAGTACCTTTACTTGGTAAGTATATTTTAGTCACCGTATAAAAATAATTTATGAATAAACTTGTACTTACTGCTTTAATAGATAGTCTCTTTAGATAAACCTACTTCACTAAATTGAACTGTCAAACGCAAAAGAAAAAATTATTAATTTCAGATATTAGCATGTTCAAACAATATGTTCGACTTTGTTATATAAGTAATAAATAAAATTAAGAAAAGTCGCTCTATGCATTTTGTTCTACCAGCCTAGAAAAATGACGTACCATACGAATGTATAGTAAAACTATACGAGTTAAAGCGCAGCTTAGGACGAGGAAGACCTACAAACGTCGCATATCGTTGACTGAGCTGCGGGCAGGAACAGCCGGGTGTGCAGCTAGTGTTGGCATGAAATGTGATGGGGATTTGTAACTATTGATTCATGTGTTGTATCACGAACGACCAACCTTTGATTTTTTTATTTTTTTTATTTATCAAATAAAGATAAAGATAAAAATTTATTTATTGCTCTCCATCCAATCTTACACTTAAATCTCACAATTAGGTAGCTGCTCATTTTTAAATAAAAGTACAAACTCATTTTAAGTAGTAAATAATAACATACCTATAGAAACCCTGAGGTTTGTCTTAATGTTACTATGTAGTGTAAGTTTACATCTATGCTATAAATTAACTTAATACTATATCAATACCTACTTACGAGTAGGAACTAAATAGATGCGTCTAAGTTATTTAGAAAATAATTCTTTAAAATGATTTTGATATTTTTTGTATGTATTTATAAGACGAGGTATCAAGTAAGTAGATTATAAAACATCTTGACTTAGTTATTTTTTTATTGAAAGTCCACTTCTGGTTCATCCAAAATCAGAAGTGGGATACGAAACTACGCGCTCATAACATAACCATTCTTTGTCCATTCTGAAATATAATTTGTGCATTTATTTCTTGGTACTTACCTAACTATAAGTAACCAAAAGTCTGAGTAGAAAGGGTTATTCCCAAAGTACACCAAAAAATGTTTCCAAACTACTCCATGAAAAAAAATAATATTTTAAATTAAGTTTCATTCTACTCCGCGGTAATATTAAAATGTTCTCAAAATACTCCACGCGCTTTTGATATCAAAAAGCAATAATTAGAATAAAAAGTGTAGGTGACGTATAGTACAGTCATGCTCAAAAGCTTACAATATTTTTATATATATATAAAGACAATTTTAAATAAAAGTCTTTACAATTCAATAATCAACATTTATATATTCCCTATAATTCAACAATTAAACATATTCAAAAATCAACAATCAAAAACATTTCATAAATGAGCTTTTTTTACATATTTTCCACCTAAGAGATTCATGATTAATATGTAAATGTAGGAATTCGGCTTGAGGGCACATGACAACAACATATTAAAAAATCTCTGTCGAAGTCCACTGTCATCTATTAGAAGAGAAATATCAACAAATCGGAAAAATAGTATTCGTCGCAGATTAACAGATAGTTTCTCGGATAGTCCATTAACTAATAGCTCAGAGGACTCAACTGAACAAAAGAAGAAACAAACAGAACAAGGAATGCATAAAAAATCGGAAGCTGAAAAATCGGAAGAAAAAAGCTTTAAGGAAAATAACATGAAGAAAACGGATGGAAAAATTAACAAAACTTTTATTTTTGGAGGTCAACAGTGCATTGGAGGTACATCAGCCATAACAAAATCGCGTATACATAACACCTACAATAAATATAACTTTATTTCTGTAATTAAACCAAATGCAAAGACTGAAGATATATTAGTTGCTTGTAAATTATTCAGGTACTATAAAGAGCGATCAGATGATAATAAACAGAAATATATGAATTATAATAGATTACTCCGACGTTGCATTGACTGCTCTAGAAAAAATTATAATAGAAAATTTATAGAACGATCGCGTAACAAATGCAAAGCTTCTTGGAGCTTGATTAAGAAAAGAATCGGAAAAAGCTCTTAAGTTTGAATTCATAAATCAAATTTATTTAGACGGGAAACAATTAACAGTTACTGACATAGCCAATGCTTTTAACGACTATAACATCAATTTGACTAATAAAAAGAATATGACACGAAATACATGTTATGCAAGCAACTGTAATAGCATTTTTCTAAAACCTATTAATGAGGAAGACACAAAAAAAATTATAATGTCTTTAAATAATACGAATGCGGTTGGTTTTGATGATATTGCAACACGGATAATTAAAATTTGTTCAGAAGAAATAGTTTCAGTACTAACCTTTCTCATTAATATGTCATTTTCTGAGGGATGCTTTCCTGAGTTACTTAAGGCTTCTATTGTAAAACCGATATTTAAAAAGGGGGATAAAACGACTCTAAGTAATTTCAGACCAGTAACACTAGTCTCTATTTTCTCAAAAATATTTGAAGCAGCTTTTCGAAATCAAATTCTGGACTTTTTCAACAAACATAATATATTAATCAAAGAGCAGTATGGTTTTACGAAAGGAAAATCGACCACACTTGCTGCTTTTGATCTAGTCAAACAAATAATAGATAATAATGATAGAGGACATGCATCAACAGTTCTATTTTTTGACATGTCCAGAGCTTTTGATTTAGTATCACATGAGCGTTTACTTGAAAAGCTAGAAAGATATGGTATTCGGGGACCAGCCTTGAAATGGATAGCAACCTATTTAAAAGATCGAATACAGTGTGTAGAAATCTCAAATATGAGCGAGAATGAGGAAATTAAGTCATATCGTTCATTATACAAGATCAATGAATATGGCGTTCCACAGGGTAGTGTGTTAGGACCATTATTGTTTAATGTGTATATCAATGATCTCCCAGAAAAAATATCACATCCTTGCGTACTTTATGCTGATGATATTTCTACCTTAATTAAATCCCCGACTAAAGTTAATATAATTGACATTAAAAGCATAATACATATAGTCACAGAATGGTTAAATGATAATAATCTCCAAATTAATTTGACGAAAACAAACATAATACAATTTCACTCATTTCAAAAAAAAGTTGACAAATTGAATATTAGTTATAATGACCAAATTCTTTCAGACGTAAGTAAGACTACTTTTCTTGGACTGGTTTTAGACGAACATTGTGACTGGAAGGCCCATGTGGAACAAGTTTGTAAAAAACTTAACAGGTTTGTTTATGTGCTATATAAATTGGCAAAGCAGTCAACGAAAACTACAGTTTTGTCTGCATACCATGGATATGTTTGCTCAGTGCTTACTTATGGTCTTATTATATGGGGTAACTCCACGGAGGTGAATAGAGCCTTCATAGTACAAAAAAAGTGCATCAGAGCTATGTGTGGTAAACCTCCATGGCACTCTTGTCGGCCTCTATTTAAAGAACTAGGACTACTAACTTTGCCATGTCTTTATATATTTGAAGTCTGTAAATTTGTCAAATTGAATTGGGACTTGTTTGTGAAAGCTAAGGATATAAATCACAGAAATACAAGAAATGGTGATAGAATAGTGTTACCCATAGTACCCAGAACGGCTTTTTAGGTTAACAAGCTAACATGTAAGACACATTTTCAATTCAAACTTCCTTCCATGTTTTTCCTTAATTTAGAATCTTTTTCAGAACTTTAATCATCACGATATTGTTTGAACGATTTTGTGACTGACTGTACATAGTGAAATATTTTATAATTATTTAGATGGAGTAGTTTGAGAATTGATATCAAACAATGTGCGGAGTACATTGAAAATAAATTAAAATAGGTACCTATGGAGTAGATTGGGAACAAAATAATAAGTATTTTTAAATAAAAATAATTTCGTGGAGGTAACTTGGGAACACATGTATGAGATTCTTATCTTTTTTAGAACAAAAAGAATGGAGTACTTTGGGAACAACCCAGTAGAAATATGAGCATCTGCTGTATTTTATAGCAATGAAAATCTCGCTCATACTCACAAAACAAATGTACGTATACGAGTACAGCAACACGTAATGAAAATTCAAATGAGTGCGTGTGAGCGAAGGTACATCGGAGTACTAGGCGGCTTATGTTCGTGTGCGGAAAAATTACGTCTATTATATAAGACTAGCTGGTGCCCGCGGCTTCGCTCGCGTTAACCCTTTCTTAACGGATGCCTACGTCATAACATCTACCTGCATGCCAAATTTCAGCCCGATCCGCCCAGTGGTTTGGGCTGTGCGTTGATAGATCACTATGTCAGTCAGTCACCTTTGAGTTATATATATATATAGATTTGTGGTACACAGCATGCTTAACAAAAGACTAGATTAAATTATGCCTCTTCTTTACTTTTAATATCTTAAATGCGAAAGTGAGTTTATTTGTAATCTCTTCACGCTTTACCTAAACCAATCTTTCTGAAATTTTGCATATACCTATTTAGTTAGAAGTATTGAGAAGGACGTAGGGTACCTTTCATCCCGGGAAAAAGCACTGTTCCAGTGGGAAATTCACGCGGGCGAAGCCACGGGCAAAAGCTAGTTGTATATAATAGGCTCTATTTCAGATTTTCCTCTAGCCTTATATCCTAAACTAAAACTATTCATACAGCTACAGCAGTTAAGCTTCGAGCATCCAAAAACTTTCGCATTTAGTATTTGTAGGATTGAAATAACTTTAGGTAGGTACGATTTGAAATAAAACAATTTCCGTCATCATGAATGTTAATTCATATTTAATAAATAAATACATTTTCATTGTTTTTTAAATAAAACTATTGTAAGTGACTTTGCTGCAGCATGTTTCAACAACTTACTATACAACATACAAGTTACGCTTTATTGCTTAATCTAAATTTATGTAACAGTTATATATAACTAAGGGATATATATTAGAAATGTTCTTCAATATACATACATGTTAATAATAAGTTAGTATGTTACAGACAGGAAAACTCCAACTTAATTAATTAAACTAAAAATATACAGTACAGTTAGAAATAGAAAATGACGGAGATACAATTTTAATTAAGAAAAAAATAATCTAATTTTTGTGTTACAAGATGACACTAAAAACACTAGAATGACAGTTGTCAAAAAATATTTTAGGACAGGATATTATAGTCAAAAACATACACACATATGTACCATAGCGTCAATTTACAGGAAGAACCAAGGGTTTTGAACACAAAAAATACATCTTTGGTTTCAAGCGAAATTTACAAAAGCATTTACACACAAGTATTATTGACGTGCCCCGATTAATGTAAATTATTACGAAATTTACTTTCATTATACTTAAATTAAAATTTACACTTAAAATTAGAAACATTCAAAATTGATTTCAACTACAACATTTTGTTGTTGTTTTTAGAAAAAGAATTAATAAAGACGAGACGGCTTAAAATTTGTAAATAAATTTTCAAATTAATCGGAACACTTCATAACTATCACAAATTATATTCCCTTTGAATATCGACGCATTTCGCTTGAAATACGCCCACGAAAACACAAACGATTCGTAAACGAACTGGGCTGGAATTTACCAATGGTACACGCCCATCATGACAATGGTACACACCCATTTTGACAATGGTACACGCCCATTTTGACAATGGTACACGCCCATTTTGACAATGGTAACCCATAAGAATATTGTACCATCACCGTATCAAGAACCATACTCATTAAAAAAGTGATTATTTAATTACGAAAATAATACACCAGCCCTTATTATTATATATCAACCTTACACCGCATAAAAGGGTTAAATCCAATATAGATACTTTTATCAATTCCTTTCTTTTGTCATGCATTACAATCTTTTTTTTATTTATTAACGCAAACATGACAGTCCGCGTGGAAAGATTAAAAAAGTAAAAAGGGCACCAAATATATTTTATGAGCAGTACAGTCGAAACTGACTGTACTAATCTCACGTTTAATCAAATTATATCTATATATTAATGTAACACACGAGAGATTCAGCAAAGGAATGAATAAAGTCCAATGTAAAACCAGGAGACCTGAATAAGGCTTCGTTTTTCCGAACACTACTGGCAGGTGAGGTCTGTCAGATAGTACAATATTGTCATCAGTTGTCAAATTCAAATAACAGTATTGTTCCATCTGACAGACCATCGCCAGTTGCGTTAACTAGTGCATGGAAACGCGATAACCCGTATTAAATCCTTCCTGCTCTGACGTTTAGAAAGGACAGCACCGAATTCAAAATGGCGGAAGTCAAGAATAAGTTTATTCAAATAACACTTTTTTAATTTCAATAATTAATAATGTCAGGACAGGGAGTTAGAAATCCATTCAGATTTTTTTTTTTTTGGAGAGGAAAGTTAGGAATCCATTTTCAACAAGACGGTTATTTATTCATCTATCTACCCACGTATCAAACAGTAGAAATAACAGTCTACGTAACCGGTAAAAAGTCAACAGTTAAGTAGTTAGTTAAATTTTAATTAGTCAACACTTGGCCGACCGCGATTCGTTAAACTAAAATTTCTATCTCACGAAATCTATTGCATGAATATTGCAAGTGAAAGAAAACTAAAGACATCGGAATAATCGTAGACAGAGATAACAATAGACCTACTATATGTTTCTATTTTGATCACACATGAAAAGAAAATTGCGTATTAGGAATACACGCTATTATTTTTTGTCCTTTTCATCGCTTGCTGGTTTTTCAAGGTCAATAAGGACTAGTTCTTTATAAAGGACATTTTCTATTAGTGCTTTATATAGGACATTTTCTATCTCATGGGACCACGCGAAGCCATATTCTGTAGGTAGCTCTTTCTACGAGAATATTTTAAATCAATATCCCTTTTAACCTCATTAAAATAAAAGTGTAATTAAAAAAATCAAATTCGAAAGGAAAGATTATCTAATCTTGTGTAATAAATGTGTGTGTGTGTGTTGTAGTGAGTAATCTATTACAGGTCTTCGGAGTCCTATGCTTCCTATGTCAGGCGGCGGAGAAATATCGCATAGTCGTTTTCTGTGTCTGGTGTTGATGACATATTTTTGAATTTGTACAGATGATAAAATAATGTACAGTAAAGGTATATTTAAAATTTCAACATCAAATACAATTTTCAGGATCGTCGTGGGATAGAAATTCTGTTCAGTTTTATTTTGTTGTTCATTGTTACATGCATCTGAAAACAGTTGAAAAACTGGCATGAAATTATTTTGACAAAGTAAATGTTTAATAATCAAATTTCATCTTATCACTGCCAGTTTTTTTATAAGTAATCACTCACAGATCGGCCGTCTATCATAATTATATATACTTAGAACTATTCATAGGTATACATGGTAATACAATGGATAGGAGCGGTAACGTTGACGATACGAACAGACAGACAAAACAAACGTCATATATAGATCGAAAAGCAGCCTTTGATCAGTCGGAAACGAACAGGATTGGAAGATTCTTATATTTATATATAATATTTATTATTTGGACAAATGCACCGAAAAGACTAGATGTCTACATTTACTGTGCGATATAAAAGAGTAGAAAAAATGGGGACTTAGCGGGCAACACTGGGTATTTTATCAACCAATCACAGATCGTGAATATATTTATAACCAATCACGACCATCTGAATTGGTATTGCAATGATGAAAAATGTAGTTCGTCCTAATTTCCTACTCTTTTGTGTCGCACTGTACGAATATTCGAGTTTTTTTACTATTTTTTTTCAACTCGAATCACGCAATGGATAGTGACCTAGCCTATTTTAAAATTCTTCAAATGACCTATTAAGCTAATAATCATCAACAATAGTGAATAAATTCGTATTTTTTTAATTTTTTTAATATAATCATTTTAGTGATGTAACTATAGATTTTTTATTGCTTTTGTGCTTGAAAAATAATTGTGATTCTATTTTCCACCTACGGAGTCTATCTGCAACGTATGTACAATTATTCTAAAGAAAATATGAATTCATGAACTCTAAGATAATTTATTAATTCCTCTATAATAAAGAAATTTAATACTTTGTGGCATCTGGTAACATGCAACTGAACAGTCAAATTCCTCTTTCTTTAATTTTTAAATTCTCCACTTTAATTCAAAGTTAGCCAAGTCAGTGACTCAAAAGTTCAGGTTTGCCGGCTACTGATATTTTTTTAAATACATTTATTTTTCATTTAGGTCCGAACACGAAACAGAAAATATTAGAGAATTATAAATAAAAATAATAAAAAATACATACAAACAATTAGCAAAAGAATTGAAAACGTCTTTCTAAAATATATAAATAGTAAAGAAAACTTACAAATCAAAATCAAATCACATTTAGTTTTTTTTAAACATATCGTCGTGCAAAAGTAAAATCATGTGTTCGGACCATTATTATTACTTAAATACATAGTTTCTACAAATTCATATAGAGTTCAAAATCGACGTATACAGCCATTTAAATTTCAACTCTATTCAAATGTGTATAAAAACTACTATTGATTAAAAGTGGAATATCAAATTCATTCGCTAATATGTAACGTGTTCAACCAACAACGCCCTTACAAAAGTCTACTCCCAAATCATGGACCCAATATTTCGATTCTTGAATAAAACTAGCTAGCTCCTTTTTCCAATCAGTGTATTTCGTTCATTCATTTGAACGAGAATTCAATTAGTTTTAAGACCATGTTAATATCATCTGTAAATATTTTTTGCCTATGTTAAACTAGATAAGGTAGGTTTTTCTCCCATTATATTCAAAATCCAGAAAAGAATATGAAGAAATCACACCGTGGCCCATAACACCCTGGTTTTTAACTAATTATAAAATTTCTAGTTTCGGAGAATCAACATATATCAATATCAATTCTGTTGCAAATACAAAAATAAAAACAAAAGAATTAATTTACATGTAGCTCATAAAAAAAATATTTTATGATATAACAATTTTTGGAATCGTATACTCAAAGCGAATAAAGAAAAATGTCTTGATCGTTCGCCGAATGAGATTTTAACTCTACTACCTTTTGATAATTCCGGTTATAGAGTTGTAAAATCCACTTATTCAGTTTGGAAATTTCGATTAACCTGTTTGAAAATTCCGACTAACCGGTTTTTTTATTTCGGTTAACCGGTTTAAACTTCGGTGCTCTTGCCGACTCCGTGTTTCGTGTCCGGAACCCCGGACGCGCTCAGCTTGCGTATACGCCCGGGGAATATTCCTCCAAAAAGTCGACCTAGAAAGATAACTTTTCATGAAACAAGAAATAAATGAAATACCAGTTGTGCAGATCCAACGCTCAATTACTACGCTTGATTAAGTTAACAAGGCTGGAAATCCCCGAAAGTTAAAATAATGACAAATTGATGTCTCTCTCTCTCTCTCAGCCGAAAGACGTCCACTGCTGGACAAAGGCCTCCCCAAGGATTTCCAGAAATAGATGTAGTGTAATTTTATATAGCATTAAAAAAGTGGTCTCGGTTATTAGTATTAAAGTAATATTGGTATTAGCAGGTTTTGGTTATTTTCATCAGATAACAGACGTTAAGTTTAGTCAGATGCTTGAACAGTTAAAAGAAAGAGGCCCTTCTCTTTTTTTTAACTGTTCAAAAACATCTGAAGGAAGAAAGAGAAAGAGAGAGAAGAAGAGAGTGGGAGGAAAGAGAAAGAGACAAACCTGGCGATCGCTGGTCGGTGGGGTGTCGCGGCGAGGTGGCGTGTAGTGCGGTGCGGCTGCCCTGCTGGAACGATACCGACATGCCGCTGTCCAGAGAACCCACTGAGCCTCGCCGCTGTAGTCTTTCGGCTGCTAATGCCACTGTAAGAAAGACCAAGGTACACTTTCAATTGAATAGCTTTTTTCCATAAGGCTTCATACCGACAAGTCACCTCAGGGCCCAGGCTGAAGGCTAAGAACCCTTGCTACTAAACAAAAATAATGAAAGTGAATAGTCCCTCTTCATAAAAATAGGGTCAATCCGTATAGACCAAAGGCAACGCTGCCATGCGAAGGACGAAAGCCTCTCCTACACTCTCTCATCTGAGCGCTTTCTCGGTTGCATCCTCAGCGTACGCGTCGGAGCCCAGGGTCCGATTTCCCTACTTTCTTCTTCTCCAACTTCGCACGGTCTTCGGCATCCTTAGTTGTGAGACCATTGACATGCACCGGGCATACCTTCTGCACCAACTTGGCTTAAAGTGGGTTTGCTTTCATTTTAATGGTTAAGCATGATTACGAGCAAAGCTTGAAATACCGGTATAAAATCATATCGATATGAACCCTACTTGGGTTTATATCGATATAAAAGTATATAGATATTCCGAATAATGCCGAAACCAGTGTGCGCCGCACAGCAGTGTGGCAACCTCTATAACGTATGCCGCCCTGATAATATCGATATTTTTTTCGATAGTATTTCCCGATTGAGGTATTCATATCGTTTGTTTGTTTGTAAACTCTTTATTGCACTATATATTAAAGAGAGGCGTATAATGGCGGACTGATCGTTATTCATCTTTTCAAATTATTCTTTTTCAGTCAACCGCGTTTTATATCGATATTTTTCTTATTACCGGTATTAAGCAACGATGTTTTACACATTACAGTGTTTTAGTACATCATCAGAACTTTTTTTGTTGTAACTGTGAATTTTACCACTAAATTGATCGTAAAAATAGACTATAATCTTACCAGGGTCGTTGATATCGACGAGCGAGGTTTTGACAGCACATTCCGTTTGATGATGGTGGTGGGGGGCGGGTTGTTGAGACCGCGAGGGGGGCCGCCGGCGCCGGGCACGATGGCGAGCGGGGAGCACCTTTCCACACTGGAAGGGAATATTGCATTTTAGCTTTTATTTTGTTGATCATCCGATTTCTACTAATATTATAAATTGCGAAAGTTTGTGAAGATGTTTGTTACTCAAAATCAAAATGTACTGGACGGATTTCAACGAAATTTGGTACACGGGTAGAAAAATACCGGGAATAGCTCACAGGTTACTTTTTATCCTGAAATTCCCACGGGATTTAAGCCCCAGGGCGCGGCTAGTAATCCATACTTTTATACTAATATTATAAATGCGTAAGTCTATCTATCTGTCTTCACAGCTTTCACAGCTGACCGCTGGACCGATTTTTGTCGAGTTGGAGGCTCGGAATCAAACATAAGTTACTATTTTTTCAAAAATCAAGCCCCAAGGGGCTGTACTGGGGGTCAAAGTATGTATGATAAACACACAAGATATATTTTCTGCCGCGGGCGGAGCCGCGGGGCAACCGCTAGTATAACATAAAATGTAGCTTTGCATAATAGGCAACCGGACGACAATTATAATGAACATAATCATTACAGAAACATCAGTATTAAACAATACTCTATCATAAGTTTTGACGACCGGAGGTCCCGGGTTCGATCCCCGGTCGGGTCATGATGGAAAATTATCTTTTTCAGATTGACCCGGGTCTTGGATGTTTATCTATATATGTATTTGTTATAAAATATAGTATCGTTGAGTTAGTATCCCATAACACAAGTCTCGAACTTACTTTGGGGCTAACTCAATCGCGTGTGATTTGTCCGTATATATTCATTATTTATTTATTTATAAGTTTTTTTCAGTGTATTTTTCAGCAGTGATCATGTCGCGGAGTTCCGCGATATTCATGTATATAATAATGATATTCATGTATATAATAATAATATTCATGTATATAATAATAAATTAAGTAGCTACCAAACTAAACTGTCATTTAATTTTAATTAGTTTATTACTTGACTTCCGCCCATTGAGTAGAATATCTGGAGGGTAGGAGGAGAAAGGAATGAAGTAGGGTAGGATGTCGGTGCGACGAGAAAAGGAAAAACGGACAGAACGGGAGGAAGGAGCGCGGGTGCAGAACAGAATCATGTAAGTGCTTATAATTTAATTAAATGTCGTAATATCGTGTTCCTTAGGGGGCGAGATGATTATTATGTATGAGCCAAACTAAAGTATAGTAAAGTTGTTTAGTGCATGTTATGCACATGAAATGAGGTGGTAAGGGCTGGCTATAAGGGGATAAGTTGTGGAGGCCAGTGGGCGTAAGCCCGGTGTGATCACATATCATTTCATGGTATGTTAGAGAAAGAGCGTAAGAATCAAACGCTATTGTAAGTTGATACTGGTTCATAGTGATGATCATGTCGTGCCACTTCACAGGTCGGGGTCACTAACAAAGCTGTGAGAATTATATTGGTATATCTGAAAGCGCAGTGATATAAGGATCTCTTACTAGGCAACAGAATGTGTTGCTGATTGTAATAGCATCATTCGTCTCAGAAACCCTTTTACAACAATATGTAGTGACAGTTGTAGGTATATTGCGAAGCTATACGTTACATAAGTAAGAAAGCCACTACATATTATGGTGGAGATGCTGGGATACTTTATTCCAAACAGGTGGAAACATTAAAAGGTGAAAGGTGTTAACTAAAACACAGTTAAAAGTAAATCGGAAATTTAAACTTCAAGCCTCGCTGCCAAAGTGTCAGTTTATAGCTTCGAGTAACACTGGCCTCCTTTCGGAAGAGGGCCGGAGTTGCTCGAAGGTTATAGAAAGAATGAGAATGGTCTGGGTGAAGCCCACTGATTGCAGTGTCAATTTTGTGTAATCAATTAAGAGGCGTTCCTCGTTGGCAGGCTGTGATCAGGTACCAGTAAAGAGGTGTTCCTCGCTGACAGGTAGCATAAAATCCTTGGCTTCAGAGGGCTAATGTAGCTGCCCTATGCGTTTGTTTAAAGTAAACAGTAATTGCAGGAGTTGCAAGGTTGGCAGAAAATAAGAATAGCTGTAAAACTTAGATGAGGACGAATGTTGTTGGTTAAATTTTCGACAAAGTAAATGATTGAATGTAGAATGCACAGAAAGGTTTCCTACTGGTGGAGTAAAGTAACTCAGAAGTAATTTTCCTTAAAAAAAAAAAAAAAAGAAAAAAAAAAAAGAAAAAATTTATCGCGACAAATAGCTTCATGGCGACAATATGGCGACAATACTTTAAGAATAACACAGACAAATCCTCTTATGTATTTAAATGTCTGTGGAAAATAAAGATAAAATATGTTGTTTTATTTCCCCCTGTAATTTATGATTCCTGTATTCACTGTTTCTATGACGTTACTTTTTTGCTTCGAGCAATGCTGGCTTCCTTTCGGAGAAGGCCGGAGTTGCTCGAAATTGTTTCGTTTTTACTTTAAAAATTATAATTTGTACGTTCGAAATATTTGCTATGTGCGCGAGTGTTTATGGTGCTTAGTGAAAATAAAATATTACTGCCGAGGCTGTATGCGTTTTGATTTCTGCCGTTCTGAAAGAATAAACTATAAATGGTTCTATCTCTATGGTTCTATGATACTCGTTCCAGAAACTACGGCTACGGAGAATGTTTATTAGAAAAAAAGTTATGATACCTATTCTTAGTTCTTAAATAGTTTATGAAAAAGAAAAATAAAAGGAAATAATTATGTAAGGAGGTCTGGTTATTTATAAGATGTAAATTGTTAGGATAAGGAGTTAATAATATGGTAAAGATTGGCGTAAAGAACTCGTTTTAATTTGTTGTTAAAAGGAAACAATGTAAGCGTCTCGCGTTTATGCGAGTTTCCGAACGCTCTTCAAAAGGACGCTACAAAGGACATTACGTTTCACAGATTAGGTTTTTGATTGAATTCAATTTGTTACGTACGTTGAAATCAACGCGAAGAGAAATACGAAGTAAATATTCCAGTATTTTTGTTGATGTATGTAATAAGTCGACGTTATTAATAAGTCTGAGACCCGGATACATACGACGCTTGTGGAATTCAAGAAGAAAATACAATACGGTTTCACTTATTATGAAACGAAACCGAAGTAAGTCATTGTTTGATAATTTGAAAGTTATATTAGAATTTCTTTGGAAATACAAGGGTCGAATAACCATTGCATACGTTATTGTTGGTGATTTACAGATCCACGTCGTGTATAATACCTTTATAGGCATTCCGGAACAAAGTCCAACTTGTAAAGCATTGTTCGACGCTAATAGCTGAAACCCGTCAGGTATAAATTTTACCGTGATTTATTTACATTCGTAAGAATTTATTTCACGTGATATTTATTAGTTTCCATGTTACAATTTCAGTTTCACAATGGAACAAACTTTACAAAAAAGACTTGAACAAAGACATAGTCACCTGTCAAAATTACTAGAGAATGCGGAGACCATACTCGGAGATGAAGCCGGCATACCCTTCATGGAAATATCGAAATTACGGTTTCACTTAAAAACTGCCATAGGGGGCATTAGAAAGGAAACATTCATTTTCATTGAAAAATGTACAGACGAAACAGGGCTAGGATCAAAATGCACCGAGTTGCAAATAAAAGCTGAAGAAGTACTCGCTCTTCTAGACTCTCTGAGTCAGGTAGCAGTCACCGAGAATCATTCTTTAAAAGAGCAGGTAACAAGACTACCTAAATTAGAACTTTGCAAGTTTAGTGGCGACATTCTGAAATGGACAGAATATTGGGATAAATTTGAAGCCAATATTGCGTCAAGGAATATCCAAGATGTAGAAAAGCTGTCTTACCTAATGAGCACATTAGAAGGTTCGGCACTAGAGACAGTAGAAGGGCTGAGCGTGACAAATGCAAATTATGCCATTGCTATTGAAGCACTGCAAAAGAGATTTGGAAGCAAAGACAAGGTGATTGATGCTCACTACGCGGCAATAAATAAATTGAAAGTTGCTGCCAACTCTCATAGCGAATGTCGTCAAAACCTGAATACCACAGAAAGGCACTTGAGAATTCTGTGTGCCCTCGGTGAGGACATAAACAATAATCACCTAAGGGTCACAATTTCTTCCAAATTTCCCAGTCCCATCCTGTACCAAGTAAAGCTCTTATGTAAAGACAACACAATTGAAGAACTGAGAGCATGCCTTGAAAAGGTAGTTACCGCAATGGAACATTCAGACTTGACTGAGGTACCATCCTCTTCAGTAGCATCTTCAACAGAAACTTTACATACGGTCACAAGACCTAAGAAGACTCAATTCCAAGAAAACCAGCTGAGGCAACCAGATTCTAAACCTAGAAGTTCATTGACTACAACAGAGAACCGTAAAAGAAAGATAAACAACAACAATGAATCTGAAAGGAAGAGACCAAAAAAGGAGTGCATATTTTGCAGGCAGGAGCACTACAACGACCAATGTCGCAAGTATGGCACTGTTAAAGATAGGAAGAATAGACTAGGTCGCAGATGTTACATTTGCTTCAAGGAGGGGCACATGGCTACTAAATGTGATAAGGCTAGCAAAATAAGGTGCTTCCACTGCAAGAAAGAACATAACTCAGCCCTATGTTCCAAGAAATTTGCTGTAGCTGAAAGTAAGTCTGAATTACATGAAAATTTTTATACTGTACAAGTAAACAAAATCGTTGAGAAGATTCTCACAAATGGTAAATCTTTTTTACAGACGGCAACAGCAAAACTGATAAACAAAAATAAAACAATCCCATGCAGGTTAGCTCCTTGATTCAGGCAGTCCAACGGAGGTTACCCTAACCACAAAAAATGACAAAAGAACTGGACTTAACATCTACAATGGAAGACCAACTTGTCATCTTCTTCACGATTTAGATCGAACACTCCAAAGGAAATGTCTAGCCCATCAGCCAGAAGTCAGGTTGTTAACAAAAAGAGGTGCTACAAAAAGACTTACAGATAAATTTAGTACCTTATATCACCGATCGGATTCCTGTACCTAGATAAATGGAGATGCTGAAGACATAAACGTAGACTTATGGGCAAGATGTCAATTCACTTGGAGAAAGGTATTGACCTTTTAACTCTGGTAATGACCTTTACTTCTCCTTTATGCGGAATGAATAGCATAAAAGTTCAAGAGAAATTATTCCTGGTAAACACAGATCTAGGTTGGATTATTTCTGGCAATTATCTAGCAGAACAAGAAGAAGAAACATTATCCGTAGTAACATATTGCCAATGCCATCAGCCAAGCTGCTCGTACTTCAACGAGCCTGATCTCCCATTGCGTACAAAATTGACATTTTTGAAATTCCTGTGGGCCCTTGAAAGTTTAGGAATTACTGATTCTCCTAAAAACCACTCGTGAAGAAGAAGCAGTCAGACATTTCAATGAAACGGTGGAGTATGATAATGGTAGATATGAAGTAAAATGGCCTTGGATTAGACTTCCCACCAAGAATTCACCAACAAATTTCTTGGCCTGGCCTATGGAAGGTTGAAAAGCCTGCTTCGCTTTCGATCCAATTCTCAAACTTTACAAGACTACCAAGATATACTAGAGGAACAATTAGAAAGTGGCATCATAGAAGTTGTAGAATCTGAAACCAAGCAACAAAAACATACCTGTTCATTATTTACCACATCATATTGTCAAACAGGAAGGTAAACGAGGCAGAATTGTTTATGATGCTTCTGCTAAATGTAATGGACAGAAAAGCCTTAATGGAATGCCTGTATCGTGGACCTTCAATGATTGAAGATATGACCGCCTTGATTCTTCAGTTCCGAACTGGTAAAATCGGCACACCGCCGATGTAGAAAAGGCGCTTTCTTCAAGTAGGACTGGCAACAGGACGATAGAGAAGTTACACGTTTCCTGTGTGGTCAAAAGATCCAAGCAAAGAACCAAGTGAAGAAAATTTTAGCTTTACTTCAAGGATTCTGTAGAGTACCATTTGGAATTATTTCAAGCCTACATTTTTACTTCACGGCAACAATAAGGTATCACTTTTTCTCGGAACAAATCAACCACTCTTGAAGAAGATTGCAGATAAATGCTATGTGGACCAATCTGATCACTAATGCAGATTCTGAATCTCAAGCAAAAGAAGTATATACAGAGACAAAAGAAGCCTTTGGACAACTGGCAATGAATATTAGAGAATGGACTTCTAAATTCGGAAGAGTTTATGGCAAGTATTCCAGAACTACAAAGAAGCAAGAATTTAGATACTGTAAAAGTACTTGGCCTTTTATGGGACTTAAAAGACGACACATTAAGACTCAAAATAAATGACAGCATGCTAGTCAAAGACGTCATGCAAGTGAAGACCGTAAAAAGGATGTACTCCGGATGATTAGCACGGTTCTATGATCCCTGCGGGTTCGTTAGCACCTCTTATACTGCCAGCAAAACTTTTTCAAGAACTGTGTACAAGCAAAGGTGAAATGGGACACAGTTTTACCGGAAGACTCGAAGAAAATATGGGGAAAATATTATAATGCAAACTTCAGGCAACGAAATCAGTTGGTTTGCCAAGACATGCTGAGCAGTGACAAAGAAGGCAAGTATGAGCTTACATGCATTCACAGACGCCTCGAAGAACGCATATGCTGCCGTAGTATACTTGCGAACAATAACAACAGATGATAAAGTAAAAATATGTTTCTTAATGGCTAAGTCTAGAGTTACACCAGTTGAAGATAAAGAAGACTCTTAAAATTCCCCGATTGGAACTTCTGGGTTACTTGATTGGTAATCGATTGTTGAAATATGTTCAGAATAACTTAGACTTACCAATATAAAAAAGCTTGCTTATGGACTGATAGCCTTATTGTTCTCAGTTGGATAAAGTCAACCAAATTGCTTCCACCCTTCGTCCAAAGACGAATAAATGAAATTAAAGAAAACAAATATGTTGAATTTCGATATGTCAATACGAGTTCAAGCCCAGCTGATTTGGCCACGCGACCGGAACTGTGGAAACAAAAAAGTGAACTATGGTTGAACGGACCAATATTTCTCACCCAGCAAGAGGAAAACTGGCCGAAAGTCATAGCAAATAATGACCAAACAAGTTTGCTTTCGGCCGGGGAGGCTCTGGACGCTGTGGACGGTCCAGAGAAGGTGGATAAAGGTTATGAAGAAGATCAGCATACCGATGAAGAAATAGCAGATGTGCTTATTGAAAACATACCTGTAACTGAACAGCACATGAATAAAGTTAAGTCGCCTGATGCTGCAGAAGAAAACTCGCAATCTAATGACAGAGATAAAGAAATTACCAAGTAGGAAGTATTTTTTCCTGATGAAGTAGCAGGTAAACAAACTCATTTAACACCCCGGAATCGGAGTCTATTCCTTGACGTTGATGGGAGATCTCAGATGCAAAGGGCGTATGTCTAATACCAATTGGACATATGATAAGAAACATCCTGCCTCATGCCAAAGAACTGTGCCTTCACAAACGAGATCATCCGAAGTACCCATGAAGCTAATTACCATGTGGAGTACATCACATACGCTAAGTATCATAAGAGCGTAAATACTGGATACTGCAAGGAAGAGCACAAGTAAACCGGGTAGTTGCGAAATGTCCCCAGTGTGTGAAATATGGAGGAGGTCCATATCAACTGCCACCTACCCCTGCGTTACCGATTGAGAGAGTAAATTATAGTCGACCTTTCGCACGTACACAGGAGTTGACTATTTTTGGACCCATCATTTGTTGGCACAGTAACACAGAAGGAAAAAGCGTTGGATATGTTTGTTTACATGTTTAGCTGTACGCGCCATTCACATGGAGGTTGTCAACAACTTAACAGCTGATGAATGTCTACTGGCTTTAAGGAGATTTACCGCAACAAGAGGCGTTAAATTTCATAGAAAACCACAAATTGGCGATATAGTACAGATAAAAGACGATTCTCAGAAGAGGTGTCGTTGGAAAGTTGGAGTTATTATTTCACTGATACAGGGTCGAGACGGAGAATACCGAATAGCCAAAGTCCGAGTAGGAAATACAGAATTCACTCGTTCCATCGGTCATCTGTACCCATTGAAACTGATGCTGCCCCAACCAGGGAGGTTATCATCAGGTCTAACACACCACAGCCAGAGGTTCCTGACACAAGAGTAGTTATTCGAGAAGACCCTGATATTACTATTAAGCCTGTAGAACGTATAGAATCTTCTGAACCTGAACTGCATAATCCGGATCCTCAGAACCCAGAACAAGATGAACCAATGGAGGTTGAAGACCTTGTCAATACACCATTAACCGGTGACGTTACCATAGCATCTACAGACGAAACAGCTGACGACAACGTAGAACCCATTAATCCTTCCCAAGCTGGTGATGATTTAGTTGAACCGAAGCGTATGAAAAGAGATGCAGCAGCAAAGGCAAGAATAAAAATCGCAGAATGGACACGTCAGCTCTTCAGTCTGCTGGAAACGTAACCAAGCTTGCCCTCGAGAGTGTCGCGGAGTTCCGCGATATTCATGTATATAATAATGATATTCATGTATATAATAATAATATTCATGTATATAATAATAAATTAAGTAGCTACCAAACTAAACTGTCATTTAATTTTAATTAGTTTATTACTTGACTTCCGCCCATTGAGTAGAATATCTGGAGGGTAGGAGGAGAAAGGAATGAAGTAGGGTAGGATGTCGGTGCGACGAGAAAAGGAAAAACGGACAGAACGGGAGGAAGGAGCGCGGGTGCAGAACAGAATCATGTAAGTGCTTATAATTTAATTAAATGTCGTAATATCGTGTTCCTTAGGGGCGAGATGATTATTATGTATGAGCCAAACTAAAGTATAGTAAAGTTGTTTATAATCGGGCCGAAACCTAAACTCCCGTATGACAGGTGTCATCAGGGTCAAGCCCATGAAGTTCCGATATTTTTAAATTTTAAATCTATGCGCGGAAATGTAGTACTTGAACTTCCGGCTTGCCCGTTTAGAGTTCCATTGCATCCGTCTGCAATAAATCGATAGTGAAAATGTAAAAAATCGCGATACATCGTTTATATTATCGATTTATTTAACAAGGATTGTAAATGCTGGATATAAATAAAATTGCGTTTTAAGATTAAAAATATTTAACATTAAAGTCATACAAAAAAAGGGACAAGAATTCACGCAATCGTATAGAATCGTGACATCAAGTAGATAATATTATTCACAATGAATTTATTACACGACTGACCAAAAAAGGAGTGTTATGTTTTCAGGGTTCATGTATGTATGTATGTATGTATGTAATTTCTTTATTCCACCATAAGTCCTGAACGACTTAACAGATTTTGATGTGAGAGGTATTGTTAGATTCCTTGCATTAGCCCGAATGACATAGGCTATGTAAGATGTCAGTCGTGTTTTTTATTTTTAAATAATTAGCTTGTTATCCATGTTATTGACGATGACAGCGACTCAGACTCAGGTTCAGACTTCTGATTAATAAAAATAATTATTTTATTTCGATTTGTTTTTTTACGTAACATCATATAATCGCAGCGATTCGTGTTTAGGTACATCACTATTATTGTCAAAGTGACATACGTCATACGGGAGTTTAGGTTTCGGCCCGATTATAGTGCATGTTATGCACATGAAATGAGGTGGTAAGGGCTGGCTATAAGGGGATAAGTTGTGGAGGCCAGTGGGCGTAAGCCCGGTGTGATCACATATCATTTCATGGTATGTTAGAGAAAGAGCGTAAGAATCAAACGCTATTGTAAGTTGATACTGGTTCATAGTGATGATCATGTCGTGCCACTTCACAGGTCGGGGTCACTAACAAAGCTGTGAGAATTATATTGGTATATCTGAAAGCGCAGTGATATAAGGATCTCTTACTAGGCAACAGAATGTGTTGCTGATTGTAATAGCATCATTCGTCTCAGAAACCCTTTTACAACAATATGTAGTGACAGTTGTAGGTATATTGCGAAGCTATACGTTACATAAGTAAGAAAGCCACTACAGATCATTCCAAAAGTTTATAGACATTGATTGTCAAAATTTGAACAAACGTTTTTCAAACCCTAATTCGTTTAATTCTATGCATTATGGTTGTACTCTTACCCATGCATATGGACGTGGTCCATACATTGCTGATGGTCTACATCCACGTCGGCCACGCCGCTGTCTCTGTTTTCCATCACTGAAACAAACAAACATATTTAAATACAAGCTAATTATTAAAAAATAAAAAACACGACTGACAACTCACATAGCCTATGTCACTCGGAGGAATGCAAGGAATCTAAAAATACCTCTTACATCAAAATCCATTAACGCGTTCAGGACTTATGGTGGAATAAACAAACTTACATACATACAAACATGAACCCTGAAAACACAACATTCCTTTTTTTTTGTGTCATATGAATAAATAATTTTGAATTTTTGATTTTAGGACCATCATAACCTATTTCACTTGGAGGAATGCAAGCAATCTAAAAATACCTCTTACATCAAAATCTGTTAACCCGTTCAGGACTTACGGTGGAATAAAGAAACTTACATACATAATTACATACATGAACCCTGAAAACATAACACTCCTGTTTTGGTCAGTCGTGTAAAAATGATAATTGTACACCAATGGCATCCTAGGCTTTAATTTTTAGCATATCTCTTTCAGCATCTAATAGTACTATTAATTATTCTGCAGATTGTAAAAGTCAATCGAGGGAAAGGGCTTTAAACTGGGGATTCCTTCAGTCATAGGCGATGGGCTAGCAACCTGTCACTATATCTGAATCTCCATCCATCAGAAAGCCCACTGTTCAGCTAAGCGTGGCCGAGTCTCACGACTCTTGGCTCTGTCTGCCCCGTAAGGGATAAAGACATGATTCTATGTCCATGTGTCATGTTAGAAAGTTTATCTCACCTTTTCTCGATTGTTCCTCCCCTCCCCTCATGGCCTCCAGCTCCCCCTGAATCTGAACATCCATCAGAAAGGCCACTAAGCGTAAAAACTCAGCTAAGCGTGGCCTTCCAAGTCTCACGACTCTTGGCTCTGTCTACCCCGTATGTGAGGGATAAAGACGTGTTCCTATGTATCCGGCAACGAATTCGTATTATAAATGCGATGTGGTTGTGAAGTGAGTTTGTGGTGGTTTTTGTTACACCTCTCCACGCTTTATCTACTGACCCAACCTTCCTGAAATTTTGCATACACATAGTTAGAAGTACGGAGAAGGCTATAGGACCTTTCATCCCGAGAAAAAGCACTGTTACCGTGGGAAATTCACACGGGCGAAGCCGCAGGCGAAAGCTAATGTATTATATTAGAAAGTTGTACATCTCTGTTACCTCCGCGATTGTTACCCCCCGCCCCGCCCCTTGTTCCTAGTTCTTCAGTTCCCCCTCAGTCATCTCACCTCAAGCTTCCATCATCGTCCATCTCGTCAGCGATGCTCTCATGCGCAGGTCCTCAACGCAATTTGCAGCGATCGTGTTCATTGCGTGCGTTGAAAGTGGCCAGTCGCCGTCCGTCCACCCGCCGCGACAGACGGATGCCGAATGGGTAATCTGGAAACAATCATATTTCATATTTATTTATTTACTCAAATAACAAGCATACATGTACAGAAATAAGTTTTAGTTATAAGGTAATTTTACAAATTTTACCTTTGCAAGGCATTGTGAATTTACAATTAAAAGTTAATTACTTACTTTATATAATATTAAAAAGAAAACTGTATCATTAATTATACTAATTAATTTATATCATGCCATAGCGTAAAATAATAAGAAAATTGTTGAAATCGCCAGATATAGCTAATAATTCTAAACTACACTAAGGGATAAGATGTGATTCTAAATGTAATGTCTAATTTATAAATAACCCGCCATTTTGTTTTATTTAAAATTTGTCAATAATATATTCTGTCAAGTTATAATAAGTTTTTAAAATCAACCATTGTTTTAATTCAATGTCAAACTTACGCCCCTGCTGTTCTTTTAGCGAACTTGGTAGGTACATAATTTCAATATCAATAACGTGCAATGAGAAGGGTAGATCTTTCTTCTTATCGAGTGTGTTATTACTACACTGGTGTCTAAAGTTATTCAAAGTCGCCTACGACTACCGCTGTTCATCTAGTGGCAGTAGCCGTATCCACACTATAAACCAAATAGTCAGCCAATGTGGTCAGGTTTCTTACTCATGCGAGGTTTGTGTTTTCACTTCACTGGAAGCAGGTGGTGGTCTATGAAAAAACTACGACATTCGCCATGGAGTCAGATTGGTGTCATACAAACTGTGTGGGCACAGGTCAGGATTTGCTTCCTCACGATGTCCTTCCCGGGGGTGGGTGGTGGAGAAAACGGCATTCATAAAGATCAGATTGATAGCGCACGGTTGACAGCCAAGTTCCTACCCGACCTCAGGCAGCTTTAGCACTTGACCACCAGACCGCTTCCCACCGGAGTTCCCGGGGTGATGCTAGTACCCCACCAGTGGGACAAGATACTCACGTGGGACAGCGAACAAGTTGACAGACATGCCACGGGAGAGCAGGAAGGACTATCGGAAGGTGTATGTCACCTGATGACTTCTTCTTTGCTGAAGATCTTCGTGATCACCAGCAGGTCGTTGAAAAGGAACACCTGAGGAGCGAGTTTTAATGTAAGTTCTTGAGGTTAACAAGAGGTTTTGCCAATGGAACCTGTGATATATGTCTTTTTTACACGACTGACCAAAAAAGAAGTGTTATGTTTTCAGGGTTTATGTAAGTATGTATGTATTGTTTCTTTATTCCAACATAAGTCCTTAATGGCTTAACAGATTTTGATGTGAAAGGTATTGTTAGATAGGCACATAGACCGAATGACATGAAAGGCTATTTAAGTTGTTCGGTCGTGTTTTTTATTTTTAAAATAATTAAGCTTGTTATTTATTCCATCACTTAAAACAGTAGGTACAGTAGAAATATTAAGTATTTAAATTTTAAACTAGTATAAAACTAATAATAAATTTGCGAGTAAAATCCTAATCCTAACAAATACCGTAAACTGCTGAACTGCAACTGGGTTTGTTTGTTACCTCTTCAAGCTACACACAAATTTGCCTATTTCATTTGAATTACGATATGTCATTTCGCTTGCTTTATTCTCGTTTTCTACCATTCTGTAGTAACTATTCATTATTTGGGCAACATATATTTTCATTTTTTATAATAAAAGAATGTAACTCCATTAATTACTCTGTCAGTTGTGCGACAAAGATCGGTGTGTGACGCAGTAGCGGCAGGGCGAGATTTTTTTTGCGCTCCACCTGGAAACTTACTGAATTTTAACTATGAAAAATAGCTGTGTTTCGCAGGATTAACTGCCTAAAGGTAGGATAATATTGTCTTCTTCTAGTATTACTTGTTTTTTTACGCAAAAGATTGTTATAAACATTTATCAAAAAAAACTTAGAAGCAAATCATGTGTAGAAAAATGTTTTGAAAACTTGAGTGACATAACTTTGCCTGAGTCTAGGGTTGTCAAACTTTTGTTAACTAGGAGCTTTTACTCGCAGCTTCACTCGCGTGAATCTCGCTTACATTATGCTTAAAAAAATATTTTTAGAATTTGTTTCCTCAAGTTATATTAGAAGTGCTCGTTGTAAATTTGTAAAATAATATTCAAATATTTTTTGTAGAAATAATTGTAAAAAAGAGATTCAACACTTTAACTCTGCTTTTCTTTTATACTACAATCAAAAATTAAGTTTAATTATATGTAGGCGTGTTGAAGCTAAAATGATGAGACCGCATTATTGACGTTGACGCGCTTCAGTTCTAGTTAGCATTAAAATTGTAATTTTTAATGAAAGGAGCCATCTGGTTTTTTTCTTTTATAAAAAAGTATTAATAATAATCTGTATTCTTTTGGACAACCCTATAGTCAACGACATTTTTCCGTATGGAAGAAGTCTGTAGAACCTGCTACAACTTGGCCTAGTAGCTGTAATATAAAAAAATATACAGTATATTGCACTGATTAAATTGGCAGGGACAAGTAGGACATCTCATACACATGAAGAAAAAAATTAACGGAAACGATAATTGTAGACCAATAAGTATCGAAATATCCTTCTAGGCAAACTTGTGTCTATTTACGCACAGTACCAACTTTGCCAAGATGCGACGATTCAACGCCATATAATTTAGAAAATCATGGTGGAAATTAATAAGATTTGGGGTCTCAATAGTAAGCCAGCATATGCTTGTCTTCCATTTAAAAACAATTGAGAGTAAACTTTTAGAAAATTGTGAATAGGTTCGAGAAAATCGCAAAAAAACCGTCAAATTCCGTGCAAAGACTTACAGCAGTTTGGTATTAATAAATGTGAAAGTGAGTTTGTTTTGTTACCTCTTCAAGCTTTATCTTCTAGAACCAATCTTCCTGAAATCGTTTTGAATACACATGGATTAGAGAGGCACGAAAAGGGCATGAAGCGCTTTCATCTCGGGAAAAAGCTCTGTTCCGTGGGACGAAATTCACACTGGTGAAGCTACCGCGGCCAAAGCTTAGTGTTTAATAAAATATAATAAAAAGAATATTACCTCTCTCTGATTACACGCCGAGTCTTTCCTTCTTGTGTATATCCGGGATCTGACTTCCGTACAGGCAACGGTAGCAACGGAGACCAGCCGTCTGTGCGGCAGGGCGAGATGCGGCTTCTTACCCACGATGGTGGCTTGCACCTTCATCACCTGGAAATGGGAATTAGAAACATAAATACATAGCATACGCTACCACAGAAATAGATTTTAAACAGGCAAAATTGTCATAAAGACAGAGAATTTGTTTGTAAATATAATAATGGCAAATTCGATAAATATAAGTACATCGCTACAACAATATAAGAAACATGAAACAAAATCGTCATTAAAATCGTTTTAAAAAAAATGAATCGTATGATGAAAATTTCTATGTTGGTCGTGCGGCTGACTCATAGAGAAGTTAGTACCTTCCGATGAAGAGTTCTACGTCGACTTTAAGCTGGACTCACTATACCAGGAGAAATTTATGGAACTTTTAGAAAATTTTCTGTAGAAACCTAAACCTTATGACGAAGATGACAAGGTTAACTTTTGACTGACCTAATTGTAGACCTAAGTATATCACGGCCAGCATATCTTGGTCTATGTCGCCACAAATCGTCAAATATCTTGTAAAATGCAGACAAATAGTCCGTAAAGGCTTTAAGAAAAGTCCTCTTGCAAAGCCATCCGGCGACAATGGCGTGGTCGTTGCCGGGTCCTGACTCAAACTGAACTTCACTCTATCGTATATCCCGGCCAGCATATCCCGGTCTATGTCTCTCCTGAGTCGTCTATACAGCGTAGATTGCGGAACCGAAATTCGTCGAAAATTGCTTTAGAAAACCCACCATATTACAAAGACTTAGAGTGGATTTTCGACTGACTTGAGTGACGTGGTCGCTGCCGGGTCTAAACTCGCCGGGTTTCGAACTTCACTCTATCGTATATCCCGGCCAGCATAGGTATCTCGGTCTATGTCGCCACAGTCGTCTATAAACGTAGATTGGGAACGAAATCATCGAAAATTGCTACAAACACACCTTATGCTTTAAGATTTAAAGTTGATTTTTAGACTGACCTGAGTGACGTGGTCGCTGCCGGGTCTAAACTCGCTGGATTTCACTCTATCGTATATCCTGGCCGGCATATCTCGATCTATGTCGCCACAGTCGTCTATACAGCGTAGATTGCGAACGAAATCATCGAAAATTGCTAAATAAAAACACACCTTATGCTTAAGATTTAAAGTTGATTTTAGACTGACCTGAGTGACGTGGTCACTGCCGGGTCTAAACTCGCTGGATTTCACTCTATCGTATATCCTGGCCGGCATATCTCGGTCTATGTCCCCACAGTCGTCTAAACAGCGTAGATTGCCAACGAAATAATCGAAAGTTGCTAAAGAAAAATACACCTTATGCTTAAGATTTAAAGTTGATTTTAGACTGACCTGAGTGACGTGGTCGCTGCCGGGTCTAAACTCGCTGGACTTCACTCTATCGTATATCCCGGCCAGCAAATCCCGGTCTGTCTCCACAGTCGTATATGCCGCGGAGGTTGCGAACGAAATCGTCGAAAATTGCTAAATAAAAACACACCTTATGCTTAAGATTTAAAGTTGATTTTAGACTGACCTGAGTGACGTGGTCGCTGCCGGGTCTAAACTCGCTGGACTTCACTCTATCGTATATCCCGGCCAGCATATACTCCGGTCTATGCTCTCCACAGTCGTCTATACAGCGGATGTTGCGAACCAAATCGTCAAAATTTGCTTTAGAAAAACACACCTTATGATTAAAATTTAAAGTTGATTTTCGACTGACCTGAGTGACGTGGTCGCTGCCGGGTCTAAACTCGCTGGACTTCACTCTATCGTATATCCCGGCCAGCATATCCCGGTCTATGTCTCCACAGTCATCTATACCGCGGAGATTGCGAACAAAGTCGTCTAGAGACATTCGCGCTTCGGGCTTCAGATTGGGCGACCGACGTGGTCGCTGCCGGGTCTAAACTAGCTGGACTTCACTCTATCGTACATCTCGGCCAGCATATCCCGGTCTATGTACCCACATACAGTCGTCTATACCGCGGAGATTGCGAACGAAATCGTCAAAAATTGCTATAGAAAACACACCATATTACAAAAACTTACAGTTCATTTTTGACTGACCATAGTGACGTGGTCGCTGCCGGGTCTAAACTCGCTGGACTTCACTCTTTCGTATATCCCGGCCAGCATATCTCGGTCTATGTCGCCACAGTCGTCTATACAGCGTAGATTGCGAACGAAATCATCGAAAATTGCTAAATAAAAACACACCTTATGATTAAAATTTAAAGTTCATTTTTGACTGACCTGAGTGACGTGGTCGCTGCCGGGTCTAAACTCGCTGGACTTCACTCTATCGTATATCCCGGCCAGCATATCTCGGTCTATGTCTCCACAGTCGTCTATACCGCGGAGGTTGCGAACAAAGTCGTCTAAAGACATTCGCGCTTCGGGCTTCAGATTGGGCGTGTGGAGGTCTGTGTTCAGCATTATTATTGCGAAGGCTAGCACGAATATCTGAAATCAAACGGTAGTTCATTATATTAAAAGTAGGTAAATGAAATTAAATATACTTATAAACCTCATTTCTGTCCTCGGACAAGACTGTGGTCAAGAGCAAACCCATCTTAAATAAAAAAAAAACCTCTATAAAACTGTTATTTCAAAGGACTTTAAAAAACATATTTTTAGTTTGAATGTCGATATTTGGACATACGCTAGTTATAAGTCAATACAATTAAGTCGTAAGTATGTCCAAAAATCGTAAATAATAATGTGTATTTTATAATTGGTTAAAAATAAAATTGGTTAAATCAGTCATCTATTATAATTGATATCTTGGAGATTGCATATGAAATTATATCTTTATATGTATGATAAATAAATAAATAAAAAATCTCTGAGGAATCTTGCATACTAGCAGACTGTTCAACTTACTGAGTGTATACTACTGCTCCCGCTAAATAGTGGTAGCCGTTAAGTCATTTCAGAAAATTCTGACACCAACATCGATTATTTTATACAAGTATGTACTCGTAAGTCACTAACACAATTGATAAAAAAAATCAGATACTCAATAAGTGAAACTAATGAAAGGATTTTAACTTAGAAACTGAACAAATTTAATAAAGGGTATTTATTTATTTATTTTTATTTATTCAGGAAAAATAAACAGTTACATAATAAAAGGTATAACAAAGACGTAGTTACAAACGAACTTATTAATTACGTAACCCACTACATTTTTCACAGATTAAACAATGAAATTGTAAGTAAAAACAAGAACATTACCACTAGACATTGAAGAAGAAACAAGCTAATTATTTAAAAATAAAAACACGACTGACAACTTACATAGCCTATGTCACTCGGAGGAATGCAAGGAATCTAACAATATCTCTCACATCAAAATCTGTTAAGCCGTTCAGGACTTATGGTGGAATAAAGAAACATACATACATACATGAACCCTGAAAACATAACACTCCTTTTTTGGTCAGTCGTGTAAAAATCGACAAAGTACCGACATAAAGCGAAATTTTATTTTATTTTTTTGTGAGAGAAGAAGAAAACTGAAAACATGTAAAAAAGTGAACAATAAATAAATAATAAATAAATTTAGTTCCTATCAAGGTCACACAAAACAGAGTTGAGCATCCTTTTAAACTGAAATGGTGTGCTAGCAAAAATGTCTATCCTTGTTTGAAACAACTTGTTGTGAGTCTCAGCCATACGATGAATGGGGGATGATGGGGGTAGCGCGATATAGCCTTAGATCGAGAGTCTTGGAAGGAGAGAGAGGCATTTACCCAGTACTGAGACATTGACAGCTATTAAATAAAATAAATAATTAAATAAATGAAAGGATTTTAATAAAAAAAATCTGATTATCATGATTTTACTGCACGCACCGTGTCTTGCGTGCGCAAGCGCTGCACGAAGTCAGTGTTGCAGACGCAGTAGCGGCGCGCGAACGCTTCCACCAGCCGCTCGATCTTCTGCGCCTCGCCTGGTAGTCGGAAGTGGGCCTGGTAGCGGCGCAGTGCCACGTCCACCGCCATGCCTGATAGATCCAGTTCCGATACGAAGCATCTGCAATGGGTAATTTGTTGAGGATCCCAGTATAATAAAAATTTACAAAGTTATGACACTAGTGAAGTTCGCTGGTTAACTGGAAAATCCCTACAATAAGTCTGCCATTGTACATTTACCTTTCTAATTTATTTTTAGTAATTGTTATGTATTTTTATTTTACTCGTACCATAAGGATATTACAAACAAACAAGTTATTTGACTGGCCTCGAATATAATGTAACGAAGACCTTCAAACGATTTTAGTTGAGAATGCAGATTTAAAGAACAAAAATTCTATGATATACAGTGGAAAAAAGAAATCTGCAATAAAAATTGACAAAGTTATAACCAAATTACTAGCAAGGTTGCATACATCGACGATAAAGTACCAATACCTCCTATCTCATTTTTCGTCATCATCGTCGATATGACAGATTTCACGACAATGGGTCTGACAAACGTTTTACTTTATATGCCAAAAAATCTACAAAAAATTACGAGAAAAACGGTGTTTTTACTTTTTTCATATCTTAAAAAATGGCTGATATATTTACGATCAAAGTTCGTATTTCCGACTGTAGGTTTTTAAAAACGCGGGCGGGCGCTCACTAGCCTGACGTCATAACCTTGCGCACTCGCCAGGTCGCAGACTGCTCCGTTCGCGCGCCGCTGTGTAGTAAAAATTAAAATTATTAAGTTCTTTGTGGTAAAATGGGAAAAAGTTACTGTATTGTGCCTTTATGTTCCAATTCAACAGTTAAAACACCAGATAAACTCTTTTTTTATGTGCCGGAGGACCCGAAAATGAGGAAAAAGTGGATGACAGCCATAAAAAGAGTCGATTCAATAGGGCCTAAAACTAAAGCGCACTGTTGTGAAGACCATTTCGATGTAAGTATTTGTTAATAATAAGTTTATCCTTTACTTTCGATCGTTTAATGGGTATACACTTCTATACCTATGTTAATAGCCTGACGAAACTTTATTATTAATAGGTACGTAATAAATAAAAGATACAAGTGATTGCATACTGAAAGGCTCCGTAATTTTGATGATTATGAATCATTAGATACTACTATTATTACTATTACTATTATTTATAAATTATTAAAATATGTATTATTAAATAGAAACATTAATAAATACGACCCTAGCCGTGTGGTGTCCAGAGAAGAATAGGATCATTTCAGTGCTCTCACGGATGTCGAACAAGGCGACTAAGAGAATACAAGCTTAACAAATAATCATACCTCAATGAATCATACACATCTATGTAACCTAGGATTGTTTCTGGTTTAAAACCTTTAGGTTGTAAAGTTCAGTTCGACAGGTCGCTCTGTAAAAAGAAAGATCTGCGGTGGTGTGAGCTTACTCAGAAGCAGCCTATTCAAAGGTTTTGAATTCGTTTTTAAAGTGTTATTTATTCTTGTTTTAGGTGAAAATTACAGAAAAATTATATTAAATATAAACTAGTTGGAGAAAACTTAAACTCAATTAATACTGTACTTATATTAATAAATTTCAAACAAAATGAAACGAGACGCGAGTAATTTAGTAGGGTCATCGAATACTGATAGCCGCCTGCCCGCCGACTGTATGCGATCGCGGCGCGGTGAACAAGGGTGTGACGTCATCGCGTTAGCGCGTAATTTCGGAAATTAAAAAGGGCCTAAACTTCTCGTAGTTATAACTTCGGAAATACTGGATGTATTGAGTGAAATAAAAACTATTTAATGTACATGATCTACGCTCCAATTTTAGGTATATTTCATAGTAATATTTTGACCCTTTTGTGTTCTCCATTGCCAATAGATGGCGGTAGTTATGACTTTAGGCGACTTGAGAAAATCTGACACTCGAAAGGACCAACGTGTCAGATTTAAAAAAAAAATTCTTATTGATAAGAATTTTTTTATTTTAATTATTACCACAAAAAATGCATCTCACTTCAAAACTGCCATATTGAATGGGTTCTGCAGATTGCCGAGATATTCACCGATCATCTGCTTGCTGAGCCCCTTCCTCGTGATGAGGAACCTGGCGACGCCTCGCGGTGAATACTCCAGTGCCCATTGTCAAACAAAACAAATGCAACTCACTCCAAAACGGCCATATTGAAGGGATTCTGCAGATTGCCGAGATATTCCCCGATCATCTGCTTGCTGAGCCCCTTCCTCGTAATGAGGAACCTGGCGACGCCACGCGGGGAATACTCCAGTGTCTATTGTCAAACTAAACAAACGCAACTCACTCCAAAACGGCCATATTGAAGGGATTCTGCAGATTGCCAAGGTATTCCCCGATCATCTGCTTGCTGAGCCCCTTCCTCGTGATGAGGAACCTGGCGACGCCTCGTGGTGAATACTCTAGTGTCTATTGTCAAACGAAACAAACGCAACTCACTCCAAAACGGCCATATTGAAGGGATTCTGCAGATTGCCGAGGTATTCCCGATCATCTGCTTGCTGAGCCCCTTCCTCGTGATGAGGAACCTGGACGCCTCGTGGTGAATACTCCAGTGTCTATTGTCAAACGAAACAAACGCAACTCACTCCAAAACGGCCATATTGAAGGGATTCTGCAGATTGCCGAGGTATTGATCATCTGCTTGCTGAGCCTTCCTCGTGATAAGGAACCTGGCGACGCCTCGCGAATTCTCCGAAACCGCGGGGTCTCGATGCCGCGTTCTGGCTTCTTGTTAAACAAGTTGAGGCCTACGCGGTATTGGCGCTTGCACCGTTTCCGACACCTGAGTACAGTACAGTTATTGAAAAAAAAATACTGAGAGAAGCCACGGTCAAAGTAAAATTTACAAAAATGTATTTATGTATTACCTATTTAATTTAAACTGAAGATGAAGATTTTAAATATATTTCTTGGATTTTATGTTTTTGACATCCTTACTGTTTACAACGTAAGAGGAAGATATGAAAATATTTATATGTATGAACTGCACCTACATGTTTTTGTCTGTAATTTATTAGATTATCGATCAAGCTACGCGGTTAAAGACAGTTAAAGAACAATAATCGCACTAGACATGTACCATTTTTAAGGCATTCTGTGTTGATCAAATTAGAAAGGGCATAAGGTTGAAAAGTAGTTATTTAAATATCATAAATCAGAGTACATAAAGATTACAGGGGAGGTACATACGGTTAAATAATATCAGGTGTGCAAGTAAAATGTTTTTAAGGAATATGATAGTGCCGATTCGATTTATATTTTTTTATAACATATTTGCTCGTAAAGATATTTCACCAATTTCAATATTGTATTGTATCTCATTACGCACTTGTGCGTTATTGTAAAGTAAAACGCACGCTCCGTCTAAAAAACGAACGATACTCTTTTAAATCTTAGCACAGAGTTTTTATGTCAGAAAAGTGGTCAACATTTTATGAATAAAATTAACTTTAGGAGATAAAATAAATAAAGATTTAATTCTTTAAATTCATTTTGGACAATAAATTACAACCATTTATATCTGTAACATATTAACACAAAAATATTAATTTACTTATTAGTAATACTGGTAATACTGGCTGTTTTTTGATGTATTTGCCTTAAAAAAAAACCATCATGTTGATGCGCGCGCATCGCTAATTTGTGAACAAGTAAAATTGCACGCGCGCTTTTTCTTTGGTATTGTCGTTTTCTGAGTTTTATTTAAATATTTCCTCGCAAATATGTTATAAAACGTCGTATGACATACGGGTGCTTTGAAAATTACAGCCTCTTGCCTTTCTTGTAACCCCTGCCTACGGCACGGGCTAGCAATATCGCTTTGGCTGGTACTTTTCAACTTACCGGCACTTATATCACAATGTACTATTATAACATTGGGCGGCAAACGAGCACCCTTGGCTCGAACTGTCTCATCTTTAGCTAAAGAAGGCTAGTGTCTCAGCACATCATAATGGCTTATGAAGATGGTATGTGAGGGTACCTTGGAGGGCGGTTGTATCTGCAATGTGAGGGTACCTTGGGGGGGCGTCCTGCCGCTTCTACACGTTGTACCTGGCTCCATCGAACACTGTCTTAGCTTAAGGAAGGCTAGTACCTCAGCAATGGGGACATCAAAATGGCTTATGAAGATCATCATCTTCATAAGCCATTTTGACCTCCCTCAAATGTCCTCCAAGGTACCCTCACATTCCATCGAATGTGAGGGTACCTTGGAGGGCGGTTGTATCTGCACGTGTTCGTGTCGGGGTTGGCAGCAACCGGCGGGCGGGGGGAAGTGTCGTAGTAAGGGGGGGGGGCGTGCCTGCCTGCCGCTTCCACACACATTTTACCTGTCCCCTCGCACACTGTGCCCTTACCTAAGGAAGGCTAGTACCTCAGCAGTAGGGACATCAAAATGGCTTATGAAGATGATTAGGGATCCCTTGGAGGGGCGGTTGTATCTGCACGTGTTCGTGCCGGGGCTGGCAGCAACCGGTGGGGGGGGGGGCGTCATAATAGGGGGTGTCCTGTCGCTTCCACCCCTTGAACAGTGTCTTAGCTAAGGAAGGCTAGTACCCTCAGCTTAATAGGAGGACACTTCGTCAAAATGGCTTTATGAAGATGATGGAATGTGGAGATATCTTTGAGGGCGGTTGTATCTGCACGTGTTCGTGTCGGGGCTGGCAGCAGCCGGCGGGGGGCGGGGGAGCGTCGTAGTAGGGTTCATGCCGCTTCCACACGTTGTACCTGTCCCCTCGAACACTGTCTTGAAGCTTAAGGGACGTCAAAATGGCTTATGAAGATGATGGAATGTGAGGGTACCTTGGAGGGCGGTTGTATCTGCATCGTGTTCGTGTCGGGGCCAGTGGCAGCAGCCGGCAGAGGGCGGAGGAGCGTCGTAATAGGGTTCATGCCGCTTCCACGCGTTGTACCTGTCCCCCTCGAACACTGTCTTAGCTTAAGGGACGTCAAAATGGCTTATGAAGATGATGGAATGTGAGGTTGCACCTTGGAGGGCGGTTGTATCTGCACGTGTTCGTGCCGGGGCTGGCAGCAGACGGCGGGGAATTGTCATAATAGGGGGAGAGGGCGTCTTGCCGCCTCCACACGTTGTACCTGTCCCCCTCGAACACTGTCTTAGCTTAAGGGACGTAAAAATGGCTTATGAAGATGATGGAATGTGAGGGTACCTTGGAGGGCGGTTGTATCTGCACGTGTTCGTGTCGGGGCTGGCAGCAACCGGCGGGGGCGGGGTGCGTCGTAGTAGGGGGGGGGCGTCCTGCCGCTTCCACACGTTGTACCTGTCCCCCTCGCACACCGTCTTACCCTAAGGAAGGCTAGTACCTCAGCAGTAGGGACATCAAAATGGCTTATGAAGATTATTGATCCCTTGGAGGGCGGTTGTATCTGCACGTATTCGTGCCGGGGCTGGCAGCAACCGGTGGGGGAGAGGAGGGCGTCATAATAGGGGGGTGTCCTGTCGCTTCCACCCCCTCGAACAGTGTCTTAGCTAAGGAAGGCTAGTACCCTCAGCAATGGGGACATCAAAATGGCTTATGAAGATGATGGAATGTGGAGATACCTGCCGGAGGGCTGTTGTATCTGCACGTGTTCGTGTCGAGGCTGGCAGCAACCGGCGGGCGGGGGGGGAGCGTCGTAGTAGGGGGGGGGGGGGCGTCCTGCCGCTTCTACACGTTGTAGTGTCCCCCTCGCCACTGTCTTACCTAAGGAAGGCTAGTACCTCAGCAGTAGGGACATCAAAATGGCTTATGAAGATTATTGATCCACCGGAGGGCGGTTGTATCTGCACGTATTCGTGCCGGGGCTGGCAGCAACCGGTGGGGGGGCGTCATAATGGGGGTGTCCTGTCGCTTCCACCCCTCGAACAGTGTCTTGGCTAAGGAAGGCTAGTACCTCAGCAATGCGGACATCAAAATGGCTTATGAAGATGATGGAATGTGGAGATACCTTGGAGGGCGGTTGTATCTGCACGTGTTCGTGTCGGGGCTGGCAGCAGCCGGCGGGGAGCGGGGGGGCAAGTCGTAGTGGAGGCGTCCTGCCGCTTCCACACGTTGTACCTGTCCCCTCGAACACTGTCCCCGACGCCGTGCGCTGGTGCTGGAAGTGTTCTTGGATGCGTAATGGGGTTCCTGGGGGGCAGGGGTTAGTTAGTAAAATATAAAGGGGGCAAAAGTGCAGGACGGTTTTCATGCCCGATTTTTGTGGAGACCTTATTGATTTTCTTTAAAAGGGATTTTAAAGGATTTTTTTTTTGATTCCTGTCCTGCTTCACATATCAATAACGTAAAGATAATGAATAATGTATGGTTCTCCGCAAATTTTTAAATAGGTACCATTAGATTACGATCTAAGAAATTGCTTTCAACTGTACAAACTATTAACAGTCTTACTACAAAACGATGTCTAAAGTTAAATACTTGCTCAACACTTTACCCGTACAAATAAAATACACGTGATTTGATGACATTTTCTAGTTGTCAGTATCTTTTCTTTCTGAACGGGTAATTTGTTTAGCAAGTGTTTAACTTTAGACATTGTTTTGTAGTATTACTGTTACAATTTAACGAATCCTTTTTCCTTCTTTTATAATCTATCGAGCCGTGACACCGTCAAATTATCAAATGCCATGAGACGGAACGCACCTAGCGCTCTGATTGGTTTGAGTTTTTTTTATACAGATACAGAATCACGTCTTTAGCCCTTACGGGGTAGACAGAGCCTTGGCTCTGAGTACGTGATTTTTTTATGCATTTTTAACCACGGCTTCAATGCTGACTATAAAGGCCCATTTAGACGGTACAAGTTTCTTGCCTGTTGCATACAATTTAATTGAAGCTTCTAAATACTTGCATGGTCTAAACAACTGCTTGCATTTATCCATAGTCAATTGTTGCACTGTAATTATTGCTCTTGTATGTTCAAGAAATTTGCACCGTCTAAATGGGCCTTATGATGACACTTACCGGTGCCCTAGGCTGGTAGGGCTGGTGGTAGTGGTGGCGGTGTTCCTGTGATGACGATGACGACGATGACTGTACGGAGGACATTGACCCCCCGCGCACCACCGCGCCCCCGCACTCCGCCCGCCTCAGGGACACTGGGCTTTCCGCGCTGAGGAGAGAAAACATACAATTACATTTTTGGTTACCGCTGGAGCGATGAGGTTCTGAAAAACCTACGGAGCCACAGAGCTGACAACTGACGAGAGCTGGTGCAAGACCGCAAAATAAGGCTTCATCTCGTTTCGGAGGCCAAGATCCACTTTGGGTCGCTGCGCCGCAGTAGTAAGTAAGTCAGATTTTTAGTTCAAGCTTCGGCGCCTTGAGAAGGTAATGACGTGGACAAGAAGTTTTTCAAAAACACTTGTAAAAGTGGGTCTTATTACCTCGTATTAACGCCCATTATCCCATATATTACGCAGTATTGCGTTTCAATATACCCAATACGCACGTTTCGGTACAAGTGTCCTTAAAAGTGGCGTAATGTACACGCAAGCACCTCAGTAGCCACAAGCGTCGCTGTATCATGTGCTCATAGTATTTTTAATGACTTGTAACGCGCGTGGCGCGAGTAAGTACCCTGCCAGGTTTTCGTGGAACGACATATTTTTTGTATTTGTAAGTCTTAAGTAATTTAAATAGATGATAAACAATTTTTTTTAATAATTTTGTCTATGCCTGAGGTTGCCTAAGCTTGGACCTGGTCAAGCACAGATACAGCCTTCACATCAGAAGGGTGACGTTGTCGAATGCATGCATAGTGTATACTCAGAATAACCGCGGAATCAATGCTAGGCTATTTAAAGGAAAGTAAAAGCATGTATACCAAGAAGGTTGGGGGGGGCGATTTTCATGACCTCCCTTGGACCTGGTACTCACTTCAAGGTGATAGAGCTGGTCCGCTTGGGCACCTCTGGCGGCAGGCGGCGGGCGTTGGCCGCCTGGATGGCCGCCAGCTGCTGCTGCTGCCGGGCGCTCGGCGAGGACAGTGGCTTGCCTCCAGACGATAGCAGGTTGCCGTAGATCGGACCTGGAACTCACTTCAAGGTGATAGAGCTGGTCCGCTTGGGCACCTCTGGCGGCAGGCGGCGGGCGTTGGCCGCCTGGATGGCCGCCAGCTGCTGCTGCTGCCGGGCGCTCGGCGAGGACAGTGGCTTGCCTCCAGACGATAGCAGGTTGATGTAGATAGCACCTGGTACTCACTTCAAGGTGATAGAGCTGGTCCAGCAGGGCACCTCTGGCGGCAGGCGGCGGGCGTTGGCCGCCTGGATGGCCGCCAGCTGCTGCTGCTGCCGGGCGCTCGGCCAGGACGGTGGCTTGCCTTCAAATAATATCAGGTTGATGTAGATTGGCACCTGGTACTCACTTCATAGGTGATAGAGCTGGTCCGCTTGGGCACACTCTGGCGGCAGGCGGCGGGCGTTGGCCGCCTGGATGGCCGCCAGCTGCTGCTGCTGCCGGGCGCTCGGCGAGGACAGTGGCTTGCCCCTCCAGACGATAGCAGGTTGATGTAGATGGCACCTGGTACTCACTTCAAGGTGATAGAGCTGGTCCGCTTGGGCACCTCTGGCGGCAGGCAGCGGGCGTTGGCCGCCTGGATGGCCGCCAGCTGCTGCTGCTGCCGGGCGCTCGGCGAGGACGGTGGCTTGCACTCCAGGGACGATAGCAGGTTGATGTAGATAGCACCTGGTACTCACTTCAAGGTGATAGAGCTGGTCCGGCTTGGGCACCTCTGGCGGCAGGCGGCGGGCGTTGGCCGCCTGGATGGCCGCCAGCTGCTGCTGCTGCCGGGCGCTCGGCGAGGACAGTACGGCTTGCCTCCAGACGATAGTACAAGGTTGATGTAGATAGCACCCGGTACTCACTTCAAGGTGATAGAGCTGGTCCGCTTGGGCACCTCTGGCGGCAGGCGGCGGGCGTTGGCCGCCTGGATGGCCGCCAGCTGCTGCTGCTGCCGGGCGCTCGGCGAGGACAGTGGCTTGCCTTCAAATAATATCAGGTTGATGTAGATTGGACCTGGTACTCACTTCAAGGTGATAGAGCTGGTCCGCTTGGGCACCTCTGGCGGCAGGCGGCGGGCGTTGGCCGCCTGGATGGCCGCCAGCTGCTGCTGCTGCCGGGCGCTCGGCGAGGACAGTGGCTTGCCTCCAGACGATAGCAGGTTGATGTAGATAGCACCTGGTACTCACTTCAAGGTGATAGAGCTGGTCCGCTTGGGCACCTCTTCTGGCGGCAGGCGGCGGGCGTTGGCCGCCTCGGATGGCTGCCAGCTGCTGCTGCCGGGCGCTCGGCGAGGACAGTGGCTTGCCTTCAAATAATACCAGGTTGATGTAGATTGGACCTGGTACTCACTTCAAGGTGATAGAGCTGGTCCGCTTGGGCACCTCTGGCGGCAGGCGGCGGGCGTTGGCCGCCTGGATGGCCGCCAGCTGCGCTGCTGCCGCCGGCGCTCGGCGAGGACAGTGGCTTGCCTCCAGACGATAGCAGGTGGTTGATGTAGATAGCACCTGGTACTCACTTCCAAGGTGATAGAGCTGGTCCGCTTGGGCACCTCTGGCGGCAGGGGCGGCGGGGCGTTGGCCGCCTGGATGTAGCCGCCAGCCTGCTGCTGCCTGCCGGGCGCTCGGCGAGGACAGTGGCTTGCCTTCAAATAATATCAGAGTTGATGTAGATTGCACCTGGTACTCACTTCCAAGGTGATAGAGCTGGTCCGCTTGGGCACCTCTGGCGGCAGGCGGCGGGCGTTGGCCGCCTGGATGGCCGCCAGCTGCTGCTGCTGCCGGGCGCTCGGCGAGGACAGTGGCTTGCCTCCAGACGATAGCAGGTTGATGTAGATAGCACCTGGTACTCACTTCAAGGTGATAGAGCTGGTCCGCTTGGGCACCTCTGGCGGCAGGCGGCGGGCGTTGGCCGCCTGGATGGCCGCCAGCTGCTGCTGCTGCCGGGCTCTCGGCGAGGACAGTGGCTTGCCTTCAAATAATACCAGGTTGATGTAGATTGGACCTGGTACTCACTTCAAGGTGATAGAGCTGGTCCGCTTGGGCACCTCTGGCGGCAGGCGGCGGGCGTTGGCCGCCTGGATGGCCGCCAGCTGCTGCTGCTGCTGGGCGCTCGCGCAGGGACGGTGGCTTGCCTTCAAATAATATCAGGTTGATGTAGATTGGACCTGGTACTCACTTCAAGGTGATAGAGCTGGTCCGCTTGGGCACCTCTGGCGGCAGGCGGCGGGCGTTGGCCGCCTGGATGGCCGCCAGCTGCCGCTGCTGCCGGGCGCGCTCGGCGAGGACAGGTGGCTTGCCTCCAGAACGATGGCAAGGTTGATGTAGATTGGACTTCTGGTACTCACTTCAAGGTGATAGAGCTGGTCCGCTTGGGCACCTCTGGCGGCAGGCGGCGGGCGTTGGCCGCACTGTGGATGGCCGCCAGCTGCTGCTGCTGCCGGGCGCTCTGGCGAGGGACAGTGGCTTTGCCTCCAGACGATAGCAGGTTGATGTAGATAGCACGGTACTCGCTTCCAAGGTGATAGAGCTGGTCCGCTTGGGCACCTCTGGCGGCAGGCGGCGGGCGTTGGCCGCCTGGATGGCCGCCAGCTGCTGCTGCTGCCGGGCGCTCGGCAGCAGGGACGGTGGCTTGCCTCCAGACGATAGCAGGTTGATGTAGATAGCACCTGGTACTCACTTCAAAGGTGATAGAGCTGGTCCGCTTGGGCACCTCTTGGCGGCAGGCGGCAGGCGTTGGCCGCCTGGATGGCCGCCAGCTGCTGCTGCCTGCCGGGCGCTCGGCGGAGGACAGTGGCTTGCCTCTTCAGACGATAGCAGGTTGATGTAGATAGCACCTGGTACTCACTTCAAGGTGATAGAGCTGGTCCCGCTTGGGCACCTCTGGCGGCGGCAGGCGGCGGGCGTTGGCCGCCTGGATGGCCGCCAGCTGCTGCTGCCGGGCGCTCGGCGAGGACAGTGGCTTGCCTCCAGACGATAGCAGGTTGATGTAGGGATAGCAATCCTGGTACCTCACTTCAAGGTGATAGAGCTGGTCCGCTTGGGCACCTCTGGCGGCAGGCGGCGGGCGTTGGCCGCCTGGATGGCCGCCAGCTGCTGCTGCTGCCGGGCGCTCGGCGAGGACAGTGGCTTGCCTCCAGACGATAGCAGGTTGCCGTAGATCGGACCTGGAACGTAAAAATATACGTTTAAGAGCTGGTTAAACTTTGTATCCTGAAAACTAACGTGAGTAACGTGTAACGTGAACACGCTTTAAAAATGGACTTCTGATGAGTCCGAAATAGTGTTCCCGGGGCCTATAGGCTTTTAGGCCTAAATGTTAGTAAAGCAGGGCTATAAAAGACCTATGAATCTAAAAAACCTTTAGGCCTTTTTGCAATTGTAGGCTTTTTTCAAGTAATAGGCATATAATAAGGCTATAGCCAATTACAGGCCTTCGGCCTTATGTAGGCTATAATAAGAATTTAACACCCATTATTATTTTTCATTTATTACACTAAATAAAATTATATTCATATTTCACTTATGTATCGCCAAATAAATCTAGCCACGATGAAAGGCAATATCTAAAGTTATAATTTTGATTGGAAGCCTAAAGCCTAAGTCTGTGTTGCCAGAAGCTGTATAGCCTCCATAGGCTTAGGCTGAACGGATATGAGCTTTATTGGTGCATTAATTTAGGTTAGGCCTTTTGACGGGATTTTTAAACCTACAGCCAAGTAGCCTAAATAGGCCTGGCCTAAAAGGCAAAAAGACTTTGAGTAGGCTTTTAAGCTTGTCAAGCCTCTAAATTAATAGGCTAGCCTAAAAGCCTAAAAGAGGTGAAGAGCTAAAAGCCAAAAAGGCTAAAGCCTATATATATAGATATATAGGCCCCGGGAACACTAGTCCAGAAACTATAGTGGGCATTCCCGACATAACAGCACGTGAGTGATCCGTTTCCTAACATATAATGGTAATACTTTGAAGTACTAACTTATTTTTTATTTTGATTCACGAATTGATCTGAGCCGAAGTTACTCTACCTGTATTATTGAGTAGCTGGTGGTTGTGTAGAGATTCATTGTGCGACGAGGACGTCGGGATATGTTGGCTCACCGAGCCGCTTACAGAGCAACTGCACACCTGTAACGATTACAAATAAGAGTTATTATCCTGTGTACAAATATTTCACTGTTTTGAGCATCCAGCGGTGGGATACTTACCAAGAGGGCTATTTAGTATACTAATAAGAATTCCAGTCAGTTGCATAAAAGCATTTGACATCTTGACCTTCTACCATCTAGTGGCGGTTGACGTACACACTATTAAATAAACGATTGTGCATTCCTCACGATGTGTTCTGTCACCACAACATATGAATCAGGTTGATGCAAACTCCTTCAGCATAGTAAGACTCGAACTTAGGACATTTTCAAACTATCAAATACCTTCAAAAATCTATATAATATTATAAATGCAAAAGTTTGGATGTGAGTTTGTGAGGATGTTTTGTTTACTCAATTACGCAAAATCTACTGGACGGCTTTCAATCAATTAATACACGGATAGAAAAATACCAGGAATAGCACATGGGGTACTTTTTATACCAAAACTCCCACGGGCAAGCCCCAAGGCGCGGCAAGTTAATGACTATAAATCCACGTCATGGATAATCTCATTCTCGAGGAAATTCCAATAAACATATCTGATGCACCGACTGCTGCACGCCACCGTGACTTCTACGTCATTATTCTCCAGTTGTGATTACTGAAATTATCAATAAATTCCACGTACCCCGCTGTCAGCGTCCCCGCGATGCAGATGAGGCATGTCCTGCGCGATCATGTGGATCTGATGAGCCGACTGCTGCCACGCGCGCCACCATGGCTTCCACGTCATTCTGCGCGTCCAGTTGAGAGGTGGTTACTGAAATTAACAATAAATTCCACGTACCCCGCTGTCATCTTCTCCGCGATGCAGATGAGGCATATCCAGCGCGATCATGTCGAGTCTGATGCTCCAACTGCTGCGTGCCACCGATGGCTTCTACGTCATAATTCTCCAGTTATAATTAATTAAATTAAGAATAAATTATTGAGTAGGTATAATCCTATAACGCTCTCAATCTATTGCTGGATGACGTTTGGAAGAGATTCATGAAAAAGCGTTATCAATGTCGATCTGATGCTCCAACTGCCGCGTGCCATATTGGCCTACCTTTTATTTTTCCAGTTACATTCTTGACTGACATATCCAATAAAAAAAACGTACCCGCTGTCAGCGTCCCGCGATGCAGATGAGGCATGTCCTGCGCGATCATGTGGATCTGATGCGCCGACTGTTACACGCCGCGCCACCATGGCTTCCACGTTATTTAAAAATGTAGGTGATTACTGTAATTCTTTAGAATTAAGTAGGTTCAAAATGTTCCAAAATGACCCACAGCAAACACTAAACTTGTATCATTGGTCCAATGGACACACACACCCAGAAATGAGCACAGCACACCCAGATCCACAGACAAATATCTGTGGAAATAAATGACAAATATATTTTCCTCAACGAGGAGTGGTCTGACGAATTGTCCCGGCCTTTGATGAGGCGGTGGCAGCAGCTAGTGAGCGATAGAGATAGTTGGAGAGATGAGGGGGGAAGCTTGCTTTTGCCCAGCAGTCCCACTACAAAAACTCCCTGAATTCGAACCTCCAAGGACAAACCACCTGATTCCACAGATAGCGATCGGTGCATGGGTATCCCACACACGGAGGTAGTAACTTCACGAAGGCGCTACAGTTTTGCATTACATGTTTTTCATATCGAAACTCTTCGAAATTTGTATCAGAAGCCCGTTGTGATAAAATCGTGCTTGACTAACCTGATGTCCGCGTGTCATGTCCGCTCCCTCAGCGACATGGACCGCATGGAGTCTGGTGAGAGCCATCATCTTCTCCTGGCCTGCAGGGGCTCTTCTACTGCATCTTTGTGTTTGCGTAGATATCTGTACCTGGAAATGTAGGGTACATTAATGGCAGTTTAACATGTAGATGGCAGGCTGGCGTAGTTAGCCGTCAACTTCCATGTGTCATATCATGCTGTCACTCGTCAACAGTCTCTTTTGCAGTTGTGACGGATATGAACTCCAGTTACACTAGCGTGCCTCCTGGCGGAGAGCAACCGAACATAACTCCGTAATGCATAATGTTGTCCTTTAAAAATGGTACTACCAAAACTTTATTGACAGAGCATTTATTATTTAATTTTGAATCTAATCTTCCGCCCTCCTCGCTCTGTTCTCTGTATCTCCTCTCTAGGATCTCCATCTGCTAATCCAGTAGGTCTTATGGTGTCACAACGAGAATAAACCTACCATTGACTAGTTTACCATGATCAAGTGCGTCCATCCTCCTGGCTCTCTGATCGCTCTGGATGGTGACCGCCGCCCTCCTGGCTCTAAGCCCACTCTGTATCTCCTCTCTAGGATCTCCTGCTTATCCAGGAAGTCTTATGGAATCACAACGAGAGATAAACCTTACCATTGACTAGTTGACCATGATCAGGTCCGTCCTGCATCCTCCCTGGCGGTGGAATCAGCGGCCTTGGCCTGCATCGCTGCCGTGATGGCACTGAACATTCTTCAGCAGCTGCCTCCTCCAGGGAATGCCCTCTGGATGGTGACCGCCGCCTCTCCTGGCTCGTTTCAGCCCCTCCTTATATCCTCCTCTCTGGGATGTCTATCTGCTAATCCAGGAAGTCTTATAGAGCCACAAAGAGGGATAAACTTACCATTGACTAGTTGACCATGATCAGGTCCATCCTGCATTCCTCCTGGCGGTGGAATCAGCGGCCTTAGCCATGTCAGCTGTGATGGCACTGAACTTCTTCAGCAGCTGCCTCCTCCAGGAACGCCCTCTCTGGATGGTGACCGCTGCCCTCCTCGCTCTCAGCCCTCCGTTATCTCCTCTTCTCTAGGATCTCCACCTGCTTATCCAGGAGGGTCTTGGGACATTTCATATAGCGGCTGGAAAGGTTGAAATGATTTTTGAGAAATGTAGATATAATTCAGAAATCTTTTTGCGACATTTTATACAGGGTTAAGGTTTTATTTTAAATATGAAATGGAAAGCACGAGGTCCAACTAGTTCTTGATGTTGAGTCTTGGGGAAATTGGGAAAAACATTTAATACATGGAATGAAATATGTGATATTCGCACAATACAAAATTGTTCTAAGGATTGCCTTTAATTTATATTTTAGGAGATGGATATACAGACACGGAAGTGCAGACATAGGACATATATTATTACAAACTACTAGTCATACTGATTGATTTTTTTTTTTGTTCGGTTCATAGGTAGACATTTTCTTAGTTTATTTAAAGAAAACATATTTACTTATCATAAAAATGTTTTATACTTAACTGAAGAAGAATCAAAGAGAATTTATCAAATATATCAAAGTCTCAACGACATTCTCGAAAAAATAGTTCTAACATGCTTTTTTAAAAACAGGAAAATAGAAATTTTGTGAACTGATTTTGAAATTAGAAAATATATTTTAAATATTACTATATTTTTTTCGGAAATGTAATAAAGTAGATAAGTAGCACAGTTTTTCGAAACAGATCTGCAAACTAAAGCATGTGAATTATGACGTCATTCTCTACTATTTTCGAAGTATTTTCTAAATCACGCAGAAGATACAGTATTCTACATGTGGTACAAAAGTATTACAAATTTCCTTTATATAACTTAGTGACATGCCTCAGTTAAATCTACGCAGTTAACTAGCAAAGCTCATTAAATTTTAATGTTTTTCCTTGATTAGATTCTCATTTCTAATGTGAACACAATGGCCACGACAGTTAATAAAATAACAATAAATCAATTCAAGTGTAAAACTTTATAGTTATTTTCATTATTTATTCATATTTTAATGTCGGAAGAGTTTCACTTTATTTTACACTAGCTGTTGCCCGCGACTTCGCCCGCGTAACTTATGCTTTGTTTAACTCGGCAAAACATCTGCAGTTTTTTCATTCAAAATCGGTTCGATTAAAAAAGTTATCGTCATTTGAATGAACCTTATTTTGATGAAACAAACTGTAAATGTTTTGCCAAGTTAAAACAAAGCAATTGGTGAAAGTTTTAAGTAAATCGGTTCAGTAATTTCGGAGATTAGCGTGATCAAACATACAGACAGACAGACAAAAACTTAAAAAAAAATTTTTTTGCTTTCTATTATCCATTTCAGTCAAAAATACTAAATGTACAGACAAAATATTTTTACTCCTTTCGGTCCATTAGGTCCGTGCTGTTTTATTATATGTATAGATATAGAAGATTACTATTATTTTTAAATAAACATTTATTTTGACACATAGCTAAAGCATGTTTCAAAGTGTGGTGTATTTAAAACCACTCTGTACTGTAATCTAATCATAATTTTTAGGGTTCCGTAGTCCGACAAGGAACCCTTATAAGATCGTTCAGTCCGTCCGTCCTAGTCTGTCACAGCAGAATATCTTCTACGTTTATGGACTGATTTGCATGTAACTTGGTTCGAGGATACTTCACATATAGATCTCATTTTTTATGTTAGCTGAATAAAAAAGGTGTAAGAAAATAAAGTACTTACTAAATAAAGTCCAAATATTTGTCAATGTAATAAAATAATATAAATTTTTCTTATTTTCCTCTGTCTTGTGTTCACATTAAACAATGTATTTTTTAGTAAAATTAATATTTTTCAAGGAACATGCTTAATTATTTTAATATCATTTTATGAAGGATAAGTTCAAGTTAGGACAGTTAAAGTGTTAAGCTTAGGGGTACACATGACAATTTTGAGGTTCCGGGACATACCCTCTCGTCAATTTACCCCTTTTTTGGGGTAAACTCTGTTCTTTTTGAGACATTCCTGTGGTCCCAATGATGGATACGTCTGTCCCACGCCTATGGAAGCAATATAAATAAATAAAATAATATTTAAAAACAGATTTGTTAAATTAAGTACACAAAGTTACATAAGCCAATCACCAAAGAAGTTTTTGAAAAAAGGACGTCAATATAACACGAATAAATTCTATTAAAACATACATAATAAATAGATCATTTCATTTGATTCATTAGAAGATTAAATTTAAAAATAGGATCATAATTTGCATGAATTTAAATACATTTCACATTTTTATAATTTCATTGATAAAAAATAGTTACACAACTTTTGATAAAGTAAAATAAATTCTGCGAAACAGGTTGAACTGAACTCAATCCAGTTTTTTCAGCTCATTCCGTCAATTTCCACTTTCTTCGAATTTTTCCGCCTGAAGTGCTTTTACTTCATATCCAATGCAAACAACATTCTACCTTTGGGAAATTGGAAAACAACCGTTGTTATAGAGACAACTTATGTTGTTGTCTGTAATCAGACTGATTGACCCTTATAGGTTAATGATCATAGATCAGTGGTTGGATACTCTTATCGCCTATACAAGGCTCAACATATGTTAGGAAAAGCCTTAATTATAAGGATTTAAAAAAAATGCCAACCGACCCCCAAAGGTTGGCTGGAAGAAATTGCATTTGCGATAACGCCTTTGCGCTCAATTATGTATTTACTTTTTGTTACAACTTTGTATGTTCTTACATACATACATACATAGAATCACGTATTTATCCCTTACGGGGTAGACAGAGCCAAGAGTCGTGGGACTCGAAGGCCACGGTTGTATGTTCTTTTCTATAAATACATAAATTATAAATTAATTAATTATATTCCTTTATAAAAACATACATATAGTCACGCCTTTTTCCCGTGGGGATAGGCAGAGACTAGCGATTTCCACTTGCTACGATCCTTACAGATCTCTCTTGCTTCCTCGACAAATAAAGTGTTGATCTATCCGTCTCACCTGTTGGTATGGACAGCTAGCCCAAAACCCTCCGGGGGTGCCGCGATGTACAGAGGGGGGGCGGGTTCGGCACCGCCCGCGCACACACCGACGCCCGTCGACGCGTTGGAGGCCGACGAGCATGACGAGTTCGAATGGTTCAATGCTGAAAAACATAGGAAAGATATCAGAAATCAGAAATGTTTATTTGCCAGAAACAGTACAAAAGATGATATATCATGATGATGATGATATATTAGAACAACCACTGTGAAATCTGCATCAGATTTAATTCAGTGGTTTTAACGTGATTCGCCGACAAACAGACTGAAAGACAGATTTTTACAAATAAATAATACAAATAAATAAATTGATTGATTTCTAAGAGAGGGCAACAGGGCTTGCTAACCTGGCCCTTGATTCTACAAATTACAAACGTATGTAGATGTCGTGCTTCAGTTGTATCTCAAAGGCCAAAGAAATCGTAATAAAACATAGAAGTATTATAGAGATCTTGTCACTTTATTTCAATTTCCTTGGATCTTGAGACACAATTGAAACACGACATTTACGTTTGTAATTAGTGGAATTGGCCCCCTGGTTAAAATTCTAAACCAGCTCACTCGATGCGCCATACATTTAAAAAAAGAGCGTTTTAAATCAGTTACGGTTGAGCAAAACCATATATTATTTCTGGTTATGTTCAAAGCGCGATATCATTTCAGTTCCTGTTCAAAATACCGGAAAGACCCAAAACATTTCGCTCTTTTCGACGATCGTGTTCTATCTCGCTCTAACTATGATTATTTCTCACTCTCGCTCGATATAAATCTAACCAATCTACACGTTGAGACTTGCAAATGCGTAAGTAAGATAAAACGCTGAGCTATATACCCGTCCTTGTCACTCGCCCGCGCGGGATTAACCAGGTAATTTCCGCTCGCGAGACCGATTCAAAAGGGTTTTCACTCCGATCGTAATGGCCCGAGCGTTACTGCGTAACCAGGTCAAAACACTTATTTTTTAGGTTTTTTATTAACCGGTTTCAAGCCCTGGAGGGCAAACATTTTATAAGAATATCATTTTGGCTTCTACTGGCTCTGTAAAGACCGCTTGTAAATTTTTTCTCTTCAAGACCTATCTCCTATACATACATAAACAAACAGACCAGTTGCATTAAAAAAAAAATTAACGCTTCTTAAGCACGTCTTCAGGTTACAATTTGAATACGGAAACATGTAGCAAATAATAACTGAGCATTGATACATGTCTTACTTCCGAATCCACAACAACTCCAACAGACAGACGGTGATAACTTTGTTTTACTTTAATTCAATACGAAAAGGTAATCGCGTATTACCAAGCATGAACGGCTATATAGCCATTTTTATGTAACAGTCACTTTCACTGACGGAAATCCATAGCTTTCCTGTTGCCTACTTGCTGTATGGAACATTGGTCGTAACGACAGAATTATAACTCACAGATCATTAAATGTTAGTTTTATTACTAGGACTTAACAAAACCTGATCAAAAAAGATTTCATATCTATGAGCATAGTATTCAAAACAAAGTCTGTAGTGTAAAGTATTTGTATGGTATTTATGAAACTGAATACCTTTATGCGTTTAGAATGAACCTGAGTTCTAAGCCTGTGGGCGAAGAGCTGAGCCACCGCCCCTTTCTTCAAAGTAACACAAGACAGACTGACGTAAAGACGCCTAATATTTATCCAGGGTGATTCACCAGACATGAACCGTTAAGTTTATAGGTTGCCCTCCATATGTTCCCGGGGTCATATTGAGTGGGTTAGAGTAAAGAGCAAAGCCTTGAAAAGTTTTATTCGAGGTAGAGCTAGACGGCCTAATGCTCATTATTTATCCAGAGGAAACTTACCAAGCGTGGGTCGGTAGACAACGTATTAGTTGCCCACTATGTACCTGCAGTCAGACAGAGTGGCTGTGCGGATAAAAACTGTCCAGAGGGTGAAGAGCAAAACCACCGCCCCCTTCGAGGAGGCGCTAGACAGGCCAACGTAAATATGCTTATTTGTCCAGGGTAACTCACCAGGCATGAGTCGGTGGACAGCAGTGACGTATCGGTTGCCCTCTATGTATACCGGTCAGACCGAGTGGGTTAGAGGACGCCATCTGACGGTTGAAGAGCAAAGCCACCACCCCTTTCTTCGAGGAGGCACTAGACGGATAATTTATCCAGGGTAACTCACCAAGCATGGGTCGGTAGTCAGCGGTGACGTATCGGTTGCCTTTCATGTACCGGTCAGACCGAGTGGGTTTGTTATAAAACTATTTGGTTTTATGTTCCTTTTTATGGTCTTGTAATGAAAAAGAATTTGTGTTCTGATAGCACTTCAAAATAAAACTGTCAACAAGCAACATGCCTATATTTTTCTCTATTTTATAACAGGGTTAGATGAAGCCGTCGTGGCGGTTGAAGAGCAAAGCCACCGCCCCTTTTCTCGAGGAGGCGCTAGACAGGCTAACGTACATATGCTTATTTATCCAGGGTAACTCACCAGGCATGGGTCGGTGGACAGCAGTGACGTATCGGTTGCCCTCCATGTACCTGCAGTCAGGTTCCGCATGGTGGGCATGGTGGTCACTGTGTATCGAGTAGGTGTACGAGTAGAAACCGTCCGGCGGGTGAAGAGCAAAGCCACCGCCCCTGTCTTCGAGGAGGCGCTAGACAGGCTAACATAAATATACTTATTTATCCAGGGTTACTCACTAGGCATGGGTCGGTAGACAGCGGTGACGTATCGGTTACCTTCCATGTACCGGTCAGATCGAGAGGGTTAGAAGAAGCCGTCTGACTTTTATGATTATGACCATTAAAGAGCAAAAGCCACCACCGCCCCTTTCTACAAGAAAGCACTAGACGGCCAATTTATCCAGGGTAACTCACCAGGCATGGGTCGGTGGACAGCGGTGACGTATCGGTTGCCCTCCATGTACCCGCGGTCGGGTTCCGCGTGGTGGCCATGGTGGCCGCTGTGGATCGAGTGGGTGTGCGAGTAGAAGCCGTCAGGCGGGTGAAGAGCCACGCCACCGCCCCCCTCCTCCTCGTCCACTTTCTGTGAGAAGCTGTGAACAAGGAAACCGTCTATTAATATTTGATTATGATAATGTACAATCGTCCACATATTTGGATATAGTTAAGACAAATTGTCATTTGTGAATGAAAACGCTGTAATGGAATTTGTGAACCAGTTTCTTCTTCCATTGTTCCTTGGCAGCAAACATCATAATATTATGAATTATAAGCGTAGAATAAAGTATGACGACAAGTTATGCAATTTGCAATGCTATTACAAAGCAGTAAGTAAGTGACCATTAAAATACATGACATGTAAAATACATGACGTTTCTATATTTCCTTTGTGTGTTTTGTGGTTTTATTGAGATGGCCTGTCTAAATCAACCACAAAATAGACCCAAGACTTAGTTTTAATCTAAATGAAGTTAGTATTCATTGCTAGTCTTTGAGTAATTTAAATTTAAAAATAGAACAAGAAACCAGCCAGTTTCGCACCTGTCACTAAGGACCATCTGCCAACTGGAAATCGTCTCGTGGCATAAGGTTACAATGGCAAATATAAATGTCAACAAATCCAGACAATCACGTTGATGTCATCATAAATGTCAGCATTATCGTAGTGGTCAAGGTTCATAATAATAAATTTGTTATTATTTAATAGTATATTAAGTTATCAGGGTTAAACTTTTTATACTAGCTCCAGTGGAAATTTCATACGAAAAAGTACTCTGTTCAACAAAAACACATCCTAACTAATATTATAAATGCGATCACGTTTTGTCTGCTAAATAATCTTCCTGAAAAACATAAACAAATACTGAATATTTCAACAGTACCCTCATGTACTGCACGTGTCGGGAAAACCAAAAACTGTGTACGTGTGTGTGTAAACTTTTCATTTAACTAGTCGGCAATTACGTAGGTAGCACGTGATTGACCCGTCAAAATATCCAGTATGACTTCACCGACTTCCAATTTCCTACGGCGCTGTTGAAAGTTGTAGTGTGATATTAAAATTTGCAGTAAATGCACTCAACCACAAGCGTCTACTCTCCTAAATCCTTACACTTGACATCAATAATGCATCGAGCACTGTTTACCAACAAGATGCGTTGCAACAGTATGGCATGTTTGACTTTCTCTCGCGCGGCTCGCTTACAAAACAGACACATTTTACGCAAGTCTCGATAAAAGTAGGTATTAACTTTAGATAAAATGCCGAGGTAGAAAATCTCATCGGCGAGCCGAGCCTAATGTAACTTTTGTCACTACTTTTTATGTTCTTTTCTGTAAATGGTGCAATAAAATGTTGATCTATCTTTCTATCTAATGTAATGGACGAGACCAAGGCACAGCGTCTTCGCTGGCTCGGCCACGTTGTGAGAATGGAGAATGATCGAGCGGTGAAGAGAGCCTATCTGGGCCGGCCAGTCGATCGTAGACCGGTGGGCGGCTCCAGGTACCGCTGGATAGATATTCTGCGATATGGTGGAGACGGACCTACGCGAGATGCAAGATGGCGACGACTGGCGGGAGCTAGCGCGGGACCGGGGACGCTGGCGTGCTCTTGAGTTGGAGGCCAAGACTCACTTTGGGTCACTGAGCCCGGATAGTAACTTAAGATAACAGTCAAGTAGATTTCTCTTGGTATGATAAGATTTAACAGATATAAGTAACAAGATTTTAACTGCTGCACGATATATGAATGTCTCTCATTATTCCTAGAATTAACTAATTAATAAAATAGAGGTAAATGAGCATGTACTCTCCTATATTGCTCGGCTCGCGCTTAGCCATGTGCTAGTTGGACTCGTGCACCGATAATCCGTAATAGTTATTCCCCTATATTTATATTGTGCCTGGGTCTAGGGTCTCTGTCAGCTATGAAAAATCAAAAAATCGAATCAAAATCCGCTGACCTAGAATCATGAATTGTTGACGTTGACAACAATGTCTTACAGCTTGTATAGAATAAATCTGAAAACCTTTCGACCTACGTCAAAGTTAAATTTGTCTTTTAACCAAAACTACATTAGTTACGGTTTTCAAATGTGTTCCAACAAGAGCGCAACCGCAACCTACTAATTCATCCACCATTTTATAACCGCAAATGTAAATAATCTAATTCATTATCTAAATCAAATGTTTACGGCGAATCCAGGTCAAGTTGTGTAAGAAGCTTATGAAAAGCTTCCCGGGCTTTTATTGTGGAGTTTTGTTTCTTGGAATGAACGCGGAGGCATTTATCATTTTTATAACGTTTTTAATAATAGAAAGACATTTTCTTTTTTGCGTGTGGCTTTTTCTACGCGATGGTCTAGAACTTTTTAATTTATGATGAGATTATTGTCAAATTTATTTTTACAAGCTTTTGTACTTGCAATGTTCGTATGTAAGTTTGTAAGTAATCTTTTTTTTTCAAATCATATAACCATTTTTCACTTACTTACTGTTATTCGTAGTATCTGAAACTTGGCGTACTTATGCAAGTCCGATGACAAGGCAATATTATGTATTTTATTTAAAAACTTTATTGCACAAATTACAAAAATTATGTACAAATGATGGACTTAACGCCATATGGCATTCTTCTCTACCTGTAGCACAGAATTAATATAAGTACTACGTACAGAAAGGAAACTTCCTGCCCCTCCAGCAGTATGGAACCCCACGCACTTCTCCCCCGTTCTTGTGTGTATTGGGACGCTATGACTATGAAAACGCACACATTGTCGTGTTACTGACGTATTCACGGATATGCAGTTTCATTTGTAGTAGTAGTAGGTATATTTGACGCCCCGTTTCTATGAAGCGCCCGCCCTGTGCCATTAGACCGAACAGAGAGTAGTAAGGTAGTGCTATAAAGTGCAACGAAATAATATTATATACCTAATTACTCACAAAACATATTATTATTACAAAAATATTATGGTACGATGGTACCATAATATTGCAATGACAGATAAATGAGAAGTTTTAGGTCCATAGCGTACAATCAACGTGAGCAAAGCCGTGTGCAAAAGCTAGTGTAATTATAAACCACTTAACAGTACATGTGACTAGTCAAATATGTTAATATTACCTACTTGCTAACAAGTGCCGAGGGATCGTCGAAGCGTACAAATATTACAGTTTCATATGTGAGGTACAGTCGCGTACAGTATGCATACATACGCATTATCACGGCAGTACTTTAAAGCGTAGTCTTTTGTCAAAAAACGTGTTATATAATACAATTTTGACACAGTCTTCTAAACTTTCTAAGAATCGCCTTTCGTTCTAGAGAAAAAAACCTTTTACGAAAGCTAAATCAGCTGGTTATGTCTTTCTAATAACTAGATAACAATAAACTTCACTTTAATTTAAATTTACTGTTAACGAAAGTGTTAATGTGTATTTAATAATTGCATCAGAAAATTGCGTAACTTAAACATTTTTCAAACAATCAATCTAACGCTTTATAATCCTACCTAACTACTTTTATGTCAAACACGAGACGCAAATTGCATCGAAGCAGAATTGCACGCGAGTGTACTGTGCTGGATGCGCAAACGCACGCACCTTGACAATGACCGCGCGCTACCGTATCGCTGACCACTGCATAACCTAGAATTATTGTAAATACCCGCTCGCATTTCCTATTTATGTTTTAAACAACAGCGCAATGTCATAAACTCTGACGTATCAAAAGAGTTGCAGGTCTATTGACCTATACACGAGGGAAGAAGCACTGTTCCCGTGGGAAATTCACGTGAGCGGAGCCGCGAGGAAAAGCTAGTTAACTATAAACCATATACACTTAGACGAAATTAATTCTTATTTTGTAGAGTCAACAGCACAAATTCATTCCAAATTTCCACCTCATAGAGATCCCCGTAGGGCTACGTGATGTGCAGTTCACAGTACCTTGCGTTAAATTGACTATTTTGAGGGCATCAAACAATTAAAAAATCTCTTCGTATGAATAAAAAAACCATTTCATCTTGAAGACAGTTAGACTTTTAGGTCAGTATGCCAATAGCAGATATGATCACGCCCCAACTGTAGAGAAAGTGCAAGAAAGACTGCAATTTCTTCGGTAAGCGATCTGTTAACTTATGTTTAGTTATGACAATATAATAGATAAATATATAAGCGTGACTAGAAAACGGAACAACGGAAAATTGTTATGAGTAGTTCCTGCAATGAATAATGTTGCAACTCGGTCGAGATGTTCCCGAAGTTGCAATGCCATTCTACTCATTAGTGGTTCGCCGCGAACTTAGACCTCGCGATTATTATTTTAAAAATATGCGTATTTCTCAAAAATAGCTAAACCGATTTTGTTGCGCAACGAACTTAAAAATTTTATGGATAGTTGCTACACGTATTCTTAATATCATTGAAATTTATTCAACGGTTCGGGAGTTATCGCGAAACAAACATACATACATACATACATACTTACGTACATACATACAAACAATGTTGTTTTCGCCCCAACTTAAATTATAGCCCTCGCTCGGTCAATTAGATGCGAAAGGATGCTTAAAAAGTTAGTTTTAAGTAGGACTTGTTACTGACAATTATCGGCACCAAATATTCAATTATAAAGTACCCGAAAGTACCAGTACTTTTCGGCAGTTTATATGAGCTTATTATGGCTTCAAAAACCAAAAAGAGGAGGTTCTCAAGTGCGTATGTTTTTTTTACTTATAAGTAAATAAATTAATAAATAAAATTAATTTACTTCAGGTAGAACAACCCGTATATCGTTGTAAACGAAAATAAAATAAACTACAATCCTAGGCCCTGGAAATGAATTGGAATTGCCTAGATGATTTTATACCAAAAACAAGTGAGACATGATAAACTTCACATCAGAACCACCCATAAACTTCGATCTAATCCCCTAAAAGCCGAAAACATTATAGTGTAGATAAACCATAAATGTAAACTGACGTAACAAAGGATCAAACTTAAGCCATAGTTAACGCCCTCATAACTCCAAAACTCTAAACTCCAACAAGCAATATGCAGTGGGAACAGGGAACAGAGAACTAACGAGTCAAACATTGTTGCAAACTCAGAAACTGCATCGCATATTGGAAACTGCATAGCGATCTGCAAACTGCTATGAGATAAATATCTAGAACTGACATTAAGAGTAGTGAGTACTACTGTCCATCCTGACCACTCCCAACACGTAGTCCACCTAGGTGTACTTACTTACTTACTTCGATGGCTCGATGACCCAAAGAGGATCTTGGCCTCCGATACTAGAAGCTTCCATTCCTTCCTGTTCTGCGCTACTTCCTGCCAGTCGGCTCTTTTGAGGGCCACCAGATCTTTTAGGACCTCATCCTTCCAGCGGTATCTGGGCCGGCCGACAGATCGTTTCCGTTTTCAAAGAGGTAGATGAACTAGCGGCGGAGCCCGATATTATGGGCGAAACGAAAGCAGCAAGGCTTCGATGGCTCGGCCACGTGGAGAGGATGGGAGAGGATCGCGCAGCTAAAAGAGCGTATAAGGGACGACCTAGGTGTACTAAAGGCAATTTTTTCTTCTCGTAGTCTACCTCAAGATTATTGGGTCTACCAGGGGTAATATTTTCTTCCCGTGGTTCACCTATCTAAATATTGACGTATCTGTCAGCGGCGAATCTTGCTAGCTTCGTAGATGGGAACGGATATGGCTAGAAAACCAAATTTAGTTTTGAATATCAAGTTACACTGACTGACAATACTTAGCAATCTGTATCAGCTCAGTTTTTTTTTAAGTATTTCTAAGTGATCTGAAATAGTCACTATAATACTACGCACGCAGTCAACGTCACGGCTCACTAGTAGACAAAATATGGATTGTACGTACACACAGAAACTATCCAATTTCATTATCATTATTTACAGTTATTGCAAGAAGCGATAGATTTAAGATATGAAGGTTTAGCTTTTTTATAATATATAATTGAATGTATTACTGCTACTACTAATTTATACTAAACTGTATAAGATCAGAGTTTCAGAAAAAGAATTAAAAATATTATTTCTGTCTGTGTCTTGTCATTTCTACAACTATACCTCAATGATCCGAATTCACTAACCCGCATATCGTTAGGTGTTTGTCCATCTTTTCTAGTAATGTACGTTAATTTGATCTTGTTTGGAAGTTAGACAGTTGAACCGGTCTAAAATACATGGAAAACTACGTCAGAGAAACTTTTGATATTTTTGCTAATACAATAAACTTAATATAACGCACGGGCACTAAACAAATTAGATATGACATGAGAATAACATTACCCTTTTGTTAAAACCGGTCAACTGTTAATATTTTTTTAAATTAAGTCTTTCTCAACCTTGACATTGGCAAATTCATCGTTTGGCTGAACTTTAAAATTGTAAAGTGAATAATAGTATTATTGTAATCGACCTGTATCCTAACTATAACTATAATATTATAAATGCGAAAGTGAGTTTGTTTGTTTGTTTGTTACCTCTTCACGCTTTATCTAATGAACCAATCTTCCTGAAATTTCGCATACACATAGTTGGAAGTACGTAGAAGGACATAGGGTACCTTTCAGCCCGGGAAAAGGCGTGGGAAATTCACGCGGGCGAAGCCGCGGGCAAAAGCTAGTAATATCATAAACTAGCTTAATATCACTTGATACAAACTAGCCCCCTTTTTCTCAACCCCTCAACTCCTACATAAACATACACCGGCACCGTCCAGAGCAGGGACAAAATTGGTCGTTAAAAAAAACCTATTTAAACCCCTTGGGCAGAAACTTGACGCTTTGAAAAAGTCTTGTCTCTCTGGGCGTTTTTTCCTTGCAAACATGTAATGTTCATCATTAGGAGGACAATAAATTTTTAGTGTCGTCTAATTTCAGCCTCGAAGCCTGCCAATTTACGCTTGGCACCATGCCAAAGGTAAACGTGGTATACTTTTTTCACGGAATGACGAAAAGTGGCTTTATTTTATTTTGAGTACTTTTTCCGAATGACTAATTGGCAAACTTAATTGGAAAGTAATTGATTTGACATTGACACAAAAATTTAAAAAGATTATGCTACAACGTTGTATGAAGAGAGTGTAGAGGAAGCAAGAGAGATCTGTAAGGATCGTAGCAAGTGGAAATCGCGACTCTCTTCCTATACCCACGGGAAAAAGGCGTGATAATATGTATGTATATGCATGTATGTTGTCACCAAAGTTGAGTTAAAGTATCATAACAATACATTTTAATTAACGAGTATTTTTTTCCAAATCTTCTGGTATTGACTAAGTGACTGACAGACAACGCACAGCCAAAATTATTGGGCAAAGGAAGGTGAAATTTGGCATGAAGGTTCCTTAGGAAGTGAATGGGGAGCACTGAGAGAGGATTTCGAAATTCCCACGGGAACAAGGCCTCGGGTCCATGCTAGTACAGTCAAAAGTCAAAACTGCAGTTAGAATCTACAAGGCATTATGATCATTAGGGCTAGGCAATAAGGTCTTCGAGGTATGACTGCACTTATGACGCTTGACTGTACAAATAAATCAAATAAAACGCACGTAAATATCACTTCAGAATCTGAAATAAATATACTGACTTATGATAGGTGAATGTGATCATTAATTACCAAAAATATGGTTATTTTTTGACATGAAGGCTTGTCCCAGCGAAATCCCGATATTAATGACTACTTAGCCAACTATAGTCAACTATTCAGCAGAACTATCAATCAAATCTGGTCATTATTGACCTTTCGGCCGCGAGACGATGTCTTTTGGCCGGCCCTGGTTATTCATAGCCAAGACCAAGACGTTTATTTTTTGGACAAAACGTATGTACGGACAAAACGGACGTATATATTTAAAGACCAAAAAGCTATTAATTCTTGTGCAGAGTAAGAAGATTCTATATGCACAATTTAAAAGGAATAAAATGTTTGTGGTTTCAGTTAAAAGGAGGATGGGCCATGAATGACATGACTTGATGACCAAGCGGGCCCTATGCGAAAAACAGCCGGGACCAAGGAACTAGAGCAACAGTATTTACAGTAAAGATCTCTTCTCTCTACACGTACACTGTACAGGCACAGGGCGGGCGCTTCATATAAACGGGGCGTCAAATATACCTACTACTACTACAAATGAAACAGTATATCCGTGAACACGTCAGTAACACGTCAATGTGTGCGTTTTCATAGTCATAACGTCCCATTACAAGAACGGGGAGAAGTGCGGGGGGTGCCATATTGCGGGAGAGCAAGGAGTTTCCTTTCTGTACATAGTACTTATATTAATTTTAGTAATTCTGTGGTACAGGGTGACTTTTAAATCACTGGCATCCTTTCTACTCACTCTATTAGTGCGCTCATGATTGTAAACAACTTTTTGTATGGGACCGACTCAATCCGACCGTAAAAAATCAGCTGTTCCATTCTTTTTGGGCGAGTAGGTATCGTAAAATAGTATGGAACAGCTGATTTTTTTTTGGTCGGATTGACTCGGTCCCATACAAAAAGTTGTTCACAATCATGAGCACTTTCACAAGTAGAAAGGATGTGAGTGATTTAAAAGTCACCCTGTATATCTGACTCAAAGGAAATAGGCGCCTTAATTCATCTAGATATCAAAAGAAGTCAAAAATCAATTTTTTTTATTGAAACTTGGCCTTCGAATTTAACGTCGAAAACTAATTATTTAATCATAATATATTATGTCTCAAAGCTACAAACTACTAGCATTTCGGAACGACCACTGCTGAGAAGAAATGCCGAAAGAAACTCATGAAACAGTCTTGGTCGCCTAGCATGCCAGAGGGGCTATTTATCAACTTCTCCTATCTTTAGCCAATCAGCAAAAAGGCTTTGAAATACTTCGGAGACTGTTCCACTAGTTTCTGCCAAGTTTGATTAAGCCAAGTTCCTCCAGGTGGGAAGATTGCACTTCCACGAACTACTTTGTTAATGGCTTTGAGAAATGTCATGCTATGATTAAAGTTTTTACTTTGATAGCGAAGTAATTTTGCAGCTGATTCCTTTTGCGAAAGAGTCCATTTGCAACTTCTTTCTTCTTATCAAGTGTGTTATTATATTACTAACACTGGTGTCAGATTTTATTTAAGTTGCCTAAAGGCATCTGTCTGACATGACTTTAACGACTACCGCCATCTAGTGGCAGTAGCCGTATACACACACTATATAGTAAACTAAACAGTCAGCTAGTGTGCAGGTTTCCTCACGATGTTTTCCTTCACCGGAGGCAGATGGTGGTCTATGAGAAACTACCATACATGAGTCAGATTGGTCTACAAACTCATGTGGCACAGGTAGGATTTGAACCCGGGTCCTGCCCGGCCCCAGGCGGGTGTCATTACCACTTGGCCACCACTGCTTCCAATCCATTTGCAACTGAGCCTAAGAAAGGCTCTGCGGGTCTGTATAAATGACGTATGTTTATGCTCTGAGGTGTAATATTTTTACAACGACTTTTTGCCCTTGAAAGAAACGCGCGGAACTCTCGATTCTTTAAATTCTAACCTAAAATATGCTTCCATTTAAGCCTGCATCACACGTTTTTAGCCAAAACAGGCGTTACTGAATTGACCCTGGTGCCAAAACTAGATCATTATTGATAATAAAAATAGTACTATAGGCTTCTCAAATAACTGCTACTACTTATACGAGAAAGATAAAAATATTTTGCCTTTTATTTTTGCGTAAATACGTTCCAGAAAACACGAAAAATACGAAAAACAAGGTTCACGGCTTTAACGAAATCATTATGTAAAACACAAATTATAATTTCTACATAATGTTAAATCGCGAGTTTATTAAACTAGCTACAAGTTGCTCGTTTTAGATTTTTGAAAAATAACTCGAAAAAAATATTATATATCGTAACAATTCACTAAGAAATTCCCCATACATTTTTTGTATGGCAATGCCATCGCTCAATATATACGAGTTCCAAGCCCACGAAAAATCAGTCTGCCGGTAAGAGTCAAGGGGAATCCACGTCGCTCTGCTGCTCGGGAGGCATTTAATTTTCGCGTGTTCATGTATTCACAGACAGCAGAGAGTAATGTAGATCAGAGTTACATATTTATTACTTTTAATCGTTTTAAAATTTATATAGGTACCATTTTCATACTCATGAATGATGGCCGACAATTTTTGATGAAATAGAAATCGTAATAAATCGCAATCATAGAAATCGTAATAAATCGAAATCATAGAAATCGAAATCATAAAAATCAAAATAAATCTAAATCAAGATCCAAGATGGCGGACAACTTTTTTTTTTTAATTTTGCGATATGTATATCGTTTCATAAGTTTTTCAGTGCGCTGATTACGAAAATAACATTTATTTTGAGATCCAAGATGGCGGACAACTTTTTTTTTCAATTTTACAATATGGGTATGTTTTTATAGGTTTTTCGGTGCGCTAATGACAAAAATAACATTTATTTTGAGATCCAAGATGGCGGGCAGTTTTTTTTTCAAGTTTACAATATGGGTATGGTTATATGGGTTTTTGGGGACGCTGATGACGAAAATAACATTTATTTTGAGATCCAAGATGGAGGACAGTTTTTTATTTTATTTTACAATATGGGTATCGTTTTCTGGGTTTTTGGGGACGCTGATGACGAAAATAACATTTATTTTGAGATCCAAGATGGCGGACAATTTTTTATTTTATTTTACAATATGGGTATCCTTTTATAGGTTTTTGGGGACGTTGATGACGAAAATAACATTTATTTTGAGATCCAAGATGGCTGACAGTTTTTTTATTATTTTACAATATGGGTATCGTTTAATAGGTTTTCGGGGACGCTGATCTTAAAATAAATGTTATTTTGGTCATCAGCGTCCCCAAAAAACCCATAAAACGATACCCATATTGTAAAATAAAATAAAAAACTGTCCTCCATCTTGGATCTCAAAATAAATGTTATTTTCGTCATCAGCGTCCCCAAAAACCTATATAACCATACCCATATTGTAAACGTGAAAAAAAAGTTGTCAGCCATCTTGGATTCCAAAATAAATGTTATTGTCGTAATCAGCGCACTGAAACACTTATAAAACGATACCCATATTGCAAAATTAAAAAAAGTTGTCCGCCATCTTGGATCCAAAAATACTATTTTTGTAAACCTCATCCCGAAAAATTGGCCTTCATGGGATGCCAGGCAGATGTTTAACATCTTAGCATCCTGGCACGACGGTCATGCTATTTTCTGTCGCGGCATTCGTGTCCATTTTACTGCCAAGTCGCGCCAAGTATGTTTTACATAAGAAAATGGTCGTAATTTTATTTTTAGTATGAATTCATTACTGTAGAGCAAGAAAAAAATATAGGTACCAACAAATCCTTTGCCGGATCCCTGTCACTTATTACTTTGGGTTGGCGGCAATCTCACGTCGATGTGTGCGTGTGACTTGCACACAGCCAGCTGCGGTCTATCAAATACCTAAACTCGGTCGGGCGCGCGGACGTGATACACTCTTAAGCATGTTATTAAACAGTCTTATTCACTAAATAAGTCCAAACGAACGCAGTTGTATAAAATCGCTGCAAACACACACATCTAGACAGCCTCAGGCGTCCTATTTCGCTAGGCTTGATCTAGATACCAGAGGGCACTGCATTCGTTAGTCGGCCCCTGGAGGACTGCCAATCGGCCTTTTATAAAACCTCCACCGTTTTAGACAGAATAACTGCCTAATTTTGAGATAGATATAACAAATCACAAATTTACTTATTTTGGATTTTTGCATCTCAGATGCAGTTAGTACTAAAGTTAAGTTAGTCTAATTTCTATACGAGAGTGCTTTAGATATAACTTTGATTTGCTGTGCTGTGAAAAATATTACTAGTCACGTTAAGACTTGTTAACAAGTAGTGAAATAATGGTTTTTAATATGGATACTCACGCGTCTTGTTAGCCGGAACCGCCGACTAGTTTCGACTTCATACGGAAGTCATTTTCAAGGAGAGTTAGGTCAGCCGAAAAACTACGAGTTACGCAAAGAGCAATGGAAAGGTCGATGCTCGTCATATTATTATAAGACAGAAAGCGTAACGTGTGGATCAGGCAAAAGACTGGGGTTCCAGACGTGATGAGATGACCACTATAGAACGTCATAAGTGGAGATGGGGAGGACATGTTGCGCGTATGGACACCGAACGTTGGCCTCGACGAGTGTTAGAGTCCTAGAGAGACCACGAGGGGAAGGGGTCGTCTAGCAGAGAGATAGGTGAACGATATCAGGAAGCATGTCGGTCACAACTGGATGAGGAAGGCTAGAAACAGGGAGTCATGGAAGAGTATGGAGGAGGCTATGTCCGAAGACGGACAAAACAAAGGCTGCAATGATGACAGAAGTCATTTTTAAGGTGAGTTAGGACCGTCTTTCCGACGTAAAAGTCTTTAGTAATATTCATGTCAAACTAAGAAGTATGACACTAGATAACTATGTTAGTATATAATCAATACGTGTGCAATTATGTGTATGAAAGGCCGATATCAAGAAAATTAAAACGTGGTGTCATTCACGTAGGCAGGTACGCGGTTAGAAAAGAATAAAAACACTTTCATACGAGTACTCGACTGTACCCCTGTATATTGAGGATTTTTGACGAAGATTGATGCGGCCTTAAAATAGGATTTTTTGGGAAAAATAAAAACAAAGCGATTTCACGCGTCGAGGGATTTTTTCATAAATTACTTACAGACCTGAACCTGACGCTTACTAAGTTATCCCAAATGGGTTTGAGGTGTATTTAGTTTAATGTATACGCCTACACTGTGATCGTGATTTTTATAAAAGTTGAAGCTACACTCCGTGATACTTTGAGTGATCGAATCAATTACACAAAGGATGAAGAACGAAAGTGACTGACAATCTTCGGTTACAAATAAAAAGCGTACCTATTTGAATGTGTGTTCGAAGCTGGCAATGAATAAACCGTTGGGTTACAAAGAGCAGCATTCTTCGGCAGTGGCGTATTAGCCTAAGAGCAAGAGTAGCAAATACTACGCGTTTTTCCAGGGGTATAAAGATCCTCTCTGCGCAATTTCAAGTTTAAACATCTCAAAGTCTAGCATTTTTAAATTGTCATATTCTTGTTTTTTAGTTAGTTGACGTCATAAAATTACTTAAGCTAAGGTTACCACCGCCTTTAAAGCGCAAGTGGAGAAGAGGCGGCGTAACTCCACTGCTGCATTTTCTTCAAAGACGTCACTGTACAACATTCTATATATATTCAACATTCATCTAAATTTGTCTATTTAAAAAAATGCTTTACAACCCATTTTCCCTTCCTCCAACAATATTCCCTAGACAGACATTTCCCGCCCCGCTGTTCATCCATTAAAAAGTTAAAACCCCATAAAGCCACCACAATATAAAACTGAAAATCTCCACGAAAGAGGGTAATGAGAGCCATAGCCCATATTTTCGCAATCTCGTGCCCACTTTAATAAACAACTATTCTGCAGCAAAGAAAGTAGGTCGGTGCATTCAGGCGCATTAATCAACAGTTGAATGGAGACCCCCCAACCCCCCCACCCCACAATGGAGGGGATGTCGCGGTCCATTTGACAAATAAACTGCACTTGAGATGTACTAAGTGCATTTAACATTTTCTGAGTCTTGCTCAGCGTGAAATTGTGCTTATTTTTAATACAAAATTAATATCTAAAAAACATCTTTAAACATGTTTGGCGTTTGACGGTAATTTTCTATTCGTTTAAGCTCATTGGGGAATGTTAATTAATTAAGGAACTATTTACAAGTAGATTAAAAATGTATTTTCTGAATAAATTAATTAGTAAACACATTCACTAAATATGGACACAAAAATCAGTAAATTTTTGAAACATATCTTATTACATAAAAAAATTATGCAGAGTCCATGCAGAATTGCAGAATAATAGTTAAATACATTCTCAGGCGTATAGGTAATGTTCGTTTCTGAATGTTATTACTGTTCTTTAAGGTCAAATTCGAACGTTCCCAAACACTTAACTATACTTAAGTTTCACATCATTAAAATTTCTAAGACTCTATTGGTAAATATTACAAACCTTAGATCGAAATAATATCTCGTGCGTGAGATTCAACAGAATAGGTTAAAAAAATATACATATAACTCAGAACATAAGCAGTACCTTTGTACTTTCTGTCCTATTATTTAAGCTTCTTTCAGGTCTATACAGGGTGTTTTTTAAATCATTGGCATCCTTTCTACTGGTGAAAGTACTCATGAACATGAGCAACTTTTTGTATGGGAGCGACTCAATCCGATGGAAAAAAAAAATCAGCTGTTCCATACATTTCGGGTGAGTAGGTATTGGAAAATAGTATGGAACAGCAGATTTTTTTTTCCATCGGATTGAGTCGGTCACATACAAAAAGTTGCTCATGTTCATGAGTACTTTCACCAGTAGAAAGGATGCCAATGATTTAAAAACACCCTATATGTGTACAAGAACTGTTAAATAAATAACATTACTATGACTGACTCTGCTGCATTATAGTGTTGCTTATTATAAAGATGCAATAGTTACCACGTTTTAACCCTTACGGGGTAGACAGAGCCAAGAGTCGTGAGACTCGAAGGCCTTGTTATATTATACTCTCAATCAAAATCATAACTAAACATAGTACACCCAACTCACCCGTAATCAGGCCTCTGGCAAAACCAAGACTTTGGTCAGTTTGGCAGCTTCCAGCAGCCGCTCCGCCAAGATCCAGCCTCATGCCAGAGCATGAGCAGCATCCGTCACCCTCACCATCCCCCACTAACACGAGACGAGACTCTGATTTCGCCACTTTGGACAATTCACTCACTTAACTCACTAAAAATTACACTTAACTCACTTCCATATTAAAAAATCCGGGTGACAGTTGATTCGCAATTTCAACTGAAATGCGTTCCAAATTCAATTGTTTATTCGAAATATTAATTGTCAGAAATGAACTGAAATTATTATTTATGAGTTCCAATTTCAATTAACATTCGATACGGAAGTTCGTTCGAATTTTAAATTTCGCTCCCTTTCACCAACGACCGTTCACTTATTTTCAATTTTGTTAGAAATGTTTGTTTCCAAAGCACTGAATATTCTGTAATAATAATAAAAAAATATAGAATCGGCGATCGTCACTCGCATCAACTACCGGATTAATGAATTCCAATTCTCTCGTTCCATTAGTGGAGTCGTTACGACTTACTATACTACTAAAATGTAGTAATTTTATCAGCATAATTGCTATTGTTATTTCTAACATTGTAGTAATATTCGCCTATTTCATTATTGTTCCTAATGTGGCAAAGAAAGCGCGTTGTAGAGTTTTACGCGAGAAAAGACAAATTAATTATGTACGAGATGAAATTAATTAATGAAGGAAAATGTGTTCCGTGTGTATCTTTGTGCTAAAATAACATTATCCCTGTTGTTAACTTGTTTATTTATTATATTTTCAATTAATTTTAAGCACTGTATATGCGTAACAAGGAGTATAATTCTCTTTGATGAGAAAAGACAAGTTATCGCAACATCGTTTAGCGTGGTGGAACACTTGGTCCTCACTATAGCCACAGAATTAATATAAGTACTACGTACTATAGCCTCCAAAATTCGGTCAAACATTAATTACAATAAACATTTTTATTGCTTAAGAATATTCGTTTAAAAGAAGATTATGCTAAATGATATGCTAAATTAATTTCGGAGCATCAAAATTCTGCCAGATAGACGGAACCCAAATAAGTGTTGTATTTCTAGTTTCTACTAGATCATGCCGCGATTCAAAAGACCATGTTTCGTAGACTCGAACCCCATTGATTCAAACTTAATGCCTTTTGCTGTGTCATCGGGTGATTACAGTTTCCTGATTCGTTTCTTAGTTTGTAGCGCATGACTGTAGAAACTAAATCACATGAGTTATTATAGTCAAAGTACTTTGTATCTTAATCTACGAGTACCTATAGAAAAATTTTATGGTTGCTCCAGATAAGTCTATTGGATACCCGGCTCTGCCAAGAAACTCTGTTTTAGCATGGCTTGGCTTGGTTGTCGCTATTGGGATTATTCCTGACGATTCCGGTGACTCGGACCGAGGCTTACGCGACCCGCGGTCCGAATCCGATTTTCTTCAAGCAGCAAAGCAACATAATCAGATCCTCTTGCCCACTGATAGAAATATTCCGTTCAGATCCTATCAAGATTCCATATTTCTTTTGAGATCTGGTACATCAACTCACCCAAGTAGACAACGTACATCAACTCACCCAAAATTCGCCTATATTACCACTCCACTTTACTTGATGTGGACTGTACCCTAAGAATAAAGAAACATCCAGAGTTTCTGATGAATGCCGAAACAATGAGACTGTAAACAATAATATTGAAACTGATACTGGAAGCGACGAATGTCAATAAGTGCTCGTGTCAATCAAATTACACAAAGCGACAATGAACTTAACTGTTTTGGACTTGCTATGAAAATATATGGTGAGGAAAACAAAGCAGATCCATTGGCTTTGAAAAATGGTTCACTTCACATTTTACTAAAAGAAAAATCTTGCTTGACTCATCAATGATAATGAAAACCTTCTAATCTAGAAGGACCATATTCTGCACCATGAAAAATGAGTAGTTTAAAGTTGTACAATAGAAGAATTTACACTTTCCTGGCTTATAAAAATAAATTTATCTATTAAAGTGATTAAAATCGAATAACCTGAAAACCTTAGAAAGTTATGACTGAACTCTGAAAATTACGATGTCGTAACGACATTAGCAAAGTCTTCAACACTCAACTTTATTTTCCACCATTTTGAGTTAGCAACTAAACAAAATGGTGGCTAAATTAATTAACACGAATCGGACAGTTCAATGACTTTTTCAAAATAATGTTTATCAAATTCATTCTCACGTAGAGGCTTAGTGTTGACATAACGATGTAGTCATCCATGGTTAAGACATTAAACATGGCCAAATATTGCAGAGTGTCTTTGTTTTAGGTTCACAGTAGTTTGCATTCACAGAGATTGTACAGATAAGATAGCAGACTGTACAATTAGAGCAAATAAATATTAACATCTCTTAAGAATTACGACAGTATGGAGAAAAACGGTAATGATGTAAGTGGTAACAGTGGTTCTTCTCCAAGAGATATAGACAAGAATGAAATAGATGTTGCGCCCTAAACCGAATAAGTATCCCTTCATGGGATAAGTCCGCCATTGTATAATCACTATTTTATTTATGTTACTTTTAACTATGTATGTATCCTTAGTACAATAAAGATACTACAAACAAGTACATTTTGTCATTAGATATTTCTTAGAAAACAAGCTCTGTATAACTCACACATAAATTGCAACCTGATTGATTTGTATATCAACGCAGAGACGAAACCACTGAACGTTTTTACAAAACTCTTTATATAAGTAGCGTCAGTGAGCACTTAGAAATGAATTTTGGAAATTCCAATGAAAAGGGTGAAAATGGAATTCACGCAGGCGAAGCTGAGGGCAAAAGCTAGTAACATAATTCAACTTTTCTGATTTCTGTGGTGTCACTGTTTTGAATCAATCGATTACAGATAATATTTAAAAAAATATTTGATAAAGAGACGTCACTGTATTAGTTACTTGAATTTTGAATCTTGAGTATTCAAAATTCAAGTATTCTAGAGTATTCTAAAATCAAAGCTAATGTTCTATGAAACCGAGACGTGAATCGAGATCTGAACAATCGAATGAGATCATTTGTATGTCGATCCAGCATTGATTCCCGAGGGGCACTTCACGAACTAGTTGATATGATAATTACCGAGCTAGACATTGAATATCAATGCCGTAATGACGTTAACATAATCGACGAAACGTATGCTATTATCATAATCGAAAATGATGATCAATCAAATGAAAATTGCTGCAAAGATAGGTTCTATACTAGCATTTCTCTCGGCTTCACCCGTGTAGTGTCTCTTTTAAAGACTAAAGACGTGTAGCTTATAATTACCTTTTGTACCTTACAGTAGAATAAAATAAAATATCAACAAAACCCGATTTCATATAGGACCAGTTTCCAATTCATTAGATGATTAAATACAAATGCGGTACGGACACACAAACAAGTCAATGTAACCCACAAAAGCAGTGAACCTAAATATATTGCTCTTTGGAATGCCTGTAATAGATTACGGAGGGAGGGGAGGCCTTTGAACCCGAATCTGGGAATTATCCACAACAATGCTACTTACAAACAAAGAAATCTAATTTCGGAAAATAAAGAAAAACCATGTAGCTGGTCACAGATTCCGAGATTTTGGGATTCAGAGAGTTAGGAAAAGATTTAAAAAAATAAATAATATAATAGATCTTTGGTTGTACTGTTTCCATTTTAACAAAATGTACTGGTGTCTATTCTTCAAGATCAAAATATATAATTAAAATCAGAGACGCAGGTCAGACATGGATAAAAGAAGCACAGTCAAGAGAACGATGTCGTACAGGAAAAGAAGCCTTTGCTTAATAGCGGACCAAAATAGGCTGAGGCAATGAATATGATAAATAACATCAAAATATCATCAAAAAATTAAAACGAAAAAAATATCACAGGACTGGATACAAACCCAAGAAAGATTGGAGAGATTCGACCGCACTTATTTGGACCCAGATAAATAAAACGTAATAAGGTCCGAAAAGAAAAAGTCGAACCGTGAGAATACACTCCGATCACGTCACGTAGAGTGGAGAGAGATATTCCCACATTCCCGGTACGCGGTTTTGTATTCGTAACGTTAGGGAATTCTAGTTTTGCCGCCAAAAGTCAGATAAACATTGCACCAACTTGGAAATGAAAGATCAGTAGTGAAAATTATTAAGTAGTATTTTTTAAAAATTGTATCGCCTATGGCTATCTCTATTTAATATAGAGCAAACAGAAATTGAAGAAGCAGTTATACTAAAAGCATTTAATAACAGATTTTATAAACGTATCAGTAATGGTAAGCCACGCACGCTAAAGCGAACTGAAATACGATTAATTAACTACAAAATTAGAGAAACAGGAGATAGTAATGTAAATACATGTAAAACTAAAAGCGTACCTATCAACTTCTTACCACTAATCAATACAATTAACCTCAAAAACAAACTACGCTCCGCCTAACAATATTTATCACAAAACCTGAAATAAGAACACGTTACCGTGTGCACTGATGCGTGAATCTAAACACCAATCCTATCTCGGCGATATACTGTTGCGAGTTTGTTGACTTGGTACCGATGCTTAGTACCTAAACCTATGTTTACTTGTGCTCCAATTCAGTTCGAGAAAAGATAGACATTTCATAAGTTAGCTCTTGGTAATTTCTTCATCTGTAAGAATTTATTTTTGACGTACAACTTGAATAAAAACTTTCTAAGGAATGAAAGAAGACTTGAAGAAGATAAACATCAATATAGTAGTAAAAATTTTATACATAAGGGATAGTAGTCACAAAAATGTTAATACGAAGAATCCAGCTCCAGCTAAGATTTAGAAAAGGAAATGTCGAACCAAGTATTTGACATTGTTCTGTAGTAAAAGTAGAAATACAGATAGTGCCAGAAATACAGTAATCATAAATAACGCAATGTATAGGAATTCTCGTACGTTGTAAAGTATTATTTGATGACAAATAAGACACGTGTTAAACCAAGTGACGCCTGTTCGATTAGGCTTTATCGGTGAAACGAGTCATGGAAAGCGAAAAAAGGCCGTCGAACTCTGGTTATCAGAATGGTGGAAATTCGAACTAAGCAGACAATACAATGATCGGAATAAGTATAATCAATGAGACTGCAGCCGAATGGATGAAATAATAAAGGAAGATATTGAGCTGACCTCAATTAACAAGTTAGGTTATGGAAAATGATAAAGAGATGAAGCATAATAAGGGTATTCAACTAAGACCATGTAATAAACTTACAACACATTATCCAAGTAAACCCGTGAAAAATTCTTCATAGTCATTTGACCTAATTTGGCCAATTTAAGATATATTGTATAAGGAAGGCAAGTAGAAGATGGAGATAAACAGTTTTTTTTAAATAAATAACTTTTAGTGTTAAAAACTGCTTACGTAAATTACCTACATAATAGCCTGCACTTGACATTAACGCGAAACTCGTAAACGTTGAAAAAAGCAAATCAGCTGACACTAATTGACATAATCTGTGGTCGACCTTGCGTCACTTCCCTCTTTCGCCTCACCAGACCGAATCGAGAAGTTTATCGAGTTATCTGACTGTGCAATCGACTGCTGATTTATCGGTTTCGTGTATTGTGTTTTGGGAGTTGCTTATAGGATTCCGTCAATATAGTGTGTCTTCAACAAATTAAATCTTCATCTTTCTTTCTATTTAAAAGCTATTTCTTCTCAGTGTCATTAGAAAAATGCACCCTAGAACTTTCATGGCAATGTTAATGAAGTGGTTTTGATATTTGCCTTCTCCATTCAACACACTGACTGATAAATCATCAACTAGAGTGCAGGTTTCCTTACGAAGTTTTTCTTCGTCGGATTCAAAGTTAATATTGAACACTGACTGCAAAGTCGTAATTTTCCTTTTGGGGAACCCTAATTTAGAGCAAGATCTCCATTGATAAATTAGGCACTTAAAAATTTAAATTGTCATTGTCAAACCAATATTGCTAATGCAAGAGAACAATAGTTTCAAATTTCAATATTGGTAACAGGTATATATAGCCTTCTATTACGATTTTATTTTGACTTGATTTTCTGTGTGTTATCTTTTAAAATGTCAGCAGTTTAATATTTTTCTCTTAATTTTACGTTCAAACACACAATAATGCGACTTCAATAATTGAATCTGGAATTAAAAATTGGAAATGCTACTAGTAGTGTACCTAAGTAATACGTGGTTATGTAACATTATATTAATTTCTATACATATACATAACATATACAATACACTTAAACAAAATCTATGTAAATCATATTAACAAACCGCACAACCACCAATGTCACTTAATTTCGATAATTAAATATTCACCACTATTAAATTTCGTTCACAAAGAATGTCTAGTTTTTCACCAAACACAGCCGGACTAAAGGTTAAGGCGCGGTGTACACTAGGTCCGCGTGTGGCATTCGAGACCAATGTAGGTTCATATTGGACTGCTTAAGTTATAAGCGGTTGCGTTAAATAGCACTTATAAAACACTGTTAAACACCTGTTTGCAAGCATTTCACGTTTTTATCACTCAGGGACTCCTGCTGTCATGCCAAGAGGAGAGAGTTTCCAATGAGGTAGAGGTCTTTACTTGCTGTTCAAATTCCACTAATATTACAAATACGAAAGTTAGGGATGCGTGTGAATGTTTGTTACTCATCATCATCTCGAATCGAAATGGCAAAAAATAGATTTTCTTTGACCAGTATTTGGCCATTTCTAACGCCCTATCGTTGGCCTCATTCAGGTCTTCCAAGATACAGAAGGAAGGGCAGTTGGGGCATGTTAATTTTTTAATTAATCACGCAAAATCTATTGGATGGATTTCGATGAAATTTGGTACAAGGGTAAAAAATAACCTGGACTAGCACATTAGGTACTTTTTACCCTACAATTATAGGTACAGTAAGGCTTAATAGAAACAATGTCTATGGAATCCCATTGCCCGCGGCCTTCGTCGATACGACTTCCGGGATGTACTTACAGGGACCCAGAAAAGTCCTATGTCTGACGAAATAAATAAATGATTGATTGATAGATTGAAAGTTAACAAATGTATATTTTCACGACCGCAATTTTTTACCAGACCGGATTATCATGCTAAGTAACATCAACGGGCCTTATTTTTTTACCCAACACTATTCACGACTACAACTTATAATGAATAAATTACAGTAATAAATTACCAAATCAGACAATTATTTTTATAGCTGTTACTAAATTTTGACAACCTCTTTTCAAAGTGAATTGTTTCATAAGCAAGCATTTCAAGACCATTTTTGTTTTGTAAACAGAACGCTATTCGCGTCGCTTATCGCTGCCGCTTACGTCACACGCCGCTCATAAATGTAATCAGGCAACCGATACTGCCCGATACGGAGATGTCGCAGGCTACCACAACGCAGTGTGATCAAAAACTACCTCTGCTACCAAACCCATAAAACACAAACTCGCAAAACAATCAACCAAATTAGTCGACACGGCAATCACAACTTTAATTAAATGTTCCATAAAATACATTTCACATCGAAGAACTCTCGGTTCAGTAATAAAATTGAATTTTATTTCCGGAAGCTGTAAGAGCGACATTTAAATAACAATGTTAGGGAGTTTTGAATAAGTTTTGGACTGTTCAGAAACAGACGTCGGGTCGTTTTGCATGTTTCAGTTTTTGTTGCTTTCGCTTGGAAAATTTAATTAAAACGTAGTTACTTTTTGCTGGAATTTTTCTATATACTTACATTGTTTAGTTAGAAAGTTAAAATAACATGAAACATGTTAGGATATTTAGATTTTCATGCTTTACCAATTTACGCTTGTAACATAAGAAATATATAATACATAAGAATTTATAAATTCAATTCAATTTTTACACGACTGACCAAAAAAGAGTGTTATGTTTTCAGGGTTCATGTATGTAAGTATGTATGTAAGTTTCTTTATTTCATCATAAGTCCTGAATGGCTTAACAGATTTCGATATACCTCTCGTATTTTCAGATTCCTTGCATTCCTCCGAGTGACATAGGCTATGTGAGTTGTCAGTCGTGGTTTTTTATTTTTTAATAATTAGCTTATTATAAAATATGCATACCATATTTATTTACATTTAAATAAAATAAAATTATAATTGAGTAAAATTATTTCAGGGGCACGATTTTTTGGATTTCACTTTACTTTTTCGTTTATTTGCGGATTTCCTATTTTATTTCCCAAGACCCATAATTTTAAAACTTTATGAATAGCATGGAAATAACATCGATTATTTTACTGATATGATCGATCAGATTATATAAATTTAACCAATAAGGTTAACCATATCCAAACTTCAATATTACTTTTTGAAGTAACGAAACACATTCACACTCCAACCAATACACCGCGGCATAGAGATTATATTTCAGAGGGTAATTTCGTCATATACACGTATCACTTTTCTCGTTAACACACACAAGCAATTTGATACCGAAAGATAAGCAGGGCAAGGTACAAATTCTAAAACACGGTTGGATAAACACGACAATGTCGGAATTACAATAAACGCGAGCTATTCTGTCGCGAAAACCGCAAATTTGGAATTTGAATTTTACATCAATAATGTAAAGTTGATTTTTCCTGTGGATGTGGTTATTTTCAAGGTGACTTTTATAAAACCATAAAGCTAATAAGGTATTCGTTGGTATCATAATGTAATGAGATGACTTCATGATATATTTACACAGACAACATACGGGTGCTAAAATTGGAAACAGTTCTGGGAAATCTACACAAATCTCATTTTAGACAGAACTTATATTAGGATTATAAACTCAATACCGGACCCATAACCGGAGAGCATGTATAAAGAGATTCATGAGTGTAGAGGAAGCAAGAAAGATCTGTAAGGATCGTAGCAAGTGGAAATCGCTAATCTCTGCCTACCCCTCGGGAAAAGGAGTGATAATATGTATCGTATAAACTCAATAAGAAATATTTTGTTGAAGCTCTCCCAGAAGAACTATTGGACTAAAAAAAATAAGTCTATAGTAAACTTACATGAGGAATAAATATCATAGGGTATCTACGTCATAATCGTAACACTATCATTGCCCTTATCAAAAAGGAATTTTGATAATGAAAAATATGTAGATAAGGGATTTTTTCCACGGGGTTTGATAAATCCGGACACGCGATAGTTTGTGAGTAAATACTAGCTTGGACTTCACTACCATGAAAAATTGGTCATGAAAAATCGTCAAAGAAATCCTTCAATCGTTTTTCTATTTCATAAAATTATATACAGACACATCTTATCTTACGGGGTTGAGAGCCAAGAGTTGCTAGACTCAAGGCCACATTTACCTATGTTGGAATTGACATTCAGAAATCTTAACTAATATTAAAAATGCGAAAGTGAGTTTGTTTGTTACCTCTTCACGCTTTATCTACTGAACCAATCTTCCTGAAATTACGCATACACATAGCTGGAAGTACGGAGAAGGACATAGGATACCTTTCATCCCGGGAAAAAGCACTATTCCCGTGGGAAAATTAACGCGGGCGAAGCCGCGGGCAAAAGCTAGTAGTATATAATATTAGTAGGTGCAAAAGTACCCTAAACATTGTCATGGTGCTGTAAAGTGGCATGAAGCGTGCGGCTGTAAACATATGAAAGTGGCAAGTAGACCGTGACCTCACGCGTTTTATGCACGGAGCAGGGTCGCCAGGGTATAAATAACTATTATAAAATAGGAACCACGAACTTTCATACATATTTCTAGTTTAACGTTACATAATTTTATTAAATGACAAAACTTTAGAACCTAAACCTAATCTGGGAGAGATCCCTTCATGGGATAAGTCCGCCATTGCCTTTTTTCTGTAATGTTTAATTGAAGCGTTGTTTTGTATAATTTGTACAATAAAGTTATTACAAAAAAAATAACAACAAACTCTACAATATATGAAAGCGCCAGACGGCCAGTATCCTTCGATTAACCAAAACTTTCGCGCGTAGAAGTCTGCGTTGCTCTATGCCAATAATTTCTATCTGCAATATTTACTCGTATTCAAAAGCCTAATGATTGAGATTGCTCGATTTATTTGTCAAATCTGAGTCAGTTTTACAGTGCAAAACCATTGGCTTTAAGTGGATTACTTAAGACATCACAACTGGTTTGGTTTGGTCGCTTACATCTCTCTCTCTCTCTCAGCCGAAAGACGTCCACTGCTGGACAAAGGCCTCCCCTAAGGATTTCCACAACGACCGGTCCTGCGCTGCCCGCATCCATGCGCGTCCCGCGACCAGCAGGCTTACTCTCGAATCACAATTCCAATATCCAAGTCCAATGTCAATCCAATAAACATCAAATGGCACTCTTGAACTCGATAGTAGCGCCACATTGGAATTAAATTGCGTGGAAATTGAGTGAACTAAATGTCATTGAGATTGCGTTTCGAAGTTGTGAAACGGAACTCTTGAAGCCATTTTTGACAGCTGCTTGATTGCGTTGAGATTGTGTTATTATTGTATATTGGCACAATAGCTAAAGAGTTACTTTGTTAGGATTGAGTTCTTTTATTTTTTACAAAAAAAGTGCTTAACATGGCCCGTTTGGTGTTGCAAACTGTTATTCTTAAGGAAGCATATAGGAAGGACCTACGAGAAACGCGTAATTTGCGTCGGATTGCCCGGTACGCCGATAAAGCCCTCGCTACATGAGCGATAACGAATTTAAGGCGAACTATCGAGTTACCAAGGCTTTTTTACGAAGAATTGTGTAAAGAACTAGAACCCTTGATGCCACATCCTAAAAGAAAAAGTGATATTAATACGAAATACAAGGTAATTTTGTTGTAATTTTTGTGTTGTTCACAATAATAAAACACGCAAGTTTGCCAAACTAAGAAGTGTTTCATTGGTTTACAGATACTAGTAGCGCTATCTTTCTTTGCGACTGGCAGCTACCAAACGTCTCAGTGGGAACTTCACTAGGTACTCCCATGTCCACAACAGTCTGTATCCCGAGCCATAAGGGATGTGACAGCAGCATTAAAACAACCCCGGGATCCTACAAAAAATACATAAAATTTCCCCAAACCCAACAAGAACGGGATAGTGTTAAAAGAAGGTTTTTATAATTGCTGCATTTAAATTAAATTATTGTTTATTATTTTTTTTGCTCAAAATGTGTGTTGAGAATCAGTTGTTTCCAGATTTTATGAAAGATTTGGCATCCCTGGAGTGATAGAGATGTATAGACGGGACACATGTGGCCATAGTACGTCCTGCTGAAAATGAAGAAAGGTTTTGGTGTGCTAAAAAATCGGTGGAGGTGTTTGTTAGGGCATAGGGTATTGCATTATCACCCTGATGTCGCAGCAAAAATAATAAATGCTTGCTGTGTGCTCCATAATAAGTGTAACAGGGCACATTTATTTTTGAGGAAGGTGTGAAAAATTCTGTCAACACAAGGCCTAGAGCTGGATTTCACCTAGAATCTGCACCCTCCCGCATGAGAGAGGTGGAACTTCTGTAGACACTCCAAAGAGGAATTGAGGCAAGAGCAAATCTTGTTCAACAATTGTGGGCAACGCACGTGCCCGTCTAATAGATTATGTTGGGAACCCTAAGCTTACATGCAATCGACTGAAGACACAACATGGATGCATATCCACTCTGACTCTATCAAGAACAACAACACAAACTATATTCCTAAATTTTTAAATAAAAAACCTTTTAATTTGTAAAATTTATATTATTTAAATTAATACCTAATAATTACTAATACATACATTTTAATAATTATAATTTATTTCTAACATTATGTACCTATATTTAAATTATAAATTAATTAATGGAATGGTCCCGTCTCTCTCCTTCTAGATAAACTGAGAGAAGCCGGACCATCTCCATTACAGCAGCAGCAATTTGGCTCAAGGCTTGTGCAGTCTGCGTCTCTGCTTCGACACGCCTCGACTCGATCTCCTCAAAGCGCCGGACTTGTGTGTCTAAAAATGAAACACGGCGACTCTGACGACTTTGTTGACCAAGGCGAGGTGCTCGGCGACTTGCTGAAAAAAATAATGGACAATATTTTAGTCTTGTCTTTGCTCATGGATACGTTTTTATATCGTAAATGGCCAGTAAGGGTATTATTATTAATACAATGCTTACCAGACTGCACAAAACTTGCACCACCTTGCTGCTCGCTGTCCTCTACCCGCAGCCCTGCCTCCATTACAGGAGACAATGGATTTTGTACTTGCTCTATTTGAATTTCTTGTGTTTCAAGAACAAGTACATTTCCAATGTCTTCAGCAGCCTGTAACGTCGATGGTTGCTCCAGAATTGAGGGACTAGGCTGCAACTGCAAAGAACAATGAATGTCCACTTTAATAACTCAATAGCAATATTGATCGTATTAGAGTGCAGAATGAATATTGATTAATATACTTACATTACTTTGTGGAAAGGGGTCTACAGCTAGCCCCCTACTGCCTGTGGCAAAGGAGTCCCCACCCATGACTGCCACCAACCTCTGCTCAAGTAGCGACAGCTCGGGCAGTATGTCAAAGCCACCCCTGTGCGCCTCATTGACTGGGCCCTTTGCTGGCAGAGCTTCTTCAGGGCAGACTTCTTTTCAGCCCAGTACTAAGCCATGGAAAGCAAATTATTGTGATTTAATTATTAATAGGTATTAAAGATTAACATTGCTAAAATATGTATTTTATTGCTCGCTTACCTTGGCCCAAGCCTGCCCATCTTTTATTACCCCACCCAAGGCATTTGTGGTAGTAGCAAACTCCTGCCACTTCCGTCTTGTTTCCACCTTAGCCTGCTGCGTCCGTAGGAGAGCCTCGATGGCCTATTCCTGGATTTCGCTCCAGGGAATTCCACTAAAACTTCCATTTGAGTGTGAGGTTGGTCTGTTTGCCATTTCTACAACAATAGGCATATAATATTAGTTATTGTGCTGCATAAAATCACTAAGATGACTATCAATACATAGTATTTGAAAATAAATAACATGAATTATTGTGCAGAAAAAACAAAGTGAAATAATTACCTCAATTTTATCCTGAGTAAACAACACGAAAATGTCGAGGACCCTTGGGTTTACATGGGGCGCGACTGCAAGCTTCATTTTTACTTTATCACACAAACTATGGAGCACCGTGCACTTAAACCACTTAAAATATTTCAAAAATCCAAAAACTTTTTTAAGTAGGTAGGTACACCCATTGTTTTTGTGTAAACTTGGTCACGTTTTAAAATTTCATGCAAATGAAGCACAGAAACAAACTCATACAGCCATAAAAGTTTTTAGAAGTATTTAATTTGATAATTCATAAATAAACTAATGTAATTAGCAAGAATTGTATTTTTATAATAAAAGAGACATTTTAAATAAATAATTTCACTAAAAATACTCTAATTTAATTGTTTTATTCGAAAGTTTTTCATTCATTTCACTCGTTCAATATTAGATGTCACGTGTTGGACGTAAGGTGGAACTGTAGCTAACTTCCGTAACACAACGAAAAATCTCGAAGCCGATCGAGACGCAATCTCAAGGACGATCCAATCGCAGTAACGATCATTTCAAGAAGTAGCAAATTTAGGCAAGATTGGGGATTGCATTGAAATTAAATTGAGATTGGAAGTAGTTTCGAGAGTAAGCCTGCAGGTCTTCGGTCCACCGAGTGGGAGGCCTGCCAACACTACGTTTACATCCAATTCCCGTAACATCTAGTTCAGTTTAGGTTCTATTAGGTATTCAGGCATTGATTCAGTTGGCCTAATTCCCTGAACGACTAATTCCCCAAACGTCTATTTCATTGAACCAGACGCCTAAATACTAACATGGTTTGAGATATTTAACAAAACACTCATTGCAACGTGACAGCCCTATAACACCGGAGTATTATCTGAGTATGAGCGCACGCGCAGAGAAAACGTGTCCAATAATTGTGTGGAGGCTAAATGCATGCAATTTTACATTTATCACTGTGTCTTTATCGTCAGACAATTATAAACACTTCAAAGTACTGGTTAATAATAATTTATGGGCTATTCTAGTAAACGCTGATTCATCATTGAATATTATTTATAGAGAATTTCACTAATGAAATATGTTCTTGCAATGGACATTAATGCTCTAAGGGCATGACTGTAGTGGCCTCTCCTATTGGTTAAATGTTTGAGGTTTTTACGTGAGGAAAATTTGGAAAACCCGAACCTGGTCAACATTTGAAGAGAACCTATTTGATTCTTAGATGACGATAAGGATAGCATCCAAGAAAGGAGACGCCGCGACGATGATGACACATAAGGACAAGTACACACAAGCAATGATTAACCAGCTGACCATATAGATGCGTCTGAGTCAACCAATTCACCAGCCTTCGCAACCACACCACCAGTTTTGCATACTAATAAATATAGTAATGGATGGACACTTTGATTAAGAAGTGACTGAAACAAAGCAATTATGTTATAATGAAGTATTAAGCATAGTTAATGCAAAAATACAATGGAATTAACAATGTAAGGTTATACATTAACTAACATTGTTGTAGCCACATGCTTGACATGAACTGACATACTTTGAATTATATGTAATATCTAACAGTACAATAAAAGCCATTAAAAATGATATGAAGGAAGGCATAGTTAGTACACTTTTTGTCGTTTCTCGACAGAAAACGAAATTTGCATGAAAAAATCAGCTTGATACAGGCTGATCAAAAACAAGATGGGAAACCCGAACAAAACATTGATGTACGTTGCGTGTCACGATCAATTCCTCATTACCTATTGTTTCACATGACACGGTCACGCGTATCGACCATGTAATAGCGTGCGAAGATGCCGCCATTGAATTGTGTAAAGGTGCTATTTAATTTGGCAATATTGCATCTAAGACAGCTGACGTAATACGCTTAAATAGGGAAGTTTTGCAATTAAGTAATTTGGTCAACCGACGATTAAGTAGATTGATGAAACAAGTTGCTTAGAGGTTACTAGCTTACTAACACAGAATTAATATAGCTCGTAGTAAACATTGATGTACGTTGCGTGTCACGATCAATTCCTCATTACCTATTGTTTCACATGACACGGTCACGCGTATCGACCATGTAATAGCGTGCGAAGATGCCGCCATTGAATTGTGTAAAGGTGCTATTTAATTTGGCAATATTGCATCTAAGACAGCTGACGTAATACGCTTAAATAGGGAAGTTTTGCAATTAAGTAATTTGGTCAACCGACGATTAAGTAGATTGATGAAACAAGTTGCTTAGAGGTTACTAGCTTACTAACACAGAATTAATATAGCTCGTAGCAAACGAGTTGTATTGTCGAAGTATGCAGGAGTCATCATCATTAGCAACAACTTTCTATAATCAACTGCAGACATACATAAGATAAATAGACATAGTCATAGTAAGAGCAACATTTTATGCCGTAATGATGAAATGACAATAAATGCACAATGGCGAAAGGCAAAAAGAAATTTTAAAATGCACGATTGTAAAAAATATAATTGAAAGCAAAAGTTACTTAGCTACCTTAGAAATTTTAAGTAATAGATTGTATGAAGCATTTGAAGTTAAAATTGTTACAAAACTTGCAACACACGAGGCTGGTAAAAATAGCAACCAATTAACTCGCATTGCTAAGGCAGAAGCACCTGTTGTAAAAGGTGTTACAAACATGTTGCACATTGTAGACAAAACTCTAGCAGAGGGCCAGTAAAAGACGTAAAGCATAGACTAATGCAAACAAACAATATGTTTAAATATAAAATTTCGCCATACCTTTGCGAATTTTGCAGGGAGGGCCCGGAAAATAGCCAGTTGCAAAACTAACGACATCAATGAGAGCAAAATATGACATGCATTTATGAAAATTTATTGAGTCGACTTTGCCTTTATTGCTTACTTTCATTATAACGATGATCAAAGAAGATACTAAATCCAACTCCAGTACACTGTACAATGTATTTGGATAAAAGTATAATGTAAAGTTAGGATGCTCGCGTTTACAATTATAAACATGTTGCATTTTCAAAACGAGTATATTTTAACAGCTTCGCGTAATATCTTTTCCTTCGTCGAAAAAGCTGAAATTTTCCTCGAATAACAGATGATTAGGTATTTTATTAAACGGAATTCTAACTGAGGATCTAGATCAAGAGTGACAACTTATGAGAAGTCTTCAGTCACAGTTATCATAACCTAAATACGAATTCGTCACAACTGTGAACATTTAAAAAATATTTGCCATCGAAAACTAGGACATTTGGATTACGAGATAGGATATAACGTGGGATGTGCTTTTCACGATTGTTTACATTCATATTGGCTGATAGTGGTGACAGATGTCAGATTCAGCATTTAGATCGTGACGTTTTAACGTTTTGATAACAACTTTCATGGCATTAATATCGTATGATTCACTTGTAGTTGTAGGACATCACTTTAGAAATCTGAATGATGTCAGAAACGCACTTATTTATTAGACCCATTAAAAAAAATAACCAGAAATATTTTACGCAAATTTTGTTATTAATAACATAACCGAAAAAGGCATCATTGCTATAATATTTTTGATACTGCTTAGAATAGAAACGAGATACAAAATTTTACGCCAGTTCCAGCCAGAGTGATTGGTATTTCACCGCCTATTATTACTTTCTCTGTCCTACAGTAGCGAGTTACATCACCTTTCGCCCTTCGGAATTCGGAATGTCCGAAACCGGTACTGGTCTCATCACGGGTCGTGAAGGTCGCGGCAATGACCTAAGAAGTAGGTCGGAGGCAGGTATCAGATAGCTGATCATTTAGAATAGACCTCCAAATGAATCTTGTACATAAGTTACATCAATAACTTACGGGCCTACTTAGTGAAGTTACTGGATTTTGATTTAGAACCACGAGGTGTCTGCATTTAGACAAGTGCTGATAAGTTCAAAACGGGTACAAATAGAGGGCAGAGAGGTCTTTGCCCAGCAGTGTGATCTACAAGGATAAGATAATGATAATGAATGTGGCAAAAATAATAAAAAAAGTAGGTACGAACATAATTAGGTTCAAAATTAAAATATCATCCCAAATCAAATTTGATTTGACAACACACAAGTACTACGTAAATAGTTTTGCCAGTTTCGGATGTCTGTTTGTCAGAAAGAGCAGTTCAATTACTAAACGACAAACATGTCGTCATTCAAATATTTGCTATGTAAAGAGCAATTAGTGATAACGGGAAATAGAAAATCCCAAAATTCATTTATAGTACAGCCATAACTAGACTGGAAGTAGCACGCATGAATCAAGCTAAAAGGCGGGAAAGTCATGACATGTACTTAAGACTTAGTCGTCTTTAAGCTTGAGCCGAATCAATCTGTTACCGTTTTCCCAACACTCCGAAAAAGTAGAGTTTTTAAAATTGTTTGTTTGTAGGCGCTACTCTTGAAAACTATCGATCCGATTTGAAAAATTCTTTCGAAGTATGATAGCCATAATCATGAGAAAGGGCAAGGGCTATCTAGAATTCTGAAATTTTCACGAAAGCGAAGTTCCGCCACAGCACAGCCAGTAGCAAAATAATGTGCCACAGCAAAGCCAGTAGCAAAATATAACCAAAACAAACGCCTTATTTGAAGAAGACGTTGAAATCTTGAGCAACAGAACTTTCGACACACACACCTAACTGTGTTGATTTCTACAAATGACTTGTTTAAAGTTTACCAAGTATTATACCAATATCAACCCACACCCTCGTAAGGTTCGAAGGTGTTTTTGTAACCGACCTTGCCTTTACTTTTACAGTGTAAATTTTACCGACTACGTGGCAAGGTAATGTGTTCATTACATAGTGTACGTTGGAATAATACTTCCTTGGAATTTTTGGACGTAAAAGTTCAAGATCAATTTAATTTTAAACGAGAATTTTATTATCAGTTACCCTGCCTGTTTTACAACCGTATATATGTTTACGCAAAAGCATTTTGATCAAAAAGTCCTGTTGAAAGTTAAAGAAGATTAAATTAGTAAAAGAGTCTCATAAAACACAATCATAGAACTAATTGCTTACTAGATTGAGTAAGCATTAATAAAGAACTCAAAGAAAATAACCGAAAATTAAACAAAAACAATACAAAATTTACACTTTCACCTATTTTCAAATCTGAGCTAGTTCTAAAATCGAAACTAGATTTTCGAACGCTCGGAATCGGGCTATGAAAGTGAAAGCGCCATCTGTGATCACTGTGACGTAACGTGACAAATCGGCCATTGTCCTCGGTTTATTTCGACACCGGTCATTGGCAAATCTGAAGGACCCTTTGTACTGTTTAGTATAACACTATCTGTGATGTAAGCCATTCTGCCTTGAATGTAACAAATTGAAAATTCAATAATTTCATAATCTTATCAAATTAATAAGTCCTCTTAGTCGTAATATTATTAAGCAAAATAAGTTTGTTTACGAAATATTCCCTTTGATTGAAAAAATGTCTCTGTTTGACAAACACAGACTTCAAGCGTAAAAGCATTTGCATTCAATAGAGTAATTTTTGACAGTTCTATTTGGTAGGTATGTCACACATAATTATCATGTAATATATTAAATAAATTATGAACATGACTAACTTGGTAAAGCACATATGCTTCAGACTCGCTTTACTGAAACTGATAACATAACAAATAAATGATGGATTTAACCAATGATCAAGGAGCTAAGGATGATGAACCTGGAATAGCAGCTAGGTTTAGCAACATGACAGGATAAACTGACACACAACAACTGCTAGTGAGTTTTACTATATTATCTTATTTTAATTTTGATCAAACTGTATTGCTTTATCAAAATGAACTCACAGCAAACCAATGACAAAATATTTCGAATGACAATAATTTAATATCGAAACTTGATCGGAATGATACATGATCGATTGACTATTAAGTATTATAACCTTATGAAATACTAGCTTTTGCCCGCGGCTTCGCCCGCGTGAATTTCCCACGGGAACAGTGCTTTTTCCCGGGATAAAAAGTAGCCTATGTGCTATTCCAGGTCATTATCTACCTCTGTACCAAATTTCATCGAAATCCGTCCAGTAGATTTTGCGTGATTGAGTAACAAACATCCTCACAAACTCACAAATTCACAAACTCACAAACTCACATCCAAACTTTCGCATTTATAATATTGGTATGGATAATTAATAAATGTAAAATATAGCACAACAATAAACGTCTATTTTAATTGCAAATTAACTTTGCATAAATAAATAATTCTGTATTTAAAATAAGTGACAGCAGAATATTGAGCTTACTAGTACCACACATCACACATTATGAAAATTAATTATCATGCCAAGAATAATTTTAAATTTAAATATGGATATAAATAAATCGTAACTTTCTGCCTATATTCTCTGATCGTTTACTCATTTTATTTGTCAGCAGTGTTTCAAAGATTTGCACACAGGTAGATGGATAGAATAGAGGCATGTGTCTTTCTGAAAGAGACCTTTTTCAGCGAGATTATGTTCTTACTTTATTTATAACTTATACTTTCACATAATATGACTACTCGTAATATTAATATGGATTTGGTCTTAAGTCTTAATACCGTCACATTTACTATGGCGTTCGTTAAATACAATATTAAAATCGACTTTTTCATAAAATCCAGTGTTATTCAAACACATGTTAGATATTGCAGACTGAGTAAGGCAGAGAGTTCCGGGTTCGATTCCCACGAGACGCGAGGTAAATGTTATTATTTAAATGAGCTAGATTTCAGTCTACTCGTTACGTCATTACCACAATGCATGAGGCAAATTTATAGAAAATTACTTTATTACATAGTATGAAATCTGCGCATGCACTTAGACCCTTTATTTACACATAGTATCATTGGTGTGTGATCATTATGTTACGATATGTAGCAGTACAAAAGTTAAATTTTTGATCATTCTCAGTAGGATCCATTGGCCAGATACAAGATGGATCTTTGATTTTTGAAACGTAATGAAACTTACAAAAAGAAAGGCCTGTGCCAATGAGGCTCACCTCGGCTGATGAGGTACCTAATGATGAATAAAATTGATGTCCTAATGAAAAAATCATTCAATCAATTATTCTGCACATTTTTTGAAATTACTCTCACAATTTTTGTTGGAAGTGATATGAAAATAATGCGAGACACAATTTCCGCTCATATTATGCGCGACATAATAATCTATTAGTTTTTCGTTGGTATGTCACGCTTTCAAAAAAATAGGAGGCCCCAGTTCAATTTAGGTCCTAAATTGGATCGCAATAAGAGTTCATGGTAGGCCTGCAGTTCTTTTTTATTACATCAAGTGAATTAAATAAAAACAAACCTTCACTCCAGCCGCAATTTTTTCCTACCGTTGTCTACCGTATCTAATCAAATATGCATATTGTGGAGTTCCGATTTCAGCGTCGCACGATAAATAAACGAGTGTAAAATTTCGCAATTTGTATTCGAGTGATGATCCGAGCGCTTCTGTTAGGTCAGGTTGGGCGCTTGTTGGTTAAGAAAGCGCGGAAGCGGACGCGGTCGACCTAGTCATGTTGCATCCTCATCGTCACATCATCATCATATTCAGCCCACATCAACCATACTGCTGGGTATAGGCCTCCCCTTTTTTCGTGCCATTTCTTACGGTCCTGTGCCAGTCTTATCCCATCGCTTTCCCGCTATCCAAAGGTTTACCTACTGGTCGCAATCCCTGTCATGTTGGATCTAGGTTTATTTTTACTGGTTAATATTTTATTTTATTTTATTTATTTAGGTATACACAGCAGAACACAATCTAAAAATCACACCAGTACATATTTTATATAGGTTTTGAGCCAGACTGTGACCCTAAAACGTGTACACACAACATGACATGCATTGATAAGACATTTGCCAATGTTTATATTGTTAAGAGTGTTTATACAAAGAGTACTTTCATATAGAAATAAGATGTGTTTATATAGTTTAAATCGGTAAAGACCTAAAAGATGCATAAAGGTAGAGAGCCCGAGCTTAGTTGGATTGGGAACGAAGCAGGAAAATCATACAACGTACTGGATAAAAGTAGATAGTGGCAGTGGTAAGCAAATAAAATGTAAAAGAAATTATGCGTGATGTAAGTTGAAAAGAAGAGAAGGAGAAAGAAGTAGAAGTTCTTATGATCTCAGTTGTGGTGGATCTTTACATGGCTGAAGCACAGATTAAACAATGGCTGAAGAACGGAAAACAACTATCAAAATTTGTTTCAAATATTACGTAGGATGCTCTTTCCGCTACGCCTATCAATGTAAGTAGCCGCTTCTTTGAACTGTCTCAAAATTTACGTACTGACTTGCCGGTCGCACTTTGAATAATAAAATGCGTGTGTGAAAGTACTGTTTTATTTACTCTATTTTATGCCCCTGAGGTTACCGCTCTTGTTACTGTACCATCTGTCAGATGTCATAGCGAATACCCTATTTCTTATGAAGATGGTAGGCTACAATTTGAGTTGGGTTAGTTTGGGGTAGAGTCTTAGCCCAGAATAAATAAAAAGAAAGGACAAATGGATCAAGAAACATTAAAACAGGCAAAGTTATCAATGGAGGGACTGATACATTATCATTATAATATCCTTTTTCTGGTAATTGGTGTATTGTTCTGTGACTGGTAGTTTATTGATACAGCTTTGACATTATGTAGTGTCAGAGGGCACATGAGTGCAGTAAGTATTGGTACTCCATAAAGACAGACTAAATGAAAGTCAGACAAGATGGATTGTGCTAATGCCATTACTTCAATTGCGAAGTAAGACATTATTTGAAAGAGCATTGCGGCAATATTTATCACGTAATCATCACGGCAATTCAAGACACTAGTTCTGAATCCAGTTGAAGAGATGAAGACAGAGATGTAATAGATTTAGAACACGTAACTAATGTCAACATCATGTTTTCTTTCGATCAAGCAAGCGTTAAGGTTGACGGAAAATCTCTTATGAAGGGAGGGCTTGAGCAAGTGATGGAGGATAACAAATATTGTGATAATGCCTTGAGTCAGACTATACATCTGTTTTATACTTTAGATTTCTCTGTTTGTAACACCGATAATACGAGTATCTTGATGACAGATACTAAGATCGTTACCTTTACATATATCCCACGCAATGTTAGATCTGTTTTAGAGTAGACGTTTCGTAATAAAACAAGGCGATTTGTAAATGTCAGCCTTTTCAAGGTATGTTCAGAGCAAGAAACCCAACAACCTTATTAAATTTTTGATGAAATACAAAGTGACTTGATACAAAAAGTAGAATATTTACTTTTTGTATCAAGTCACCTAAAATGTACGCAAAAATAAATATTTTAGCGGCTTCGGATTAGACTGTAAATCACATAGGAAGCAAAAAAATAGATCGGTGGCCGAAAAATCTTCCACGCTTCGGTGGTCATCGTTCCGTGGTTTGGTTTCCGTTGCTAGACACCAGAGTGGTTCTAATTTAAATTGCCTTAAAAATCTGTCAAAAGGTCATTAATATAAGGCAAAAAAAGGAAGATCAAATAATTTCAGTCCATTAAAATTTTAGTGACGAGAAAAACCTCTTGTGTGTACGAGTCTTTGTCTCTAAGGTACAAGAGAGGCTATTTCACTCAGAGTTTCCCTCAAAACAAACACGACTACGTTTTTCTGCGCCCACTGCACGTGGGCGACGTCTTGTGATAACAGAAGGCCTGACAGGTGTTTTAACCAAAAGGTCACCGCACGGCGTAGTGCAGGCTGTTCGCACACCTACTCAGTAGCAAATATCTTCTTCTAATAGTCGTTTGACTCTTGAGTGGTCGTGATTTTGGATCAGTCTTTTTGGGCCGCTGCTCTTGCGATTGCTCTCCATTTGTTTCTATCGGTAGCTTTTCGGAGAATTCTGTTGCCGGACACTGTATTGCACTTTTGATGAGATCGAGTACAAAATATAAGTTTATATAATATTTTGATTACAGATATAAATTTAATACCAAAATATATGTATACTCAAAACCCAATAAACGAAACCCAGGCTGAGCCGTTGAACATCTTACTACACATCATCCAAAATAATATAGCAAAAGGTAATTATTAACTCAAAATGTTTTTCTATTCAAATAATTAATTACTTAAACTGTTTTTTTATAGCCAGTATTTTCACAATATCCTTAGAAGTCTCGTGTTTTAAATGTGTGGTGAGCCTTACGAAGGAATTCTAGAATAGCCGCTTTATTTTAATTATGATAGCGGTTCCTTTATCCAGTAAATTCCTGTTCTTTTTAAGCTTAGGTAATCCGTCTATTTTATATTTTAATTCAAATTTCCGTAATGAATTAGAGTGCTCTGTCGCTGAAATAATCTTCTGGGTATTTTGTGATACAAATTTGTGTGGACAAACCTTTTAGTGATGAAGTTTTATAGTTAATTTAATTTTTTAGGACAAATTAAGTAATTCTGGAATTGATCAGTTCGTTTTTTACTTGTATTGATTAAAATGTTCAAGTTATTATCAGGATAAGCCATTATTCCACAATATCTGTTTAACCAAACTCAAGCACATATTTATAGCAATTTGGGAGCAAACCAAACGGTAACAATTTAACATGCGACATGTCCAATAAGAACAGGACCAAAAAATCCGTATCGGCTTCGTTTCAAAATGGCGGAAAATCCGGAAAAGCCAGCTGGGCCGATGGAAATATCGAAACTTTATAGGGTTGGCTTTTGGCAAATTTTTTGCGTAAATAGTAGTCATCACAAGGTTGGACTCAACGGAGATCCCTAAGTAAGTAGTAGTTATTGTTAGGATGCTTAAAATAGGACTTGATTTCTAGAATATAAATAAAACTTTATGTCAAACATACTGACTGGGGGTCGATTCCACTAATTTAAAACGCAGATATCGTGTCTTAATTATGCAATGAATAATCTCAAAAGCCAAAGAGATTGAACTAAACACACAAGTTTCTTTTGAGACACAACTGAGGTACAATATAATACGTTTGTCATTAGTAAAATCAAAGCCCTGATAAGGAACCTAAATGTTAATATACTGAAACAGTTCTAAATTTTACTCTTGCCAACCCTACAGACACTAGTTAATCGCGAGCCGCTGAGGGATTCAGATGAAAACTACTATTGGGTTACAATATAAATCTTCGGCTTTAACGAAGGAAGTACAAATGTAAGCAATTTTCAGAACAAAGATTGTCCGTAATTTAAAACAATAAATTAAGAATGACCTATCTAATTAAACATTCCTCCTAATTTCTCATGGGATATTTGTATATTGATAACATCATTCCCTCTTAGCTCTTAGCATTCTTGTCTAAACACGACAAGTACAACAATACCTCATTAGCGGCAATGGTCCAGTGGCGAAGTACAGTCCAAATGAACGAGATCTTCTGATCCTGATTCTGATTGTCTTGTTGATCTTGCATCTTGCATTATTCTTGGTACGGTTGAAGCATATTTGTTTACTCCAATTATTTTGGCTTAATTATCATCACAGTTCTTGCACTGCTACATGCTTTTCTTCTTGTAACGCCGTCCTTCTCTGCCCTATGCTTCCTCATAAAACCGGACATATGTAGGTAGGCTTTTTGATTGCGTGTCCGGTCAAAATAAAAGGTCCAGGTGTAGTCAGGTTGTGGTCAGGTTTCTCTCAATCTGACTGTACATCATCATCATACATCATCACAAGATCTCATTACGTGCAAAATTTAAAAAAAATACATACGGTACACATTGTTGTCTGGAGTGTTTGAGAAATCACTCAAGATTGCAAGTTCTGAGTAAAAGTTGATGAATTAAGTTTTAAAAATAACATGTTTTTGGTGAAAGTGACACTTAACGTAATTGCACATAATACGGCAGTAATTCACAAAAGGGCAGTGAAGATTTACTTTAATAAAAAGTTAATGATGCCGAGAGATTATTTTTTATTTACACTTATTTACGAAACTGAAACAGAAAAGGGAGGTCTTTGCTCTAGTTGTACTCAAAATAGGATAAAAACGTGACTATCAAATTAGAAAAGCTATATGAATATAAAGGGATTCGATAAGAGCTGGATGGAAAAGACGAAGGATAGAGATGAGTGGAGAGAATTAGGGGAGGCTTTTGCCCAGCAGTGGGATATAAATAGCTAGCAAAAAAATGAATATAAACAAAATCATAGTTTTTATGACGCACAATCGTATTTTAGTCGAGATCGTGATATAAACGGCCAATAAACATGTGCCAGGAGTTGTTGGTAGTGATGATTATGTAGGTGGTTGATGGAAACGAGGAAAACCGGCGGAAAAAACCTGTTACTAAATAGTGTGCATTAGAAAAACTTGAAATACACAAAAATTACAGACGTTAATACTCGAATAAATATTCTAAAATACTAAGTGTGTTTTAGAATATATTTGAAATTAAGAAAATATTTTTTTTTTCGATTTTCTTAGTGTTAAACTAACAGCTGTTGGAATAGACATTCTCAAAGTTATCATTATGCCTAGATCTCCAATTCTCTTTGAGAAAACTTGTCAAAATTTGAAGGCAAAATTGCAGAAAACACAAACGGAAGCAAAAGTGGTTATGGCATTACAAAAACTTGAATAGACGCGTAAAACTGAAATAACTCTCATGGAGCGAGACGAAGAAACGACGAATCTTTTATTAAGACTGTCTGGAAATAAACCAAAAAGCGTGCTTCCGTCTCCAATGACACTGATATTTTTTACATTTCCGTCCGTCATAGTTTCACTGAGATTCACAATAGACATTTTGAATGGGACAACAAAAAACTTAAGCTTAACGTTAGACAAGAGGAAGATAATAAGGTATCTGAGTATGTAAATGTTCTTTAGAAAAAAATAATATATAGACAGCAACAAATGATATCATTGACAAATAACACTCAATTAGCTGTCAACATCATTAAAAAAGAAAACTATAAAGATAATAAATTAAAATATTTCGTTAACCCGCATGCTCGCTTGATTGCCGTCCTATTTTATAAATCATCCGCATGTTTGTACTGTACTTTAACCAGTGAAATATTGATAAGCGTTTAAGAAACAGAAAACAAAAGTTTCGCAAAACTTATCAGACTTGATGCATAATTTATTTACAATTAGCATTACAGAACCGAATTTTAATATGAAGATGTCAGAGGAAGTTTCACTCAGAGTAGAAATTCACAAGGCGCTTTCTTTTGCAATTTTGAACGATTCAAAGACAGTCAGAGAAATTGCTAAAGCGAATGTTCCGGCACAATGGATTTGATTCGAGCTTCGCGAAAACAAAACATGCTTTGTTTGCCCAGGTGTTCTCTGATAAATATGGACGATTTCACACGGCTGAAATACAGCCAGGCATCATGAAACAATGTCAAAGATAAGAGATCTATGTAACATGTAATGTAACCCAATCGTGTGTATTTGCAACGAAAAAGAAGAAAATGGTTTCCACTGATGTTCTTAAAATTACTTAATTATCTTTACAATGTCCCATGAAATCAAACATTGTAAGAATAATACTCATGAAAACATTTAAAGACTTTCAAAAGAAAATTCAGATTTGGAAATCTCTAGTTTAGCTAAATTCATAATAAGTTAATCCGAAATATAACTTTGCACAATTAATTATCACAATGCGGACAATTCTTATTTCCAATAATTTCAAAAGCAATGTTGTAATTGTAACACAATTATCGCACAGTCGTTGACGGAGCGAGTTAGAGCTAAATCAATTTGGCGGTTCCTCCTTTGTCATTTCCTGAAAAGGTTCGTTAGTGTCAGTTACACTGTGTAACCTAATTTAACCTAATAACCTAATAAAGAAAGGATTTATCTAAGGAAAGAAGATTCAGATTCAAATCTAGTGCAGCATCAAAAATTCCACGTAATAAGTTGAAATCCGAGGAAATATAACTTTGCACAATTAATATATCCACAATGCGGACAATTCTTATTTCCAATAATTTCCAAAAGCAATGTTGTAATTGTAACACAATTATCGCACAGTCGTCGTTGACGGAGCGAGTTAGAGCTAAATCAATTTGGCCGGTTCCTCCTTTGTCATTTCGAAAAAGGTTCGATTAAATTGTCAGTTACACTGTATGTGACCTAATTTAACCTAATAACTAATAAAGGATTTATCTTGTCAAGTCACTATGAATCTATTGCAAGATCCGGAACATTTTCACACTACGATAACACCCATTTCAAAGATAAACCGTGAGAATAGTGATAAAGTTTGTGACATCTAAAATCTTTGATGAATCACGAAATATCACAATATTTACCTAAAGCTATAATGTTGATATGTTTATTATTAAGTTTTTCCATTTTCAACATTCATAGTTATTATAATACATAAGGTTGTTCAGACAGTATTGACAGATACAATAGCATAGGTAAGAAAAACACTATTGTATCTCTATTGTTTCAGACTAGTATTTTCCGTGTGTTCAGGTTTGCTAACTTTGTCATTTCGACATCAGGTTTCAAGGTGATTTAGTATATTGCCATTATAGCTTCTACTCAAAATGTGTTTGAATGCAGTCTTCATTAATCATGATTCATAACGTTATACTGCTTTATCTAAAGATAAGATATTAATCAAATATTTGCAGCTTAACATTTTGCATATTTGTGACGTAATACTATTGTCTACCTAATATTTAAGAAGATTAAAGACTAAACTGATAGTCTAGAACGACCTTCCACTGATGGAGAATAATTACAAGATAATTAAGAATAATGCAAACCAATATAAAAACGAGTCAACGCGCGTGACGATGCCGACGAGGGAAAAAACACTTAAGATCCTCAAGTTTTTGCAACACTGACACTGTTAACCTTGGGCTAAAGTCCAAGTGTTTTATCACACTTAATATTTGTTTTTACACTGGACACTAGCACTCTGATGGATGACGTAAATACTATCGACTGTCAATTTATTCGGAAACACGAAACAGAGTCGAAACGCGTGCGGCCTCTGTGGCTCGCCGTTGGCGACTGGATCGGCGCACACGCAACGCATACAGCGCAGCGCATTCGACCGCTTCAGGAAAAGTATAAAACATCAAACAGCAGTTTCCTATAAATCTCACAGGAACTGCATTAAGCGCTGCTTTTGCTACAAACACAGGTGAAATGCTTTCTATGAGATTGGTCAGTTTCTTTCACTTGAATCGACAACTTTGCAGGTGAAATATTACCGATGTCTCTTCGCAAATCAGAAGCGGAGAGCGCTAACATTGATCGATAAGATATTATAACTAATCATTATTAAATTAAGATTTCAATGACTTATCAATGGAGTCGAGGTTAATTTAAGGTCTTACATGTTGTGAAATAAACACCTTGTGGCCTTAGCATCCGAGGGGCGTTAAGCTTAGATTTTGGCAGGTATTTAATGCGGATGTCGGTTCATCCGTCTGACTTCCTTTTCAGTCATCTGTTGTTCCTGAAATTGATCTACGAAACCTCTCAACGCCATAACCCTACCGTTGCATATGTTATAGATTTTTTTATTATCAGCATGTGAAAGTATGAACTATGTTGGATTATAGGTATGCTAAGTTCATATTTTATGGCAATAATGATTAAGCTGATGCTTTAATATCAATAGAAGTTTGTACATATGGCTGAAGCAAAACAGGTAATTCGGCTTCTAAACCAACACGCAAGATCTTAAGTCAGGAAATATACCCTAAAGCCAAAGCTTGGAGTCAAATAACCTTTCTACGAAATCTAATAGAGGTTTGGCATGTTCGTCTTAATTACATAAGTAGGCTTATACATTGGCCAAATAAATACAACATTTACTGGGAATCTCATTGCCCATTATACTCCATCCTGTAAAAATATACGTATATCCGGACCATCTGTCGTGTCGTGTCGTGTGTCGTGCGTCAGACACAACAAACAATATGGCGTGGCAACAATAGGAGACTCAAGGCGATTTACTTTTACGAATTGGTCAATGCCATCGTATGATGCCCTCATTTTATAATTTATGACATGATCTTATGTCAAGTGAAGTAAGTCAATGCAGTAGGTATTCCATTAAAGAAAAACAACGTATTACATGAAGTACTGTAAAACTGTAATAATTTGGAACTAGTAGAACTGTACTACAACTGTAAAGCAGATGGTTTTCCCAGCAACGTCAATACTACAACTGTAAAGCAGATGGTTTTCCCAGCAACGTCAACTAAATGATATCAATTTTTCATCAGTCGCTACAAGGGCATTGAAATAAAATAAGTAACTGACCATGTAGGGTAACTTGACGCCCTGCCAACTAACTCTAGACCTTATACAATAAATAATAATTTCACAGTCGGTTTAAAAAATCCCACCAGGATGCACTGTAGGATTGACCTTGCAGCCCACTCGCTAAGTATAATTTAGTGATATGCTGGTATACAAATAATATAGTGATTTGCAGCCAGTTACTGAAATGGACAAATGGCACGGCCAATAGATCAACAAGTGAACGTGGTTTGTTGGACAAGGACGTTGCAGAACCGGTTCATGTATCGAGATCAGAGGCACAAAACAGATAGAAATTACAGAAACAAAGCAGTATACTTTCTGTACTCTGTCTACTGCACAGAAAAGTCTCTAAAGTGTGTTATATCGTTGAGAGAATACGAGAATAACAGCTGTAAGAAACTCCATTTTTCTTAATTGTCCTATTATGTTAACAATCTTCACAGTACTTTTTAATGAATTTTGTTGAAAATTAATCAAATATTAGTTCAAACCTAAACATTCTAAAGTAAAACATCCTAAAAAGTCTATTTTAATTTATATTGTTGTAAAATCATAAAAAAGACATGGTAAGATTGTTTACATGATATATAGGACAAATTATGAAAAACGAACTTTACCTACTCTATCTGCGCACAGAAAGTCTGCATTGGAAGTGTATGCTGTGAGCTTGAAAGAGGAGATAAACATAATAATCACAAAATCGATACATAATTTTTGTGAATTTATTTTCTTTTCATTTACAACATTCTATAAATATAAAGGTTAGTATGAGTACAAAACGAACGAATGTTTAAAAAATCTAACACCGTTTCTCAGATAAATTATTTATCCAAGATGAACATTTGAAGGTTTGCTTGTTGTACAAGATTAAATCCTTAATCCAAGAGAGAAACTGTAAACATTGGATAAAATATCACGTTAGCTTAAGGGGCAGTGAAGTGAATATTTACTAGAGCAGAAGAGCTTAACTTTAACCCAATCGATGTTTTGTGTAGATTGCCTATTTGATTTTAATAGATCTTTAGAAACACATTGACTAATAATTACGATAGGATACACCAGACAGTGAACATTCAATTTTATCTAACAACATGTCGAATTTGATTTTGATTAATTTTATCTTGTATTTTTTGGAGATATTATATATCGATGAATCGTAATGGAAAAAATTACTGATAAATCTAATCTGTTAAATTGAATGAATTAAAAAGATATTTTAATGTCTCAAAAATAAAACAATAATAAAACGGTCAAATTAATGGATAACATAATAGAGTTTAGAGCCTACTTACAACGACCTTTGCAAATAAATTAAGCAGACATACAAAAATACGGTAGCGATGGAAAATCTGTTTCAAAGGTTTTCTATTTCAACAAACGGGATACACGTATGTTATTCCACCACCGTACCACCCGCCTTAAGCAGAAGTACCACCCCCACCACCTTGATGGCTGGTGTTCAACCACCGCTCGTTTTTCGCGCAGCTTTTTACTGCGCTGTACTAAAATATGGAATAAACTTCCCTCAGCGGTGTTCCCGAATAGGTTCGACATTGGGGCCTTCAAGAAAAGAGCCTATCGCTTTCTCAAAAAGTCGGCAACGCATCAGTGACCTTCTTAGGGTCATTGGTGTCTATGGATTGCGGTGATTGCTTACCATCAGGCAACCAAAATGTTTTGTCCCATGTGTACACAAATAACACAATAGTGAATAACACACTTTGCTTTTTTTGGAAAATGATAACATTTTGCCACCCTACTTTTAGACATGAATTTGAAGCTAGGCCATAGCCTGGAGGAATCTCCGTAATCCGTCTTTACAGTTATTTTAATTAATTTATTACCAAAAATTTTGTGGAGACGAATCAACTTTCAATGTTCCATACATTCCATATATAAATGATTTGATTTAAAGTCGATTTGTCACACTTACAAATATGTAACGAATTGACTGTGGCAAACTGACATAGCAGAATGATTTCAGCACTGAAAGCCTTCTGGAACGGAGCGAAATAAAGGTATTACCAGATTAGCATGCAAGACTGTATGGATAGAAACTAATCATGATCCAGTCTCCAGTTAACACAAAGTAGTAAGGAGACACTCTGTGGGCAAGTTGAACTACCGTTCAGCGGTAAAACCGGGTAATTGTTGCAGTGGGTCGACCGCACTCGATGGTCGGCCTTGGAAGGCCGCCGACTACTTCACCTCACTGGACTGGTACGGTCAACATGAAATCAGAATGTTTATTTGCCAGAAAACAGTACAAAAGATGATACAGAATAATAGTTTCATGTCTTCAGTCTGCAAGCAGACGTGCAAAAAATACAATTAAAATATAAATTCTTAAATTCACTCTACAAAATGTCACATAAAAAAATTAATGGAAATAAATAATGTCAAAAATGTCAAATTATGCTTGATCAAAATATTCTTTAATGGTATAAAAACATTTATCTAATAGCCATTTTGTCAATGCATTTTTAAATGATGTCCCGTTTAATATTTCATGACGAATTTGGTTTCTTCTTTTTTCATGTGTGTTAGTGGCCAATGGTTATCATCAACGGTTTAATTTGACATTAGTGCTGCAGTGAGTGGTCAAACGCATTCCGTCAGATTTGAAAGTCTGCCGACTGCTTTGCATCAACAGACTGGTACAGAGGGTACGGTCAACAACGGTGCTTACAGGACCTGGCTTTTTTATGTGTATTGGCATTAGTACCCACTTATTCCAGCTAAACAAAGGCAGGCTGCATGGATCAACAATTTAACATGCCTTTTAGTGTTTGGAAACAAAAAGAAGAAAAGGCCTGAATCCATTCAAAGGTCAATTCAAAAAAGAGAAATGACAACGTTGTGGCTTCTTGTGTTGGAAAACTCGGGGCTCTTCTAGCTACAATGACCAAAATTGCGAGATATTCCGAAGTCGTGAACAAAGACTTAAATCTCATTAATTGTAACAACTCAGAAACAAAAAAAATCACATAAATGTAACCTGTATATTAGTTGGTACAAAACTCTGTGATACTGAGAATAAATACGGATAGAGTGCTTGACTAGACTCGCTAACATTCAACACTATAGCTTGAAGGCCATTGCTACAATGCAACGAGTTTAGCTTAAAAAGCTGTTGCTAGTTGAAAAAACCTGAAGATTTACTGAAAGTCTTTTTATTGAGAGGTACTTTACCTGTTGCAGACGGTACAGTATGCAAACAACAAGAAAATGTTTCGAGGTAATTGCTACTACAATGCAACGAGTTTAGCTTGAAAAGCTGTTGCTAGTTGAAAAAACCTGAAGATTTACTGAAAGTCTTTTTATTGAGAGGTACTTTACCTGTTGCAGACGGTACAGTATGCAAACAACAAGAAAATGTTTCTATAACTCCGTAAAGTCTAGGAAGTTTATAAAATTATACGGGTGTTAATATTTAAAAGGATTATCCTTTGAAGAGATTTAAATCATAAATACTTAGGTTAAAATACCAATTTAGGATTTAAGACAGAATTTTTCAAATCCGACCAGGTGGTGGGAGTAGATAGTGTTGTTACCACCATAAGCCGTGGTAGGTTATCGCCATTAATGTTACTTAGTAGTGGTATGGCGATAAATCTTTGGAACCACTGTTCACTATATTCACAAACAAAGTCAATGGAAAACATTTCTTGCGTGTTTATCTATTATTAGTGTTCCACTTTGGAGCTAGACCCAATGGTCCTAGCTCAATCTGTGATATTTGTTCTCTTATATTGGTTTATTTTATTAATATATAGGCTATAAAAATTGGGCCTTTTCCACAAACTGGCTCTTTTTCAGCACAATTTGAAATAAATTGAGCATTCATTTCTCGTTCCACTAATTGTAGCAGACTGTCAGAAAAAGTCAATAAAACAATCTACTTCTGGTCTGGATGGACAGAATTCTGCGGAAACATCTATTATTTTATTTTGTTTAATTTGGAAAACCATACAGTTTATTGACTCAAAATTACATAAGTAAATTACATAAGAAACTTAAATATCTACAAACACATTTAATAAGTTTTTGTTTATAGATATCGAATCTTACTTTTAAATTGTAGGTACAATTGTATGCTGATGTTTTAAAGTTTAGATAGCATTTCTAGCCTTTGTCCATCAGGGAACACATCATCATCAGCTTTTCATGACCCACTGCTGGGTATAAGCCTCCTATTGTCTACGCCAACCTTCCCTATTCTGGGCCATCGCAATCCAGTTCTGGCCAGTAACATTTTTTATATCGTCCTCGACATGAGTGGAACACATTATAGGCTTATTAAGAAAATGTAGCTAATAAAGCTCTATTACGTAGCATAAATGTGGTAGAGCTATCCCTTTAAGGGAATCATTTCCAGAAGGAAGCATTTCGTCTAGTTAAAAGTCATTATGGGGAAATAATATCGAGTTTTCTTATAAATGAGCGATCAGATAGTTCTAGAGTTGAGGTTTTTTGACCGTATTTAGGGTTGCCAGATGTGTATCGTTTGATTGATTGATATCCAAAGAGGAGGACATGCCCCTCCTTTTTCATCGACATCCTTTTCGATATACTTACCTATTGTTAGTTATTTATTTGTTTATTTATTTTATTATTGTTGTAGTTATTTGTTACCTGAAACTTTATCAACTGAACCAATCTTCCTGAAATTTCGCATAACACATAAAGTCTGTACAGATACTGAGAAGGACATACGGTATCTTTCATCCCGGGAAAAAGCACTGTTCACGCGGGCAAAAGCTAGTTTCGATATAAATTCTTCGTGGAAAGGACTAAACTTTTATTTAACAAGTAATACATACTATCTATAAAGCAGTTAATGGCTTTTTTTACACGCGATGTTAAAGTGATTAATACACTAACGATAATTTATTTACATGTATCAATTATTGCATTTCGACTTACAATTACAGTGCGTACGAAAATAAACGCACTTGTTGAAATACAGTGGTCTTACAACACCGCCTTTGCAATAGTTAATGCAATTGACGTTAATGTGGTCTGCATCTATTAGTATTAATCGCAATTGCAAACGTGTGTTTCTGTTTATTTATACTCAAAATATTAGGAATGGCGTGAGTTTTTTTTTTTATTATTTTGGTTTTCGTGAGTCTGCAATTTTAAAGTATTTAGTTTTCATAAGATGCTTCTTTGAAACCAGGAAGTATGTCAAATATTAGAGGACTTGTCTCCTCAAGTGGGGTTTTTAGGGAGCAGGTGGTGGTCGAGTCGAGTTAAAAATGTATGTATTGTATTGATTGTTTGCACAGCCTCTGCCCTTTGTGTTATTATATATATTTTTTCGTACCGGTTGACTGGAAGAGATCCCTTCATGGGATAAGTCCGCCGTTGCCATCTTCTGGATTTGTAATTAGTATTGTATTTATGTTATTGTGCAATAAAGTTATTACAAACAAACAAACAAAAAAAGATAGGGTTTTTGAAAGCCCAAGTAGCGTTCTGAAGGTGGATAGGGAAAAAGGAAAACCAAATGCAGAATAAACTAGAGATCAGGGGATCTAAAAAAGCCACTTTGACAATTCAGAATATGATCCATTTCCCATTTCCTAAATAATTGAAAATCAATTTTATGAGTATTCGTATAAGGTGCATTTTCAAATATTTAGGAAATGGGAAATAGATATTATTCTGAATTGTCAAAATGGCCTTTTTAGACCCCTGATAATGAAAGTCGCGGTTGCAGGAAAAGAACTAGCGTGAACTCCAAGCAACAAGAACTACAAGCAAGAACTACAAGCTAATTATTAAAAATAAAAAACACGACTGACAACTCACATAGCCTATGTCACTCGGAGGGATGCAAGGATTCTATAAAAATTCCTCTCAAATCAAAATCTGTTAAGCCATTCAGGACTTATGGTGGAATAAATACATGAACCCTGAAAACATAACACTCCTTTTTTGGTCAGTCGTGTAAAAAAGAAAATCCATGATCCTTTTACACACTGCCATCATTGTGTGATGATAAGACATATATATCCAGGAGTATAAATGTGACGTATTTGCGGATGGATGGAAGACGCTTGTCAGGAATTGTTTGCTGTTTTGTGAGAAAGGTGAATGTGAGTCGACTTGCATTGCATATGATAATAAAAATGCAAATGTTACATTTAATATCTGTTTTTTTTTTATTTCAATGTATATTTTATATTACTTATTACTGTTATTGGATACGAACTATGTACCGTTGTATTTAAATAAACAAATAAATAAAAATATGTTTACAAAATGCCGTTAAAAAAATTGTTGCAGTAAACCCATAATTCACGAAAGCAAGCACTGTATGATTATGCGGTGGTACAACCATGCACTACTGCATATGCTCCATATGCTCCCAATGGTCATTAGGCTGACAGCTACGTTGACCATTACCATAGGAATCTCGGCCAACGCACATTCCTAGGTTCAGTTCCGTGTTCGATACTTTCATTGGACTTCTTATTGATGTAAAACATCTATGGGCGCGATTTAGTAGCAGTAAAATCGACTTAAATGCCGTGATGGAAAATGGCATGATGCGTCGTGCCACGATGCTCAACTGTTTTACATCTGCCGGGCCTCTCGTGACTGGCCAACTTATGTATCTGTATTTTTGAATTATTGCAGAAGTTTTGAAATTTAACTTGCATACAACTTTATATGAAAAATGTTTTTGGTCATATAAACTGTTGCTGTATTATAATTTGTATTATACTAGCCGTTACCCCGCGGCTTCGCCCGCGGCAAAAAAGGATTAATCATTATCCCGCCCCTGTGAAACTGTTGATTGAGCGCGAGTTAGCACTTTATTCACGAGATGGAGCGAGTTGTAAAATAGGTAAAATAGCAAACAGGCAAAATTACAAATTCATAGGCAAATACCGTTTATACACTCGCATATATTTATGTGTGCATGAAATTTAGTAAGGCTGCTTGCGTGCGTGTCGTGATTTTCAATCAAAATGGCGCGAAAATTTCATCGTTACCGTACAGCGTATAGATAGATATATTGATAAAGATATAAAATAATAAAAAACGTGCCAACAGGTCATAAAAAGTAACCTGAACCTAACTTATTTTCTGCCTTCAAGTCTTTCCGGGCGGTCTAAAAAAAAACCTAAACCTAACTACTACTATATGATCTTAGCTTCTTAATATACAAAGTTTAACACTAAAAAAATTTACAATTTCGAAAACATTGTTTAATTTTAGACCAACCGCGAATTTGACCAACCGCGAATTGGACATTTTTTGGAACTTTGGACCAATCGCGCCTAAACCGTGTCAGTGATGGATGTCCACAGCGAAGTGCTGGGCGGGGTGGGGTGCGGTATTTGAAATGAGTGCGGAGCGGTGAGTGACCGATATGTACGTTGGTACTACTTACAATTCTGTGGCGCTTGTGTTTTCGCTACACTAT
>CM031590.1:6921151-6936765 GCA_018467065.1 Ephestia elutella
GAGTGCGGTGCTGTTCAAAAGGTATCCTATGTCCTTCTCCGTACTTCCAGCTATGTGTATGCGTAATTTCAGGAAGATTGGTTCAGTAGATAAAGCGTGAAGAGGTAACAAACAAACAAACTCACTTTCGCATTTATAATATTAGTTAGGATTTCTGAATGTCAATTCCAACAGTAAGTCCATTAAACAAAATATAGGTAAATGTGGCCTTGAGTCTAGCAACTCTTGGCTCTCAACCCCGTAAGATAAGATGTGTCTGTATATAATTTTATGAAATAGAAAAACGATTGAAGGATTTCTTTGACGATTTTTCATGACCAATTTTTCATGGTAGTGAAGTCCCAGCTAGTATTTATTTACATACTGTCGGATTATAGCGTGTCCGGATTTATCAAACCCTGTGGGAAAAAAATCCCTTATCTGATATTAATATTTTTCATTATCAAAATTCCTTTTTTGATAAGGTCAATGATAGTGTTACGATTATGACGTATGCTATTTATTCCTCATATGTTAGTTTACTATAGACTTTTAGTCCAATAGTTCTTCTGGGGAGTGCTTCCAACAAAATATTTCTTATTGAGCTTTATACGATACATATTATCACTCCCTTCTTCTTTCCCGTGGGGTAGGCAGAGATTAGCGATTTCCACTTGCTACGATCCTTACAGATCTTCTCTTTGCTTCCTCTACACTCATGAATCTCTTTATACATGCTCTCCGGTTATGGGTCCGGCATTGGAGTTTATAATCCTAATTATAAATTTTGTGTAAAATAAGATTTGTGTAGATTTCCCAGAACTGTTTCGAATTTTAGCACTCCTGTATGTTGTCTGTGTAAATATATTATGAAGTCATCTCATTACATTGTGATACCACGAATGCCTTATTAGCTTTATGGTTTTGTAAAAGTCACCTTGAAAATAACCACATCCACAGGAAAAATCAACTTTACATTATTGATGTAAATTCAAATTCCAAATTTGCGGTTTTCGCGACAGAATAGCTCGCGTTTATTGTAATTCCGACATTGTCGTGTTTATCCAACCGTGTTTTAGAATTTGTACCTTGTCTCCTGCTTATCTTTCGGTATCAAATTGCTTGTGTGTGTTAACGTGAGGAAAAGTGATACGTGTATATGACGAAATTACCCCCTGAAATATAATCTCTATGCCGCGGTGTATTGGTTGGAGTGGGAATGTGTATCGTAACTTCAAAAAGTAATATTGAAGTTTGGAAATGGTTAACCTTTATTGGTTAAATTTATATAATCTGATCATATCAGTAAAATGATCGATGTTATTTTCATGCCATTCATAAAGTTCCTAAAGTTAAGTGGGTCTTGGCAAATAAAAATTGGATATCCGCAAATAAAAGAAAAAGTAAAAAGTGAAATTAAAAAATCGTGCCCCTGAAATAATTTCACTCAATATATAATTTTATTTTATTTAAATGTAAATAAATATGGAATGCATATTTTATAAAAATTTAATTGAATTTATAAATTCTTTCATATGTTACAAGCGTATATTGGTAAGCATGAAAATTAAATATCCTAACGATGTTTCATGCGTTATTTTAACTTTCTAACTAAACAAATGTAAGTATAGTGAGAAAAAAACTGTTCCAGCAAAAAAGTAACTACGTTTTAATTAAATTTTCCTAAGCGAAAGCAACAAAAACTGAAACATGCAAAACGACCCGACGTCTGTTTCTGAACAGTCCAAAACTTATTCAAAACTCCCTAACATTGTTATTTAAATGTCGCTCTTACAGCTTCCGGAAATAAAATTCAATTTTATTACTGAACCGAGAGTTCTTCGATGTGAAATGTATTTTATGGAACATTTAATTAAAGTTGTGATTGCCGTGTCGACTAATTTGGTTGATTGTTTTGCGAGTTTGTGTTTTATGGGTTTGGTAACAGAGGTAGTTTTTGATCACACTGCGTTGTGGTAGCCTGCGACATCCGTATCGGGCAGTATCGGTTGCCTGATTACATTTATGAGCGGCGTGTGACGTAAGCGGCAGCGATAAGCGACGCGAATAGCGTTCTGTTTACAAAACAAAAATGGTCTTGAACTGCTGCTTATGAAACAATTGACTTTGAAAAGAGGTTGTCAAAATTTAGTAACAGCTATAAAAATAATTGTCTGATTTGGTAATTTATTACTGTAACGAGCAAAGCATTTTGTTTGGTTACTATTTATTAATTATTACTAATGGTCGTGAATAGTGTTGCGTTAAAAAAATAATGCCAGTTGATGTAACTTAGCATGATAGCACGGTCCTGAAAATATACATTCGTTAACTTTTCCGGGTCCCTGTAAGTACATCCCGGAAGTCATATCGACGAAGGCCGCATTTTAGGCGGGCAATGGGAATCCATAGACATTGTTTCTACAAAGCCTTACTGTACCTAAAATTGTAGGGTAAAAAGTACCTAATGTGCTAGTCCAGGTTATATTTTACCCTTGCACCAAATTTCATCGAATTCCATCCAATAAATTTTGCGTGATTGAGTAAAAAATTTAACATGCCCCAACTGCCCTTCCTCCTGTATCTTGGAAGACCTGAATGAGGCCAACGATAGGGCGTTAGAAATGGCCAAATACTGGTCAAAGAAAATCTATTTTTTGCCATTTCGATTCGAAATGATGATGAGTAACAAACATCCACACGCACCTTAACTTTCGTATTTGTAATATTAGTGGAAATTGAACAGCAAGTAAAGACCTCTACCTCATTGGAAACTCTCTCCTCTTGGCATGACAGCAGGAGTCCCCTGAGTGATAAAAACGTGAAATGCTTGCAAACAGGTGTTTAACGGTGTTTTATAAGTGCTATTTTTAAGACAATATGAATAAAAAAAATTGACTTTGACTTTGACTTTAACGCAACCGCTTATAACTTAAGCAGTCCAATATGAACCTACATTGGTCTCGAAGGCCACACGCGGACCTAGTGTACACCGCGCCTTAACCTTTAGTCCGGCTGTGTTTGGTGAAAAACTAGACATTCTTCGCGAAGGAAATTTAATAGTGGTGAATATTTAATTATCGAAATTAAGTGACATTGGTGGTAGTGCGGTTTGTTAACATGATTTACATAGATTTTGTTTAAGTGTATTGTTTATGTTACGTATATGTATAGAAATTAATATAATATTACATAACCACGTATTACTTAGGTACACTTCCAATTTTAATTCGTGACTCAATTAATGAAGTCGCATTATTGTGTTTGAACATAAAATTAATAGAAAAATATTCCTGCTGAAATTTTAAAAGATAACAAACAGAAAATCATGTCAAAATTTAATCGAAATAGAAGGCTATATATACTGTTACCAATACGAAAATTTGAAACTATTGTTCCCTTGCATTAGCAATATTGGTTTGACGATGACAATTTAAATTTTTAAGTGCCTAATTTATCAATGGAGATCTTGCTCTAAATTAGGGTTCCCCAAAAGAAAAATTACTTTTCAGTCCATATTACCTTTAAATTCGACGAAGGAAAACATCATAAGGAAACCTGCACTCTAGTTGATGATTTATCAGTTAGTGTGTTGAATGGAGAAGGCAAATATCAAAACCACTTCATTAACATTGCCATGAAAGTTCTAGGGTGCATTTTTCTAATGACACTGACAAGAAATAGCTTTTAAATAGAAAGAAAGATGAAGATTTAATTTGTTGAAGACACACTATATTGACGGAATCCAATAAGCAACTCCCAAAACACAATACACGAAACCGATAAATCAGCAGTCGATTGCACAGTCAGATAACTCGATAAACTTCTCGATTCGGTCTATTGAGGCGAAAGAGGGAAGTGACGCAAGGTCGACCACAGATTATGTCAATTAGTGTCAGCTGATTTGCTTTTTTCAACGTTTACGAGTTTCGCGTTAATGTCAAGTGCAGGCTATTATGTAGGTAATTTACGTAAGCAGTTTTTAACACTAAAAGTTATTTATTTATTGAAAAAAAGAACCTCTCCATCTTCTACTTGCCTTCCTTATACAATACATCTTAAATTGGCCAAATTAGGTCAAACTATGAAACATCTTTCACGGGTTTATTTGGATTATGTGTTGTAAGTTTATTACATGGTCTTAGTTGAATACCCTTATTATGCTTCATCTCTTTATCATTTTCCATAACCTGACTTATTAACTGAGGTCAGTTCAATGTCTTCCTTTATTCCTTCATCCATTCGGCCGCAGCCTCATTTATTATACCTATCCCGATCATTGTTTCATCTGCTTAGTTCGAATTTCCACCATTCTGATAACCAGAGTTCGATGGCCTTTTTTCACTTTCCATGACTCGTTTCACCGATAAAGCCTAATCGAACAGGCGTCACTTGGTTTAACACGTGTCTTATTTGTCATCAAATAATACTTTACAACGTACGAGAATTCCTATACATTGCGTTATTTATGACACTATCTGTATTTCTACTTTTACTACAGAACAATGTCAAATACTCGGTTCGGCATTTCCTTTTCTATATCTTAGTTACAAAAATGTTAAAAAGAAGAATCCAGTTCCATTCTTCTTTTTAACATTTTTGTAACTACTATCCCTTATGTATAAACTTGTTAAGCTACTATATTGATGTTCATTCAAGTCTTCTTTCATTCATTAGAAAGTTTTTATTCAAATTGTACGCTAAAATTAAATTCCTACAGATGAAGAAATGACCTAGAGCTAACTTAAGAAATGTCTATCTTTTCCTGAACTGAAATGGAGCACAAGTAAACATAGGTACCAAGTCAACAAACTCGCAGCAGTATATCGCCGAGATAGGATTGGTGTTTAGATTCACGCATCAGTGCACACGGTAACGTGTTCTTATTTCAGGTTTTGTGATAAATATTGTTAGGCGGAGCGTAGTTTGTTTTTGAGGTTAATTGTATTGATTAGTGGTAAGAAGTTGATAGGTACGCTTTTAGTTTAACATGAATTTACATTACTATCTCCTGTTTCTTTAATTTTGTAGTTCATTAATTGTATTTTGGAAAGATCGCTTTGGCGTGCGTGGATTACCATTTGATACGTTTAGATACTTTTAAAATGACGGTTTCTAAGGTTTGCTCTATGTTAAATAGGGAAATCTTTAAGTGATACAACTGCATATTTCAATTTCTATTTGCTCTAGTTATATTTCATTTCTAAGTTGGTGCAATATTTGTGTAACATTTGGCGGCAAAACTAGAATTCCCTAACGTTACGAATACAAAACCGCGTACCGGGAATGTGGGAATATCTCTCTCCACTCTACGTGACGTGACCGGAGTGTATTCTCACGGGTCGACTTTTTCTTTTTCGGACCTTATTACGTTTTATTTATCTGGGTCCAAATAAGTGCGGTCGAATCTCTCCAATCTTTCTTGGGTTTGTATCCAGTCCTGTGATATTTTTTTCGTTTTAATTTTTTGATGATATTTTGATGTTATTTATCATATTCATTGCCTCAGCCTATTTTGGTCCGCTATTAAGCAAAGGCTTCTTTTCCTGTACGACATCCTTCTCTTGACTGTGCTTCTTTTATCCATGCCTGACCTACGTCTCTGATTTTAATTATATATTTTGATCTTGAAGAATAGACACCAGTACATTTTGTTAAAATGGAAACAGTACAACCAAATATCTATTATATTATTTATCTGTTTAAATCTTTCGTAACTCTCTGAATCCCAAAATCTCGGAATCTGTGACCAGCTACATGGTTTTCTTATTTCCGAAATTAGATTTCGTTTGTAAGTAGCATTGTTGTGGATAATTCCCAGATTCGGGTTCAAAGGCCTCCCCTCCCTCCGTAATCTATTACAGGCATTCCAAAGAGCAATATATTTAGGTTCACTGCTTTTGTGGGTTACATTGACTTGTTTGTATGTCCATACCGCATTTGTATTTAATCATCTAATGAATTGGAAACTGGTCCTATATGAAACCGGGTTTTGTTGATATTTTTATTCTCCTATAAGGTACAAAGGTACTATAAGCTACAAGTCTTTAGAAAAGAGACACTACACGGGTGAAGCCGAGAGAAATGCTAGTATAGAATCTTTGTAGCAATTTTCATTTGATTGATCATCATTTTCGATTATGATAATAGCATACGTTTCGTCGATTAAGTTGATGTCATTACGGCATTGATATTCAATGTCTAGCTCGGTAATTATCATATCAACTAGTTCGTTAAGTGCCCCTCGGGAATCGATGCTGGATCGACATACAAATGATCTCATTCGATTGTTGAGATCTCGACTACGTCTCGGTTTCATAGAACATTAGCTTTGATTTTAGTTACTTGAATTTTGAATACTCATCTTATACAGTGAAGTCTCTTTATCAAATATTTTTTTTAAATATTATCTGTACCTAATCGATTGATTCAAAACAGTGAAACCACAGAAATCGAAATAGTTGAATTATATTACTAGCCTTTGCCCTCAGCTTCGCCCGCGTGAATTCCATTTTCACCCTTTTCATTGAAATTTCCAAAATTCATTTCTAAGTGCTCACTGACGCTACTTATATAAAGAGTTTTGTAAAATTTCATGTTCCTACGTTCAGTGGTTTCGTCTCTGCGTTGATATACAAATCAATCAGGTTGCAATTTATGTGAGTTATACAGAGCTTGTTTTCTAAGAAATATCTAATGACAAAATGTACTTGTTTGTAGTATCTTTATTGTTCTAAAGATACATACATAGTTAAAAGTAACATAAATAGAATGGTGATTATACAATGGCGGACTTATCCCATGAAGGGATACTTATTCGGTTTAGGGCGCAACATCTATTTCATTCTTGTCTATATCTCTTGGAGAAGAACCACTGTTACCACTTACATCATTACCGTTTTTCTCCATACTGTCGTAATTCTTAAGAGATGTTAATATTTATTTGCTCTAATTGTACAGTCTGCTATCTTATCTGTACAATCTCTGTGAATGCAAACTACTGTGAACCTAAAACAAAGATACTCTGCAATATTTGGCCATGTATAATGTCTTAACCATGGATGACGACATCGTTATGTCAACACTAAGCCTTCTACGTGAGAATGAATTTGATAAACATTATTTTGAAAAAAGTCATTGAACTGTCCGATTCGTGTTAATTAATTTAGCCACCATTTTGTTTAGTTGCTAACTCAAAATGATGGAAAATAAAGTTGAGTGTTGAAGACTTTGCTAATGTCGTTACGACATCGTAATTTTCAGAGTTCAGTCATAACTTTCTAAGGTTTTCAGGTTATTCGATTTTAATCACTTTAATAGATAAAATTATAATAGCCAGGAGAAAAGTGTAAATTCATCTATTGTACAACTTTAAGCTTCTCATTTTTCATGGTGCAGAATGTGGTCCATCTAGATTCGAAGGTTTTCATTGTCATTGATGAGTCAAAATTTTCCTTTTAATAAAATGTGAAGTGAACCATTTTTCAAAGCCAATGGATCTGCTTTGTTTTCCTCACCATATATTTTCATAGCAAGTCCAAAACAGTTAAGTTCATTGTCGCTTTGTGTAATTTGATTGACACGAGCACTTATTGACATTCGTCGCTTCCAGTATCAGTTTCAATATTATTGTTTACAGTCTCATTGTTTCGGCATTCATCAGAAACTCTGGATGTTTCTTTATTCTTAGGGTACAGTCCACATCAAGTAAAGTGGAGTGGTAATATAGGCGAATTTTGGGTGAGTTGATGTTGTCTGTACCAGGTCTCAAAAGAAATATGGAATCTTGATAGGATCTGAACGGAATATTTCTATCAGTGGGCAAGAGGATCTGATTGTGTTGCTTTGCTGCTTGAAGAAAATCGGATTCGGACCGCGGGTCGCGTAAGCCTCGGTCCGAGTCACCGGAATCGTCAGGAATAATCCCAATAGCGACAACCAAGCCAAGCTATGCTAAAACAGAATTTCTTGCCAGAGCCGGGTATCCAATAGACTTATCTGGAGCAACCATACAATTTTTCTATAGATACTCGTAGATTAAGATACAAAGTACTTTGACTATAATAACTCATATGATTTAGTTTCTACTGTCTCGCGCTACAAACTAAGAAACGAATTGGAAACTGTAATCACCCGATGACACAGCAAAAGGCATTAACTTTGAATCAATGGGGTTCGAGTCTACGATACATGGTCTTTTTATCGCGGCATAATCTAGTAGAAACTAGAAATACAACACTTATTTGGGTTCCGTCTATCTGGCAGAATTTTGATGCTCCGAAATTAATTTAGCATATCATTTGGCATAATCTTCTTTAAACGAATATTCTTAAGCAATAAAATGTTTATTGTAATTAATGTTTGACCGAATTTCGGAGGCTATAGTACGTAGTACTTATATTAATTCTGTGGCTATAGTGAGGACCAAGTGTTCCACCACGCTAAACGTTGTTGCGATAACTTGTCTTTTCTCATCAAAGAGAATTATACTCCTTGTTACGCATATACAGTGCTTAAAATTAATTGAAAATATAATAAATAAACAAGTTAACAACAGGGATAATGTTATTTTAGCACAAAGATACACACGGAACACATTTTCCTTCATTAATTAATTTCATCTCGTACATAATTAATTTGTCTTTTCTCGCGTCAAACTCTACAACGCGCTTTCTTTGCCACATTAGGAACAATAATGAAATAGGCGAATATTACTACAATGTTAGAAATAACAATAGCAATTATGCTGATAAAATTACTACATTTTAGTAGTATAGTAAGTCGTAACGACTCCACTAATGGAACGAGAGAATTGGAATTCATTAATCCGGTAGTTGATGCGAGTGACGATCGCCGATTCTATATTTTTTTATTATTATTACAGAATATTCAGTGCTTTGGAAACAAACATTTCTAACAGAATTGAAAATAAGTGAACGGTCGTTGGTGAAAGGGAGCGAAATTTAAAATTCGAACGAACTTCCGTATCGAATGTTAATTGAAATTGGAACTCATCAATAATAATTTCAGTTCATTTCTGACAATTACTATTTTGAATAAACAATTGAATTTGGAATGCATTTTAGTTGAAATTGCGAATCAACTGTCACCCGGATTTTTTAATATGGAAGTGAGTTAAGTGTGATTTTTAGTGAGTTAAGTGAGTGAATTGTCCAAAGTGGCGAAATCAGAGTCTCGTCTCGTGTTAGTGGGGGATGGTGAGGGTGACGGATGCTGCTCATGCTCTGGCATGAGGCTGGATCTTGGCGGAGCGCTGCTGGAAGCTGCCAAACTGACCAAGTCTTGGTTTTGCCAGAGGCCTGATTACGGGTGAGTTGGGTGTACTATGTTTAGTTATGATTTTGATTGAGAGTATAATATAACAAGGCCTTCGAGTCTCGCGACTCTTGGCTCTGTCTACCCCGTAAGGGATAAAACGTGGTAACTATTGCATCTTTATAATAAGCAACACTATAATGCAGCAGAGTCAGTCATAGTAATGTTGATTTAACAGTTCTTGTACACATACAGGGTGTTTTTTAAATCATTGGCATCCTTTCTACTGGTGAAAGTACTCATGAACATGAGCAACTTTTTGTATGGGACCGACTCAATCCGATGGAAAAAAAAGTCTGCTGTTCCATACTATTTTCCAATACCTACTCACCCGAAATGTATGGAACAGCTGATTTTTTTTTCCATCGGATTGAGTCGCTCCCATACAAAAAGTTGCTCATGTTCATGAGTACTTTCACCAGTAGAAAGGATGCCAATGATTTAAAAAACACCCTGTATAGACCTGAAAGAAGCTTAAATAATAGGACAGAAAGTACAAAGGTACTGCTTATGTTCTGAGTTATATGTATATTTTTTTAACCTATTCTGTTGAATCTCACGCACGAGATATTATTTCGATCTACTGTTTGTAATATTTACCAATAGAGTCTTAGAAATTTTAATGATGTGAAACTTAAGTATAGTTAAGTGTTTGGAAACGTTCGAATTTGACCTTAAGAACAGCAATAACATACAGAAACAAACATTACCTATACGCCTGAGAATGTATTTAACTTTTATTCTTCAATTCTGCATGGACTCTGCATAAATTTTTTATGTAATAAGATATGTTTCAAAAATTTACTGATTTTTGTGTCCTTATTTAGCGAATGTGTTTACTAATTAATTTATTCAGAAAATACATTTTTAATCTACTTTCAAAAGAATAGTTCATTAATTAATTAACATTCCCCAATGAGCTTAAAACGACTAGAAAATTACCGTCAAACGCCAAACATGTTTAAAGATGTTTTTATAATTCATTTTGTAATAAAACTATATAAAAAAATAAGCACAATTTCACGCTGAGCAAAGACTCAGAAAATGTTAAATGCACTTAGTACATCTCAAGTGCAGTTTATTTGTCAAATGGACCGCGACATCCCCTCCATTGTGGGGTGGGGGGGTTGGGGGGTCTCCATTCAACTGTTGATTAATGCGCCTGAATGCACCGACCTACTTTCTTTGCTGCAGAATAGTTGTTTATTAAAGTGGGCACGAGATTGCGAAAATATGGGCTATGGCTCTCATTACCCTCTTCGTGGAGATTTTCAGTTTTATATTGTGGTGGCTTTATGGGATTTTAACTTTTTAATGGATGAACAGCGGGGCGGGAAGTGTCTGTCTAGGGAATATTGTTGGAGGAAGGGAAAATGGGTTGTAAAGCATTGTTAGAAATAGACTTTAGATGAATGTTGAATATATATAGAATGTTGTACAGATGACAGGAAATGCAGCAGTGGAGTTACGCCGCCTCTTCTCCACTTGCGCTTTCGAGGCGGTGGTAACCTTAGCTTAAGTAATTTTATGACGTCAACTAACTAAAAAACAAGAATATGACAATTTAAAAATGCTAAACTTTGAGATGTTTAAACTTGAAATTGCGCAGAGAGGATCTTTATACCCCTGGAAAAACGCGTAGTATTTGCTACTCTTGCTCTTAGGCTAATACGCCACTGCCGAAGAATGCTGCTCTTTGTAACCCAACGGTTTATTCATTGCCAGCTTCGAACACACATTCAAATAGGTACGCTTTTTATTTGTAACCGAAGATTGTCAGTCACTTTCGTTCTTCATCCTTTGTGTAATTGATTCGATCACTCAAAGTATCACGGAGTGTAGCTTCACCTTTTATAAAAATCACGATCACAGTGTAGGCGTATACATTAATTAAACTAAATACACCTCAAACCCATTTGGGATAACTTAGTAAGCGTCAGGTTCAGGTCTGTAAGTAATTTATGAAAAAATCCCTCGACGCGTGAAATCGCTTTGTTTTTATTTTTCCCAAAAAATCCTATTTTAAGGCCGCATCAATCTTCGTCAAAAATCCTCAATATACAGGGGTACAGTCGAGTACTCGTATGAAAGTGTTTTTATTCTTTTCTAACCGCGTACCTGCCTACGTGAATGACACCACGTTTTAATTTTCTTGATATCGGCCTTTCATACACATAATTGCACACGTATTGATTATATACTAACATAGTTATCTAGTGTCATACTTCTTAGTTTGACATGAATATTACGAAAGACTTTTACGTCGGAAAGTCGGTCCTAACTCGCCTTAAAAATGACTTCTGTCATCATTGCAGCCTTTGTTTTGTCTGTCTTCGGACATAGGCCTCCTCCATACTCTTCCATGACTCCCTGTCTCTGGCCTTCCTCATCTAGTTGTGACCGACATGCTTCCTGATATCGTTTACCCATATCTCTGCTGGACGACCCCTTCCCCTTGTGGTCTCTCTAGGTCTCCACTCTAACACTCGTCGAGGCCAACGTTCGGTGTCCATACGCGCAACATGTCCTCCCCATCTCCACTTATGACATTCTATAGTGGTCATCTCATCACGTCTGTAACCCCAGTCTTTTGCCTGATCCACACGTTACGCTTTCTGTCTTATAATAATATGACGAGCATCGACCTTTCCATTGCTCTTTGCGTAACTCGTAGTTTTTCGGCTGACCTAACTCTCCTTGAAAATGACTTCCGTATGAAGTCGAAACTAGTCGGCGGTTCCGGCTAACAAGACGCGTGAGTATCCGTATTAAAAACCATTATTTCACTACTTGTTAACAAGTCTTAACGTGACTAGTAATATTTTTCACAGCACAGCAAATCAAAGTTATATCTAAAGCACTCTCGTATAGAAATTAGACTAACTTAACTTTAGTACTAACTGCATCTGGGATGCAAAAATCCAAAATAAGTAAAGTTATATCTATCTCAAAATTAGGCAGTTTATTTTGTCTAAAACGGTGGAGGTTTTATAAAAGGCCGATTGGCAGTCCTCCAGGGGCCGACTAACGAATGCAGTGCCCTCTGGTATCTAGATCAAGCCTAGCGAAATAGGACGCCCGAGGCTGTCTAGATGTGTGTGTTTGCAGCGATTTTATACAACTGCGTTCGTTTGGACTTATTTAGTGAATAAGACTGTTTAATAACATGCTTAAATGGAAGCATATTTTAGGTTAGAATTTAAAGAATCGAGAGTTCCGCGCGTTTCTTTCAAGGGCAAAAAGTCGTCGTAAATAAATATTGCACCTTAGAGCCTTAAAATATTAATCTGTGGCATAGATACGTTTTTGTAAAACGACTTGCCATTTAAATCTGTTATTTTATACAGACTCGGAGAGCCTTTCTTAGGTCGCAAAATGGTCTTTTGCAAAAGGAATCAGCTGCAAAATGACTTCGCTATCAAAGTAAAAACTTTAACTTTAATCATAGCGTGACATTTCTCAAAGCCATTAACAAAGTAGTTCGTGGAAGTGCAATCTTCCCACCTGGAGGAACTTGGCTTAATCAAACTTGGCAGAAACTAGTGGAACAGTCTCCGAAGTATTTCAAAGCCTTTTTGCTGATCGGCTAAATATATCTAAAGTCTATTTATTCATAATTGTCCTATCATGTAAACAATTTTACCATGTCTTTTTATGATTTTACAACAATATAAATTAAAATAGACTTTATAGGAAATTTCGTGGTTAATAAATGTTTTACTTTAGAATGTTTAGGTTTGAATTAATATTTCATTTATTTTTAACAAAATTCAACAAAAAGTACTGTGAAGATTGTTTTATAATAGGACAATTATGGATAAATGGACCATAGATGAATTAAGGCACCTATTATTTCCTTTGAGTCAGATTAGTAGAGAGAGAGAAGACATTTTTACTCAAAATACTGTTGTTGTAGGTCCCGGCTGTTTTTCCGCATAGGCCCCGCTTGGTAGGTCATTCGTCATTCATATCCTATGCTCCTTAACTAAAACCACAAACATTTTATGCCTTTTATATTGTGCATTATAGAATCCTCATACTCTGTACAAGAATTAATAGTTTTTTTGTCCATAAATATCCGTCCGTCTTGTCCGTAGATACTTTTGTCCATAAAAATAAACGTCTTGGCTATGAATAACCAGGGCCGGCCAAAGGACACCGTCTCGCGGCCGAAAGGTCAATAATGACCAGATTTGATTGATAGTCCTGCTGAATAGTTGACTATAGTTGGCTAAGTCGTCATTAATATCGGGATTTCGCTGGGACAAGCCTTCATGTCAAAAAATAACTATATTTTTTTTGGTAATTAATGATCACATTCACCTATCATAAGTCAGTATAATTATTTCAGATTCTGATGTGATATTTTCGTGCGTTTTATTTGATTTATATGTACAGTCAAGCGTCATAAGTGCAGTCATACCTCGAAGACCTTATTGCCTAGCCCTAATGATCATAATGCCTTGTAGATTCTAACTGCAGTTTTGACTTTTGACTGTACTAGCATGGACCCGAGGCCTTGTTCCCGTGGGAATTTCGAAATCCTCTCTCAGTGCTCCCCATTCACTTCCTAAGGAACCTTCATGCCAAATTTCACCTTCCTTTGCCCAATAATTTTGGCTGTGCGTTGTCTGTCAGTCACTTAGTCAATACCAGAAGATTTGGAAAAAAATACTCGTTAATTAAAATGTATTGTTATGATACTTTAACTCAACTTTGGTGACAACATACATGCATATACATACATATTATCACGCCTTTTTCCCGTGGGTATAGGAAGAGAGTCGCGATTTCCACTTGCTACGATCCTTACAGATCTCTCTTGCTTCCTCTACACTCTCTTCATACAACGTTGTAGCATAATCTTTTTAAATTTTTGTGTCAATGTCAAATCAATTACTTTCCAATTAAGTTTGCCAATTAGTCATTCGGAAAAAGTACTCAAAATAAAATAAAGCCACTTTTCGTCATTCCGTGAAAAAAGTATACCACGTTTACCTTTGGCATGGTGCCAAGCGTAAATTGGCAGGCTTCGAGGCTGAAATTAGACGACACTAAAAATTTATTGTCCTCCTAATGATGAACATTACATGTTTGCAAGGAAAAAACGCCCAGAGAGACCAGACTTTTTCAAAGCGTCAAGTTTCTGCCCAAGGGGTTTAAATAGGCTTTTTTTAACGACCAATTTTGGCCCTGCTCTGGACGGGCCAGTGTATGTTTATGTAGGAGTTGAGGGGTTGAGAAAAAGGGGGCTATTTTGTACCAGGTGATATTAAGCTAGTTTATAATATTACTAGCTTTTGCCCGCGGCTTCGCCCGCGTGAATTTCCCACGCCTTTTCCCGGGATGAAAGGTACCCTATGTCCTTCTACGTACTTCCAACTATGTGTATGCGAAATTTCAGGATGATTGGTTCAGTAGATAAAACGTGAAGAGGTAACAAACAAACAAACAAACTCACTTTCGCATTTATAATATTATAGTTATAGTTAGGATACAGGTCGATTACAATGATATTATTATTCACTTCACAATTTTAAAGTTCAGCCAAACGATGAATTTGCCAATGTCAAGGTTGAGAAAGACTTAAAATATTAACAGTTGACCGGTTTTAACAAAAGGGTAATGTTATTCTCATGTCATATCTTATTTGTTTAGTGCCGGTGCGTTATATTAAGTTTATTGTATTAGCAAAAATATCAAAAGTTTCTCTGACGTAGTTTTCTATTAATTTTAGACCAGTTCAACTGTCTAACTTCCAAACAAGATCAAATTAACGTACATTACTAGAAAAGACGGACAAACACCTAACGATATGCGGGTTAGTGAATTCGGACCATTGAGTTATAGTTGTAGAAAAGACAAGACACAGACAGTAGAACTAATATTTTTAATTCTTTTTCTGAAACTCTGATCTTATAATGTTTAGTATAAATTAGTAGTAGCAGTATTACATTCAATTCTATATTATAAAAAATCTAAACCTTCATATCTTAAATCTATCGCTTCTTGCAATAACTGTAAATAATAATAATGAAATTGGATAGTTTCTGTACGTACACACGTACAATCCATATTTTGTCTACTAGTGAGCCGTGACGTTGACTGCGTAGTATTATAGTGACTATTTCAGATCACTTAGAAATACTTTAAAAAAAACTGAGCTGATACAGATTGCTAAGTATTGTCAGTCAGTGTAACTTGATATTCAAAACTAAATTTGGTTTTCTAGCCATATCCGTTCCCATCTACGAAGCTAGCAAGATTCGCCGCTGACAGATACGTCAATATTTAGACAG
>CM031590.1:6936865-6965601 GCA_018467065.1 Ephestia elutella
ATAGTTCATTGCTTGTTGTGTTCAGATTACAGGAAAACCTATAAAAATTGGGATTGTACGGAACCCTCTCCACGCGAGTTCAACTCTCACTTGGCCGGTTTTTATTGTTAAAATAACACACTATTTTGTTCTTCAATGAAGTCGTTACGGTAGCAAGAACCAATAAGAATTCATTTCAAAGAATTAAATTAGTTTTCACTGAAGGGCCTAGATGGCGCTGTTCCATATTAAAACTCGCTATGGTTGCTTGCGCGCAGCTTGACAATAATGATGGACAATTCGCAATCAACAACTCACACATAAGGAGAGAAACCATTAGCAGATTTTATCTGCAAATTTTTGAGGTCGTACAAATGAGTGCGACATTTTAGAACAAAGTAGTCATATTTAAAAAAACCGGCAAAGTGCGAGTCGCGAGTTAAGCTCGCGCACCGAGGGTTCCGTGCGTACACGCAAAGCATCTCACATTATTTATAGCTCTAGCCTAACTAAAAAAACAACTTATTTCAATAACAAACTTAACTTTGCGGTTTGATCCTTAGGATTCATTCAAAAATAGGTTTGTACTTTGTAACACTTTTTTTCAGACTTCAAACAACATATTTACGACTTTCAGGTTTATTCCTGTATAAGTACTGTTAGACCTTGCTTTTTGCCAAATTTCATAATTATAGGTCAACGGGAATGGGAAGTACCCCATAGATTTTGATTGCTGCCTGAAATCGCAAAATATGCGAAAATTCGCCACATTTAAGGTTTTTCTGTAGACGTATAAAAATCGAAGATCCGAAACATCTGAAACAGTTTGGATCACAAAAAGACTTTTCATCTAAGCGAAACTCACGCGGGCGAAGCCGCGGGCGACAGCTAGTATTAAATATATTTTAGATATATTATTTATCTTTACAATATTAGACGATAAGTGATTTACATAAACTGAGCCAAGAATGACAATCAGAATGCAGAATCGAATAAGAATTAATACAGTTTAAAATTAATGACAGGTGAAATAAGTATGTATGTGCCAGCGCACGCACGTATAATAAGATCCTAAGAGGATGAACGCGTAGAGCCGCGTTACAAAATGTTCCATAAACTTAAATTTTTATACGTCAGCAGAAAATGCTCATCAGGTTAAACGACTTTTGCTAAGGCGCCATTGCCATATATGTAATAGTGTAGCTAGTCCCTTGGAATTCTTTATCAGATGATCCTGATCTTCGATTTTTATACGTCAACAGAAAATGCTCGTCAGATTGATAAACTTTTCCAAAGGTACCATTTCCATATTTTTTATAGTTTAGCTGTTCTTTTAAGGTTCTTCATCAGGTGATCCAGTTTTCAAAATCAATTAAGCCTAAATGTTGCCCAGGCTTAATAGCTATACAACAAAAAAAGTTTCATTCAAATCGGTTCAGTACTTTCGGAGATTAGAGTGATCATACATACAGACAGACAGACAAGAAATTCCAAAAAAATATTTTTGCTTTCTATTATTCTTTTTAAGTGTCCCTCTATCCATTTCATTTCAGTCAAAAATACTAAACGTACAGACAAAATATTTTTACTGTTTTATTATATGTATAGACTAGCTGTCGCCCGCGGCTTCGCCCGCGTGAGTTTCGCTTAGATGAAAAATCTCTCTTGGAGCTTTTCATCAGTTGTTCCAGATCTTCAATTTTTATACGTCAGCAGAAAATGCTCATCAGGTTGAACGACTTTTAATAAGGCGCCATTTCCATATATGTTATAGTGTAGCTGGTCTCTTGCAGTTCTTCATCAGATGTTCCAGATCTTCAATTTTTATACGTCATCAGAAAATGCTCATCAGGCTGAACAACTTTTATTAAGGCACCATTTCCATATTTCTTATAAGGTTCTGTTAAGGTTCTTCATCAGGTGTTCCAGTTTTCAAAATAAATTATAGCCTATATGTTGCCCAGGCTTAATATCTATACAACAAAAAAAGTTTCATTCAAATCCGTCCAGTAGTTTTTGCGTGAAACGCGTACATACATACAGACAGACAGACAGACAGACAGACAAGAAATTCCAAAAAAAATTTTTTGCTTTCTATTATTCTTTTTAAGTGTCCCTCTATACATTTCAGTCAAAAATACTAAATGTACAGACAAAATATTTTTACTGTTTTATTATATGTATAGATAATTCATATTAAATATATAATATTGTTATAATTAACATTAACTCGATGCAGAAAAAAGCATGGGTCTACAAAAATGGAACTAAAATGTGAATAGGTGTGTGTTATTAATAATTATTTCATGCTAGACTTCTAAACTATTTTATTATCATATCCCGCAAAGAAGAAATTTTAACTTCAGACAGCGCCATCTATGGTATTTCGATGTAACTGTATTTGATGCCAAACGAAGTGGACACTACTGGGCACTGCCACAGGTTTGAGCCGGTTTGTAAACTAAATTCCAACTCAAATTAATAGGTAAAAAAAAAAAGGTACATCAATATCAATATACCTCATCAGGTACCGACTTCACCTCCATCAGTAGGTAGCATGCCAATACATTTTTCTTTTTGATTATCTGTAATCTGCCTATTACTGGTGGTGCTTCACGAAACCTTCTCAAAATTACCACTTGGACAATACAAGAACTTTTAATACGCCGCTTTATGATTTTGAATTCATCAATTAACTATAGAGAATTTCGGAGACTGCACTTAAATAAAATAAAATAAAATAGATGGAAAATGTCGCAAGCATTGTAACAAGGTTTTAAGTTTGCGACTTGCCAAAAGTCGGACTCCAGTGTTTTCTATTACACGTTCGATAAAAATAAGAAGTTGTGCACTATTTAGTACTGAACAAAATAGAAAATACAATGAACTTATAATTGTGTATGTTATATGGTTTGTTGAGAAAAAAATTAATCAATTATATCTATTTATAAATCCTTCAGAGCAAATGATATCAAGCAATAACATTGCAAAGTAACAGATCTAGTTTCTATGACGCAACGACGGACAGGTTTTTATTACATAATTTAATATCGCACTGGGTTGAGATCAATGCGTTATGTAATTGAGAACAAATGGTACAAGAACTAGTATAGATAATTGTTGTAATGCAGAGTTGTATTGTTTTGAACCAAGCTAATTTATTCTATGGTATTGCTGTGAAAGAATATGGCGCTCTCTCGTTTCGGAGGCCAAGATCCACTTTGGGGAGCCAGCGGAGTAAGTAAGTAGTATTGCTGTGAAATGTATACTTTAATAGGCAAAAATGAACTTTATTTTGACATGCATTAGGGCCTACGTAGTCAGAACCCATCTATTTATCCATCCATAAGAAAGTCTAGTGCCCCCAGCAATAGTGTAACATTAGTATACATATATTAGTAGCAATAGGAACAATAAAATGGCGATAATGACGTTGTAAATTTTATTTATGAGTCCCATACGTTTTTCCGAATACCACGCCGGATCACCAGTGGCCGATCTGATGCTTGATTTTTATTCATTTTATAAGGGGATTTTTTCTCGCCGAAATAATCAAAATGGCAATCACGCAGGTTACCTAAATTTGAATCAATTGCAATACAAAGTGCAATAGCATGCATCAAAGCCGATTTGATGCTTGTTTTTTATTCATTTTATAAGGGGATATTTTCTCGTCAAAATAATCAAAATGGCAATCACGCAGGTTACCTAAATTTAAATCAATTGCAATACGAAGTGCAATAGCATGCATCAAAGCCAGAACCCATAAATGACTTCCTACCGAAGTACCGTACGAACGAAGTCAAGTGCAACAGCCTATGTCTGGTTACATAAGCGTGTCCCCAATACGCGTACTAGTTACTTTATGAGTACAAGACATGCAATTGAGTGCATAATAACGCGATTTTAACCGCACTTCCCGCATTTTGATCGATTTGGGGAATCGATTACTCTTCTCACATAGATACAGAATCACGTCTTTATCCCTTACGGAGAAGACAGAGACAAGAGTCGTGAGACTCGAAGGCCAAGCTTAGCTGAATAAAGGGCTGTTTGATGGATTTTTTCATGTAAAAGATTGCAGATGCCTGAACTTATTATTGCCATTTTCATTTTTCAAAATTTCTATAAATGAAAAATTATTTATTTAAGTGACCATATATCATATGTTAGGAAACTTATGCTATATTAGTAGGTAGTAAAAATATACATATTTGGTGCCTATGGTCCAAACAAAATTTTGGGGGAAGGTTTCTAAATTAAACGACTGCAACTTTGGTTGCAACTGCAATCCAAAATAATCTTTTTGTTTAAAACAGTACTTACTTTTGAGAACATTTCGGCTCAAACTCCAAACTCGAGCAATAATATCTCACTCTGTAGAAATCCATATGGCACAGAATATTATCATAAATGCAGAACAGAATTATATTAAAACCACTCTCTGTGGATTCAATTCAGACGTTAAATTCATTTTAACTTTCCCGACATAAAGAAAATTGACACTGAACGGGCACCGAATGTGGGCGGATATTGTTATACGTAGCTGGGGAGTATAAGAGACCAATACATATTTTATTACAATTATATTGAATTGTAACCCACGCAAAAACTAAGTAAACACTATAAATGATGGCCAAACTATGAACTGTAGTTAGATGGGAAATCAATATCCTAACTAATATTATAAATGTGAAAGTGAGTTTGTTTGTTACCTCTTCACGCTTTATCTACTGAACCAATCTTCCTGAAATTTCGCATACACATAGTTAGAAGTACGGAGAAGGACATTGGACATTTCATCCCGGGAAAAGGCACGGTTTCCGTAGGAAATTCACTTGGGCGAAAGCTAGTAAGTATATAAAATTCTTTCGTTACTGATAGAAGCGCACAGTCAAAACTACTGGGCGTAGGAAGCTAAATTTTGGCATGTAAGTTCCTTAGGAAGTGTAAGGGAGCACTACTAGAGGATTTTCCTAAATTCCCACGGGAACATAGTCTCGCAGGCATATGCTAGTTAACTATATGATTTTTAATAAATATAAAAATTGGTTTCCATAAATTAAATTAAAAACCTATATGAAAAAGAGCTCGAAATTAACACAACTAGCTCTCAGACTAGGCAGATGTGGGCGTATCCAGTCCCTTGAATATTGATACGTAACTAAACGTTTGAAAACTTTATCCCGGACTTATGGAAATGTATATCTCGCGTCATAAGACCATCCACCGTAGACCTCATCTCCGTCATCGGGCAAGATTGTGGTCAAGAGCAAACACATTTTTTATAAAAAAAATCCTCCATTCCACGAATAATTTTTGTTACTTTTTTAAGCCTTTATTTAGTTTGTTCTGACTATGTCTGCCTGTAAAGACCTCGATACATACCCCGATTTAAAGCCCTGAATCAGGAGTAGTGTTGCCAGAACCAAGTCTTAAAAATCTCTAATCGGCGTCCGTGTTGTATGATCCGTAACTTGTCCACTTTTCTACATCAGACTTCAAGTGTACTTCAACTTGAAGTGAGAAATCAACAGATTATAAATGCTCCGTGTACGAGTGTACCGTCAGCTCGGGCACGGGTCCCGGGGGAAATTGAGCCGCTAGACTTATTTCCTTTTCGGTCCCGACTCCCGGTGCCGGCGCCATCCTGGATTGATTTGGGAGTTTCTGTGCGGTAAACGGTAAAATACAGTGGGACTATATGTTATGTAGGTACTCGTAAGTATTCATATTCAATATTTCTTTTCACATTCATAGGTTCTTTTCACAACCCACTGGATTTTGACCAGCCTATAGTGTAGAAACCAAGAAGTTTAAGGTTTAATTGATCCGCTCCCGTGGAAAATTTGGGGATAAAAGTACCCTATGTGTTATTCCAGGAAGGCAATTCTGGGGTCTGCGATATAATATCAATTTCGACATTTATCGAAAAAACATGGCGGATATCGATAAATATCGAAATTGCGTATTCTCGTGATTTCAAATGTGACATTTATCCAGCGTCAGCCCTCGATACGCATCGAGTGGTCGAGCGTGGCCGAAAACCATATCGTGTGTGATATTTGTTGCTTCAAAGCTATTGAATAACATAATATTCGTACTTTACAAGACGCTTTGTATTTTTCTTCAGCTATGGTTTAGTAAAATATGAATGCTGACGATTTTGTATTCAATTTTATTGGAAATCGTTGTTTATTTACATAAAATTATTTTATTGAAGCCTAATATAGAGGTTTGGATAGATACATACTTTGCTTTTTTCTGCCTCGAGTACCATACCTTATTTGTTTCTCAATTCAATTTCGTAAAGAAACAATATCATACATAAGAATATAATTGATACTCCGATAACAAATATCACATAACCTCACACACACAATAAACAAACAATGACAAGTATCCTCACGTTCCGTCCTCTCCATCAACTCTAAAATATTTCATTTTCTTTGCATTTTATAAATTTGCATTGGAGCTTATTAAGTTACATAAAATAAAGTATTATAACTATTTTTACATAAATTCACTATTAAAACAATGGTTTTACATAAAATATTTAATGAAACAAGTAAAACATAAATTTCTCGATTGTAGTTAAGTATAATCGAGAAAAAGGAACGTGTTTTCAATTAGAGAAGCCCTAGTTTTCGATATAATATCGAGTTTTATGTCGAATAGGTTCGAGAATACCATTTTGGAGGTTTTTGTGAAAATTTTGTTCGATAAAAGAAGTTTGATATATTATCAAATTCGATAAAATATCGCAAACGCGAGAATTGGCCTCCAGGATTCATTCTACGTATGTACTAAATTTCATCGGAATCCGTTCAATAGTTTTTTCATGAAACATCTATTCTCACAAAAGTTTGAGATTTCACTAATGTTATACTAGTATGCTGCATCTATACTTTTTTTTTACATTATAGTGAGTGAATGTGGTTAACGCCATACGATTAAATAAATTAGTATGATATGTAGTAGGATTTAGCGGTATAGTAAGCCTGTCATTTATAGTAGGCACGAGAATGGAGATCCTTAAACAATGAAAATTCCAGAAAATATAAAACAGCAGAAAACATTTAAAACAAAACGTACGGAACACAGTTTGCTTTTGGTCTAGTTTTAAACTGCAATAACCTCAACTCTGCTGAGAGCTTGTTTAACTTACCCGCCCTAAATCCGAGGTGGCCCAATTATTTCCCGCGCTTTTTTCACAATCTGTTTGTTTTTGGTATCGAGGCCACACGACGAGTACACACCGGTACAGCCAGCATACTAATGTCATGGGTGATGGTGCGTGGTCGTATGCAAACATTGTTATAGGCTATACCTATAAAAAAATAAGATTTTTCAATAGGTTGGTGGGTCCAACGCGCCAAAGCCAATTTGGTTGGTATACCTATGTACAGTCGGGGGATACACCTGACAACCTGTGACCGACAAAATTTAAGTATTGCCACGTCAAAAGTTATTATTTACGTGATTAAAAATATATTATTTCAACTTCTAAATACTTATTAATAGCTCATTAAGGTCAGGGTTGTGAGAAAACATCATTAATTTTGTACGAAGACACCAATAAATAAGTGCTATCAATAAATTAACATATATGACTAAAGATACATTATACTGGTTGTAAAATTCTTGTGGTTAGCAAAATTTAGCTAAGTTTCCAGACATGGTAATTAAATTTCAATTTTAAGATTAGGTTATTTGGAATATCAAGATTGAAGTACATACTTAAGGTTGCACTAGCCGCGAGCTCGAACTCAGTGGCGGGCGCGGCCAAAAAGCAAGCTGTTTCACCTAGCATTGTGTCCGACAGAGATAGAATCAGTGATGAGCAGTCAGACGCTATCTGTACGCATACACCGAGCGCACGCACACAAACACCTGTCCGAAGCGAATGAAACGACGTTAGACGATTCACAACACCGATTCGAGCCGCGTCGGGCGCGCCGCTATGCCTGCCGGTCGGCCAAAAGCCAGACAGTACCTACAATTTCGTACAATATAACTAAAGGCGCGGCGGCGCAGGCGTTTATATACCTATAGATTGCTTATTATAGTCAGGATATAGACATACCTACCTATAGGATAGAAGATTCACATAAAATGAGTAATGTAGGTACTTACCTACCTACAATGTTGTTTTTATCAGGTGCCCAGACATAAGAAACAAATAAATAAATAAATCATAATCATAACATATTATAAAACAAAGTCCCCCGCGGCGTCTGTCTGTCTGTCTGTTCGCGATAAACTCAAAAACTACTGAACGGATTTTGATGCGGTTTTCACTAATAGATAGGGTGATTCATGAGAAAGGTTTTAGTGTATAATTTGTTTAGGTTTTGTGTATATTAGTTGAAATATGACGATAATTGTTAAGGAAGTCGGAAAAAAAATTGCCGCCCGGCAGCTTTCATCGAAAATGCTGTCCAATTCCTAAGAGATGTATCAAAATCATGTATGGAGGAATTGTGTATCTATAATAGGTCTACAAAAAAGTCCGCGATAGCATATATCTAGCTTTTATATTTCAGCCACAATAACTACTTTTATGTTTTAAAAATAATTAAAATCGTTACGTGTTTTTTAACTGGTGATATTAACCAGAACTTATTAATCCTTATCAAATTAAACAAGTCTATCGTCACAAGTACTTAATATATTTAATATTTGCTTTTTACTGCATGTAATTTGGATCAATAGTTTCCGAAATACTACGAGTTATCTAAATACCAGCAACGCGCCGCGAAACCACCTAGCGAAGACTCAAGGCGCAGTATAGGTAGCTATCTCTGAGCGGGCGCGTTTTCGTATGTTTTTACACGACTGACCAAAAAAGGAGTGTTATGTTTTCAGGGTTCATGTATGTATGTATGTAAGTATGTATGTATGTAAGTTTCTTTATTCCACCATAAGTCCTCAACGGCTTAACAGATTTTGATGTGAGAGGTATTGTTAGATTCCTTGCATTCCCCCGAGTGACATAGGCTATGTGAGTTGTCAGTCGTGTTTTTTATTTTTTAATAATTTGCTTGTTATTATCAATATTTATTTTAGTAGGAGGTAAGTATCATTAAAAAAACCGGCCAAGTGCGAGTCAAACTCGCGCACCGAGGGTTCCGTACACGAAAAGCATCTCACATTATAGCTCTCACTGAAAGACCTAGAAATTTCAAAAACAAACTTAACTTTGCAGTTTGATTCCTAGGAATCGTACTGCATCGAGCGCAAAAATAAGTTTGTAACATTTTTTTAAACTTCCAACAACATATTTACAGTGTATGTACTGTTATATCTTGCTTTTTGCCAAATTTCATAATTTTAGGTCAACGGGAAGTACCCCGTAGGGTTTGATTGCTGCCTGAAATCGCAAAATATACGAAATTTCGCTACATTTACGGTAGGTACCTAATATCTCTTGATCGCGTTGACGTATAATTTTGATTATTTTTTTGCTAAAAGAGACCATGTATCCGAGTATTAGATATTAATTTCAAATTGATACCTTTAAGCGTCCTAAGAAAAAAAAGTTTGACAGACAGACGGACAACAAAGTGATCTTATAAGGGTTCCGTTTTTGACTTTTGAGGTACGGAACACTAAAAACCGGTCAAGTGCGATTCAAATTCGCGCACCGAGCGTTTCGTAGACGCTAATCAAGTTTTAAAAACAAACTTAACTCTGCAGTTTGCTGCCTAGGATTCATATTGCATCGAGCGCAAAAATAAGTTTGTAACACTTTTTTTTTAACTTCCAACAACATATTTACAACTTTCAGATTTATTCCTGTACAAGTACTGTTACCCTTTTAACTACTTTGTGACTGTACTGTACTAAGTACCTTGCTTTCTGACAAATTTCATAATTTTAGGTCAACGGGAAGTACCCCATATATTTTGATTGCTGTCTGAAATCGCAAAATATGAAGTACCCCATATGTTTTGAGTGCTGTCTGAAATCGCAAAATACTCCTGATTTTTTTGCTCAAAGTGACCGAGTATTCGATATTACACCTCTGAAAAAATAAAACAATTTTTTTCGATATCTTTCAAATAACTGAATTGAATTCAGATATTTAGTTTTTATTTTTATTTTATTTACTTGAAGAACATTTTAATTTGACACAATTTTAGTACGGAACTCTCAAAAGTAGAATAATATGGTTCAATCAATAATTTGTAACTAAATTTATATTATCTCTATAAAATTCAATAACAATTCATGATTTTTAAATGCCGGTGTTAAAAATGTATTAAAGGTGGAGTTATCCACTCATGTTACGTGCTCCTCGAAGTTTAGGTAAATATGTACTGGAATATCCGATCTCTGCTTATAAGGGTTCCGTTTTTGCCTTTTGAGGTACGGAACCCTAAAAATAAATATATTGTCCACCCGAGCGAAGCCGGGGCGGGCCGCTAGTATAATATAAATATATACGGACAAATCACACAGATTGAGTTAGCCCCAAAGTAAGTTCGAGACTTGTGTTATAGGATACTAACTCAACGATACTATATTTTATAACAAATACATATATAGATAAACATCAAAGACCCGGGTCAATCTGAAAAAGATCATTTTCCATCTTGACCCGACCGGGGATCGAACCCGGGACCTCCGGTGTAGCAGTCCGGCGTGATGACCGTTGGGCCACGGAGGTCGTCGGTAGAACACTTACTCAATGTTTATTTGAAGTTTTTCACGCCTGTTCTTCAGTCAACCAATACAAAATCCACTCAAATCAACAATTTCAATTACGTAGGTAGTCCAATTCAACGCCAAGTCAGATATAGTAGGTAGGTAGTATCGAAATCTAAAGGAGTGAGCCGAGCGAATAACGAAAGTGACGTAAGTATTGTGCAGGTGTGCGTGAGCTTCTTCCCTCCGCACCGCGCCGCCCCGTCCGCCCGGGGAACAATATTGAGTGAAATGCACGACAATTCATATCAAATCGTGCGCGTGAAAAATTGCGAAACGTCCTTTGGAAAATCGGGTTTTCTGAAAAAACTACTGCTCAAATCAATCACAAATAAAGTTTATTGGAATCTTCGATAACTGAACTTTGTCGGTGCGGTTTTTGTTTTCGATATTTTACACTTCTTTTATTACTTATTTACGCCCAAAGTTGTATTAAAATTAGCACGAAAAACTAAAGTTTGATGGCTCACAACTTTAGAGTGGCTTTTTATTTTACTATTCTGGATCCGTACAGACAAAATTAATAATGACACAAAACGATATCATGTTTAACTTTGGATGTACAATGTCAAACAATGGAGTAAAACCCCCCCGAAATTTGTATGGGAAAATTATCGACTAGTGCATCCTTAAGTAAACATATTTATTTTGCTGTTATTTCAATGAACCTACGCAAACTTAAACAATATGAATACATGATTGTTTAAGTTCGTCTATTATATTGACAGAATCAAGTAACTTATACTTATTAAATATTTACATAAATGTTTGTTATAATAATATTAGGTCCAATGATCCAAAGATTGGATAGATTTTCTTATTTAACTAGAGAGTCTCGAACAAATAAGCATAAAAAATAGACATTTCAAAACTTTTTAAATATATTTTAATTGTACTAATACGAATAGTCAGTGCTTTAAATTTAACTATACCACAATCAAATATGAATAATCGTGAACTGATCTATTAAAACAAATCTTGCGGCCTGCGTGCGTCATTTCAAAACAGCTGTTTAAATTGGTGTCAACTGTTGCCTTGCTTGATGACTATTTAAAAAGGGTTTGACAGGCTGATATTTGATTACGAAATAAAGACTAATATGATTGGCCTAAAGAGATAGGCCAATATACTACCTGGACTGGGACTCAGCCCAGGAGGAGGTACCTAGAAATGAACACCCTATTAAGAATAACCTCATTAAATAATAATCCGATACGGTTTTTAAAAGGGTAATCTAATAATTCCCTTAATTCAACTAACTACGCAATATGAGTTCCCATTTATAATAACCGTATCAACTCTCTTAACAAGCAAATTCTGCGACCTGTAGTATGTATAAATTAAAAAAAAAACCTCCACGTGGGAGGATCATCAAAAACATTCCTCAGAGCAGTCCTTTGCCCTCAAACACGCAAAATGTGCCCACGCAAATTCGTAGCGTAAAATATGTCACAAATTTAACCCTTTGTGAGTTTATTATGGCAGTTATACCACTTCACATTACGTATCAAATTGAAACTACGTAATTTGTTGGTTTTGATGGAGATTAAAAAAAGGTTTGATATTGTAATATGTTACAAAGCTAATAAACCTCAGCAGTAAATTAAACTGCAGTTGCAGTAGGAAAAGTGATTGCCAACAATTGCGAAAGGGCCATTTTGCGAAAGGGACATTTTGCGAAAGGGACATTTTGCGAAAGGGTCATTTTGAGAAAGGGACATTTTGCGAAAGGGCCATTTTGCGAGCAGGGGACATTTTGCGACGTAACGAATTTGAAATGGGATCAATCAAGTATTTGAAAGGAATATTTAAATGAAATAAGAAGGGTAGCGGCAAAAATATAGGATCAGAAAAAGTACAGATATTATTATGTAACATCTATATTTCAAATACTTAAATTCGAAACAGAAGAATATACAAGCACATACGAGTATATCGTCTGCAATAAAATGAAATCGAAATGAACCATATTCAGCAAATAAAATATTTCTTTTCATTTCCGAAAAGCTTGGTTGAAGGAAATGATGCATTAACAATCGTAGGAATAGAAATTCAAAAGAATTTGACACCTCAGTGGACACGGCGCATCAAATCTGATGAGAAAATGTTTTCTGCATTTGTAGCCTAATGTCTCTTTGCCGCAAGTCAGGCAAGAACATAGTAATATAATGCATGTTTCAAAGTCAACTTAGCTTTGAAGTCTATAATACACTTAGGTATCAATTATCCGATACCAAGCAGTCTGTGTGCCACACGATAATCACACGATATTCAATATAGGACGCTGCCGCTTCAAAGGGAACTTGATACCGCATTCAAACTATTGGATACCTAGTAAGGAATATAATATACATAGTGCGAAATTAGAACTGTTTCTATATTGCAATATGAAGATATTTCATGCGGTAAGTTGTTTGTTACAAACGTTTTTGTTTAAAAATTAGGAATTTTATTAATTTTACTCGTTCTTTAAAAGGAGTTTAATTAAATCCCACTCAAAGTCAAAGTCAATTATTTTTATTCATATAGGCTTAAAAATAGCACTTATAAATCGTCACATTCTTGTTTTTTAGTTAGTTGACGTCATAAAATTACTTAAAGCTAAGGTTACCACCGCCTCCAAAGCGCAAGTGGAGAAGAGGCGGCGCAACAAACTCCACTGCTGCATTTTCTCCAAAGACGTCACATTACAACATAGTCTTACAATTAAATGACTGTATATGTGGACGAATACACTCTAAATCAGGTAAAGTCTTCCAGAGTTGTCTTGCCAAGCTAAAGCCTTGAATACATTACCCTCCTGTTACATTTTTTCTGTCTGTTTTGAAATTTTATTCAACGTAACAATACGAAATTTTACGCGAATCCGCAAACTCTTCCTAGAGCTGTAAAAGTTGAAGATTTGTTTATCCAACTGATTTCAAGAGCTCTTTGAGTGTAAGTGGATCAAACAGAAACTCGGGAACCCTTATATTATCTGGGCGATTACTCGAATCGTCAACAGACTCGACAAATATCGTACAGATAAAGATTTTTAAACTTAATCCAAAAGAGGAAGACTTAATATTAATCAAAAATTTCATGTATTTATAATGAATGTTTAGGTTAAGGTTGTTGCAAAACCGACTTTTGAAATACTTGCCTAAGAGTAATCAATGGGTATTTATTTGTCTCCAATTTTGATGCTTTTGACAACATCGAGATCATACCAAATGTGTCGACCGCGACCCAAATGTTCACTTACCCGCGTTATGACAAGGGATAAATACGTTAAATTAAATTGTCACACACCAACAAAGGACAAAGATCTGCACAATTAAATCTGAACTCAGTAGGATTAAGGTCGTTGTGTGCTAATTTTTCAACCGACTTCCCAAAAAAGGAGGAGGTTATATGTTTCGATGTATGTATGTTTTTTTTTTATGTATGTTCGCCGATTTCTCCGCCTACAGTGGACTGATTTCCGAAATTGTTTTTTTATTCGTAATGATATATACCCAAGTTGGTCCCATTTTAAACACGTCTAAATCTGTTCGGTAATTTTAAAGATACCTAACAAAATATAAAAATACCAACATTGCATTATAGAGCAAAAGCCCACGATAGCATGCCCTTCCTTATTTTATTAAAACTAAAGATTTTTTGTGCATGTTCCCAACATAGAAATAGCGATTAGCGACTATAAAAGTTGGATCATGATTACTTAGGCAGATTATTTGTAGCAATAACATTTAAAGTGGTAACTCAATTTCCTTAGTAAAGTTTTTTAAAGATTTTATTCCTAATAATATAAGAAATCAAGCCATCTATTGCCAGGCAATTGGTGCAGATATAAACCCCTGTTAGACATTGTAACTTTACTAAATTATAGTTATATTTGTTTTATTATAAAAGATGAATTTAATATTACTTTGGAAGGCCCCAAGGGTGCTTTTTGTACCTATAAAAATCATCCTTGCTATCCATAGTACCTGCATAAGCAACTAAGATCCAAACTTCATACCTAGTCGCTAATATTTTTTATCCGTATATACCACGCAGAGAAACATTCAGCATTTTTAAAATAAGGAAGGTTTGGTCATCGCGTGCTCACGGTCTATTTATGTGCCAAAAATAATAGACAATTTGACATGTTCTGACATTTCAAATCAAACTGACATAAAAAGTTTCGAATTCTTAATTCTTTATTTTCGGCCACCAGTAAAAGAAAAGTTTAAGTTTTTATTAAAGAAAATGAAAAGGTGTAGAAGCACTAAAAATGATAAAATAAAACTTTTTTAAAAAAAGTGAACCGACTTCCATCATAAAACTTAAAATCATAAAATAACAATAAAGAAAAATGTATTAGCATGCTACCTACTGAATGAGGTGAAGTCGGTGCCAAATTGAATATTAAATAATGTAAATTAACATTAGAATCATGTATATATACAAAATGCCTAGCTAAACAATTACATAGTCCTGCACTTGGCACCGACTTCACCTCATTCAGTAGGTAGCATGCTAATACATTTTTCTTTATTGTTATTTTATGATTTTAAGTTTTATGATGGAAGTCGGTTCACTTTTTTGAAAAAAAGTTTTATATTATATGCTTCCGAGTTTCGATGCTGATGAAAACATAAACAAGGTTCTCTCTCTAAGAGATGATTAGTTCTTCGTCAAAGTACACGGAAAAAAATATTTTTCTACTAAACTACCAGAATGTATAGTCATTTTAGTTTTGTTTACGAAACAAATATTTAGTGCGCATTACATTTTTTTTTGTTCTATCTACAGTTCAAGTTATTTACCGAAACAATGTAGTTTGTAGTGTATACGTCTCAATTCTAGTTAACGCGATCTTAGTAATGGTTACTATTGTGAATGTAACGCTAACAGGAAGTGGTGTAGAACCAACTTCATGTTTTGTACATACGCTTAGGTACTATACAATTTATTAAAATAAACTAAATATAATGTTAAATTTACATCTCTATTTTGTAGTCACGGAGAAAAAAGTGGTAGGGGCGGGGTACGCGGGCGATGCTCGGACATCACACCATTCGGACACGAAACGAGCGACGAGTTGTGTCGATGTCAAGTGTTTTCTGTTGTGGCTTCGTCTTCGAAAGTCAATTAAACCGGCAAACGTAAAATAAATAGTCGTAATAACGAATCTATGCGTGATACAAATGTATATTAACTTTGAAGTGTAAAAGTATAATAAGGTGTATTTGGAACAATCATGTGGTGCCGGCGCGCCTGTGTAATTGAAAGACTATTGAAACGTAAATTTTGTTTAGTTTTATTGATTTTGCTCATTGATATTTAATATGTAAGTGTCAACGTATCTTGCCACGTCTTGATTTTTCTGTAAAAAAACTGTGTTTCTGTGCAAAAATTTATAATTCCGTTTTGTTATACCAACTTGAATTATTTACTATTTTTATTTTAAGAAGGCGCCGTACGTTAGTGCAACCATCACATTTATATCAAAACATGTAAAAAAAAACTGTGTGTTTCAATAATAAATAAAAATAACAATTTATTTCTGTTTTTTTTATTGCTTGCTGAATACTTGTGGGATATTTTACAGGTATATTTGATGCATCTACTGCATTGTTGAATTTAGGGTCAGCTAATTTTATTTCTGACATACCTTAAGTCTTTACACTACAATTTGCTAAAAAATTGAAGTATTTTAAAAAGAACACGACTTAGGTTATGTCAGAAATAAAATTAGCTGACCCTGAATTCAACAATGCAGTATAATATGCATAGTATATGTAACATATCCATATTGTAGGTGCAACATATCCACACAGTAGGTGGAACAGATACGTATAGTAGAGGCAACAAAACAAAATGTAACTGTTACAAAAAGCATAATAAATGCTACAAGAAAATTAAATAGAGACCACTTAAAGATTTGTAGATATAACTATTTAGTTTGTTTTCTCTACATTTTTATAGCATACTTTCTATCGGAGATAACATAATATTTTGTTTAAAATACTACACAGTTTTGTGGTTCCTACTATAAAAATTAACTAGAATTGTGTAGTAGACTGAACTAAACGTGAGGGTTGTCACAAATAGCACTAGAAAATATTGTAATGTCAACAAATTTCTCGTTGTGGCTACCAGTTTTTTTTTTCCGTGTAGGCTATGCCTTATGATTTTTTTTTTTAATGATTTTTTTTTTATAACATAGGGCGGCAAACAAGCAAACGGGTCACCTGATGGTAAGCGATCACCGCTGCCCATGGAGTACTGCAACACCAGGGGAGGGGTATCACAAGAGTGTTGCCGGCCTTTCAAGAAGATGTAGACTCGTTTTTTGAAGGTTCCAATGTCGTATCGGTTCGGGAATACCGCCGCGGGAAGTTGGTTCTACAGTTTGGTCTTTTAAAACGTACGGTGGTTGACATCCAAAAATGGGTCTATATCAGTTTATCATAAAGTCGATTCGAATTACCTACCTATATTGAAAGTTCATTGGTCAAACCTATGACGTCTACTCTGTTCACTCGATGGTGCCATAAAAGCTAAATCACATATCTACTATAGGTCTAGAAATTTAACACCATTTGCCTCAATTACCTTTAATTATTGCAGAAAACAGACGCGATAAAATTAATAAGTAGAAAAACGGACGAAATTCTATTAACTACAAACAGAATTTTTCAGGATAATAAAATGCAGTATTGATAAGGAGCCCGTGGGAGTGATAGATGGGTTTCTGAAAGACGAATTGTCTGAAGAAGGGGTAAGCGCTGGACTGACAGCTGTTATAGATTGAAGTGCCAAATCTATTGATATTATAGGTGTTTCGCGAATAAAACTTTCAATTTAAATGAAGTATAGTTAACTTAACTCATTATATGTTCCAACCAAGTGGTCCACCTCGAAATAGTTTTTTAACTTGACGATGTTTTCGCAAGAAGAGACAAAAGTAAAAAAGCCAACATTATTTCAATACAAAATGTACACAAAGCTGCAAAATTGGACTTGCGAATGCACAAGTGGGTGTAGATAAATGTCTACATATTGCACCATGCGAATGACCTAGGTTTCCAATTAGAAGACAAATGAAAAACTGAAGTACGGTCAAAAGCACAGGAACGTACCCAAATTTATTTCATATTCGCCACTATTTCCACAGCATAGAGGTCATTGAAAGGTAACTTGACTTGTAGTTGGCTGTACAGCTAACGGTTTTAATAAATCCCCCGGTCCAATAATTCTGTGGAACATCAATCATCTTAGATGTGTATTAGTTTTGATACGAGAAAGTAATTATTAGTGTGATAATGATGGATCGGAGGTTTTTAACAGTTTTAATAGTTTGTCCGGAGAGTAAATTTGATTAAAAACAGTTTTTGATAGTCATAATAGGTAAACGGCTGAGGAAATCACTGTAACTTATTTCAAAATTAAGTATAATGATCGGAAAGACTATCAGAAATTAATTACATGGCTACCAAAGCAGAGGCTTTAGTTTTTGGTTGGCTTTGGTTTGGCTTCGATTGGATAGATGCAAACAGAGGTTTATCCATAGAATAATAAATACTCAATGAATAAAAAAGAATCCTCAAATATCGGGGTTGCCATGTCATCAGTTTCGTTGATTATAATTAACATTTACAAGATCTAGCGAGCGTCTCAGCGCGTTATGTTCTTTTCTCATAATGTCATTTCTTAGAATGTTCTTTGTCAAAATGTCCTTTAATACCTCTGGAAATTAAGATTAGACTTCTAAAAATAGTACTAACAATGAAATAACAACATAGGCAAATAGTAATAAAACTCCGAAGACATGCAGTAACCTTCCACACGACACTGACCTTCAGTCGAGAGGCTGTGACGTCACCGCACGATGATATATGAGTGTACGAGTGACACGCGAAAAGTTGAGTTTGCTTGCAAGGCGTTTTATAAAAAAATTTGAAAAATTGTAATTTAGGAAATGGATGGCAAATGTAAATATGTTTTTTTTGATGACAAATTATGACCAAATTGCGGACCTTCTTAAAAAGGGAGATATATTAGGAGCACCCATAACCAGCGAGCATGTATGAGTGATGATGTAATCTGTAAGGATCGTAACAAGTGGAAATCGCTTGTCTCTGCCCCACGGGAAAAAGGCGTGAATGGCGTGATAATATGTATGTATTCTTTCTTTTTATCGAGTGTGACTGACTGGTGTCAGATACTTTCAAATATCCTAGAGGCATCTGACATGAGGTTACGACTACCGCTCTAGCTGCAATAGTCATATACACACAAGTAAACTGAACGGTGTTCCTTCAGCAGAAGCAGGTGGAAAATGACCAACATGATCTAAAACCTCATCTATACTTTTAAAGTGGTCTTCAACAAAGGGCATAGCCCAAGAATGGGAGACATTTTTCTACATCTTACCGCCCTCAATGATTGTTTGAACAAGTAGCCAAAGACCTTTCAGTAACCAAGTTTATCCCCCGGGAACGTGACCTTAAACGAAGCGCGTCGACCCACTCGCTAGATGATTTATGACCAATCCGTAGGGATAGAATATTGTAGTGTTAATGTAGGTGGAGGTTCAACCTACATGCACATTTACTTAGTGGTATGACCGTTCAGTCACAGTTTAAAACAAAGTCGTTGATTAGTCTTAAGTACAACTCAATCTATCAATACATTGTAAAGGAATTTATCAACAAAAACGGTGTTTCCGAAGAATAGAAGTAGAAATTTTGAGTAAAGCAGCGGGTATATACTTACAGATTATATATAACAAATACTAAAGTAGTCATGTGGCCTACAACTATCCAGAATAACGGAAACAATAGCCGATTAGCCAGTCTAATAACGTATTTCGTAAGTCATGGCGTCATCGCAAACATAGGACCAAACCCCCATTAAATATACACATTATGACCATATAAATGAGCGTTTCTCATTCATTTATGGTGGTATTTGTAAGTTTAACTGTTCTTAATGAGAATTTTACTGCTTTATTATAATGAAGGCATTAAAAGAGACCGTTAAACATTTAGCGCAAGTTAGAATGATAGTTTTTAGGCGCCCCTATGTCATATTTACGTACATAGAATCACGTCTTTATCCCTTACAGGGTAGACAGAGCCAAGAGTCGTGAATCTTAAAGGCCACGGTTAGCTGAATAGTGGGCTTTCAGATGAAATGGAGATTCAGATATAGTGACAGGTTGCTAGCCCATCGCATATGAGTGGAGGAATCCCCAGTATAAAAACCCTTTCCCTCGATTGACTTTTACAATCTGCGCGGGAAGAGAAACAGCTGGCACATTCTATGTTTTTTCTTCGCTCCCAGATCAGCATGGAAGCAAATGTCATATTTGCTCAAGCAAAAATGGTTAGATTTCTCGTCAAATATATATCAGAAATATGGGCAAAAAATATCTGAATGACGGAAAAAGGGAAAGCGGATAAGCAGCTTATAAGTAACGACTTATTATTTCTTTGGTAACGACACGTGTACTGCCTACTAGAGTTAAAGTTATGATTATTTTCCTAAATATATTCCCAAAAGCATTCAGTTCATATCCTTAATTAATTGAACACGTAGGTATTTCATAAATGAGTCTGTTTGTATTTGTATAATGATGTACTCTTATGGAGTACTATCGCGTTTAGTTGCATCGATGAAATTTCGCTTTCACAGTCATAACGTTACTTTTACTATGCAAAATAAAACTATAACATAACGAGAGTGTAGAACAATAGTCACTATTTGACTAGCGAAAAGGTGATTCTGATAGAGCTCTATTTCGCTACATTTCTAAATTATACATAGAAGAAAATTAGACGCGGTGTAGGGGAGGTTGAATTAATAATGTCTTTTTAACAACTTTGCTATCCATAAATTCTTATTACAATAGTTTTAAGTTTTTAACAATTGATTATTTAACATTTGGCTCATTTGACAGAGAAGTTGTGTGTAGAGCCCATAATAAAAAGGTAATAAAAACATGTGATACAATTCAACTTAATTTTTGATTTAAGTATGTACAGTACAGCTGCAAAAGTGCAGTCATACCCCAAAGACCTTATTGCCTTAACTTAAAGAGACTTTTGCAGTTGACTGCATTTTTTAATTAAATATCTAACAAGATCAGACGTGCGTTGGTGATATTCATACATCTGTATCTGTCTTCTTCTTCTTATTTAAGAGCCGCGCTCTTATCGGTGGAGTATATGCCACACTTCTCTATACCAATATATAATTTGTTACAACCAATCCAATCCAGCATTGCGATAACGACGGATGAATGCATATGAAAGTTGTCGCACGTTGAGTATTTTATTGTTTAGAAATGGCAATGTGAATTTATTGTATGATGTGAACACGGTTTGCTTGGTCTATATGTGTCAATCCACGGGAAAAGGTGCCTTATGTTCATTGGCGCTTAAGACGTTCAGAAAACAAAATCATACGAGTTTACGTTGCTTTTCCCGTGTAAGGTATGACTAGACAACTTAAAAAAAAAATGCTTTTTTAAAGTACATATCTCACAATAATAGAATTATCAGTAAAAGAATCACATCAGTACATAAAGTATTTTCCAAGATACAACGAAAAACAATTCATATTTTTAAACGATATTTGGACGATACCAAAACGACCCTTACTAAACGTACATTCATATGAGGTCACGCGTAGAAAATAGACTTTCCCAAAAATTATGAGCTCTAATAAATTAGCCCAGGAGAAGAAACTCGTTTTTTTTTATTTTCTTGCTGAAAAGTCGCAAAATGTGTTTAATTTATATATATTCTATCATAAAATTACATATTTTTGACAATTCTCATACCTTATCCGGTCCCCAATTGCTGAGAATGTTAACGTATGATATTTCTTAAAAATATGTTTGAATTTAGACGAATTAATCGTAAACGCTTTATTTTAAGGCACATCTATTGGGATCAAAACTAGGCCAATGAAACAATACCATATGAAGTGAACATCTGGTTGCTCTGATGACGATCAATATAATATGATCTAGATCCATATTAAACATCCAACAACCATCAGTTGGATTAAATAATGAGTAATTAGTAAGTAAAACATGTCATTGATGCCATAGACAAGGACAGTTGTATGGTTTTGATTTTGCGCAAATTTTTATGGATATTTCAGAAAATATAAACAAATCATAGGGTTTGCCTCAACCACGGAAACACAAGGGATTTCTCAAACGCAATCCCAAAAGTATTTTTACCCGTACCCAGTCTTAGTGGGTAAGTGTACTGTTCCCTATGTCTTCCCTTTGTCAAACGACAGATACAAAGGTACACCCAAGGGATTACCCATCTCACTCAAAAAAGATCGTTGGAGATTTGTTGTACATAACATCACCATTACTATTGTTATTAGTATATATTACTAGCTTTCGCCCGCGGCTTCACGAGCGTGAATTTTGCACGGGAACAGTGCTTTTTCCCGGGATGAAAGGTACCCTGTGTCCTTCTCCGTACTTCTACCTATGTGTATGCAAAATTTCAGGAAGATTGGTTCAGTAGATAAAGCGTGAAGAGGTAACTTATAATATTAGTTAGGATTAGATTGGAAAGGATTAGCTGAACAGAAATATTAACGAATGAGGAGGTCCTAAATAGAATAGGAGAAAAAGAAGCATTATTTAAACTATTGAAAGCGAAGAGGGAAAATGTTAGGTCACGATGACTTTTTAGAAACATCATAGAAGGAAAGGTAACAGGAAAAGTGGCCCAGGAAAGCCAAGACAGGGCTACATGAGGCAAATACAGGAAAAAGTGAGCGCCTCGGGTCGTATCAAGAAGTAAAACAGTTGGCAATGGAAAGAGAAAAATTGAAGTAACTCCACCGACAAGAGCCTCGCTCTTAAAGACGATGATGAGATATCTTTTGGGCTTAGTAGTTGATTCGCACGAAATTCATTCGCCCGAACGTGCGAAACGTCCACTTTCAATAATAATATTTTTTAAGTAGGCGTTTCGCACGGATGAATTTTAATCGCGTGCGAACCGACCTCTTCAAGAACTAGTAGTATGCGATTCGCCCACTTAACGAAATGTGCGAATAAAAAAATCAAGGTACAGTTGTGTGCAAAATATTATAATATTAATATTAAAATATGCCACATTTTCATGGCACTCACATAAATATAAGGTCAATAATTCATATCAAAACGTGAACATAACGAATGAGGGAAAGAAATAAATTCATGGTGTCTTTTTTTACAAGTAGGTAATACGAATATGTATTTTGACAATTTTATTAACCTATGGGGCTGCCGAGGTCTGCTACCTAGCGGCAAACGAGACATCGGCAAAGTTAGTTTACGCCTGCGTAAGCGCGCGAAAGAATTGAAAAGAGACGGAAAGTGATGATGAAAGGGACGAAAGGCTAATAATATCTTATTAGAAGTAAGAATTAATAATTCTAAACGAAATGACTTTGTGCGCGAATGTAACTTTTTGTTAAAACTTTTCCATAAAAAATGGGTATGTGCGAAAGGCGTACTACTAATTTTTGAGAGGGTCGGTTCGCACGCGATTAAAATTCATCCGTGCGAAACGCCTTCTAAAAAAATATTATTATTGAAAGTGGACGTTTCGCACGTTCGGGCGAATGAATTTCGTGCGAATCAACTACTAAGCCATCTTTTGATATTTGATATCTTTCGTGACCCGAGGGCGGGACAACAAAACATTCAATCACGTGAAGAGTGAATCAACCAATCAACGCAAAGTCGAAACTGCAGAACGTAAAAACATGAAATTTTAAAAATAAGAGAGATTCGAAAAACTAAAAAATAATTAAATCACGCGATAGGATCCGAGGGCTGCTGGTACTTAAAATATTTTTTTAATAAAATGTCGATATCATTAAGACCGACCCAACGAGTATTGCGTAGAACGAATATCCCCAAAACGATATTTCTCATATCGATAGCAATATTCAATCAACATTATCAAAAAACCCTCGGTCAGAATTCTAAGGTTGATTCACATGTCAATCTACAGCTATAAGAAAACGGCGACGTCTTCGACAGTGGTTCTTAACATGATACAAATAAGGTTTATGTAGTGGCGTGTTTTTAGACGTGTACACTATGTAGCACGTCAAAAGGGTGTATTCAGCTGGCGAAGGACCTTCTGACGTCAGTGCCGGCGGAAGCCGCGTTGTGAACAATACGAGTAATAGGCATGCGTGGGTGGATGGTATATGCCATAAGCGATGGTGATGATCGAGATTATAAAGTAATTTAAAAGTTTCCAAAGTTAACAACGAACTACAGTTTCTGCGGCTTAGCTTAGATACTCGGGCTAAAAAGCTATTTAGTACTAAAAAAAGAGAAATTCCTGAAAAAATATGAATATTATTCGCTTTCTCATGTATTAAACATGAGGATTATCTATATAAATAGTTCCGTGTAAATATGGCGTAGATAAAAATATTGTAATAAATACGATAAGATAATTCTGTGATATGATAGATTAAATACAAATGATGACAGCCGTCTGTATAAAAATTATCAGTTAGATTACTATGAAACTACTCTCGCCAACTTCTCAAAACTTGCGCCAAATTGAGAGCGTGGTGTGAGAGGTCCCCGACGAACTGTCGAGCTTTTCAAAGGACCCACAAGACGAAGGCAGAAGCGCCCTTTGTTTACTAGGAAGCGGTTACATACTTCGTTATATGATAGCGAAGACGGCGACAACAACGCCTACTCTCATATTCAACAAATTTTCACATCACTCACCTGTCATCCTGCAGGTTATTCAACTGGCTGAGTTCCAACTCTCTTCGCAAGTTGGACACTTCACAGAGAAGCATGTCTCTCTCCGTTGACACCTTCTCCAGCTCGGCCCTCAATCGGACCACCTCGTTGGTGAGATCCATCGTCGCCATATTGACGACTATCGATAACTAACACTGCACATCACTAATCACCCAGCACGGAAACCAATTACGCTCGCGCATTTTAAATTTCGAACTGCACAAACAGGAATTCGGGCGTAACTTCGGAATACGATTTTGTTTCAGCGTTTTACTGATCCCTCGTACATTCTACGCCGTCGGCATCTGAAACAATGGAAATATATTTGTTTGAAAACGTATATTGTTTAGTCAGTTATCCGAAATATTCTGTTCATAAACTCTCACAATAGAAAGCGTATGAAGTCACAACTATGAGGGCTACGATAACGTAGGCATAAATATCTGGAATAGTCTCTTTTATTAGTTGTTTTGAGCAAACAGACCGGGTCTTTCATTCCGCTCTTTCTTATTGTGTAAAAGAGAAATGTAAAGGCATATTGTAATAAATAGGAAGAGACGACCGTAGTAACCATATCTCTTTACTTATACGTACTTAGGCGTTGTTTACGCAATTTAGGCTTAAGTTCGTACGCACTAAACTTAATTCGGCGATGTATTTTCCTAGATAAGATCAGAGTAACTGAGTAACAATAAAGTACTTTAAGTTTCTGTGATAAATGTCTTAAGCACGAAGTTTCTGAGGCTTACAGAAATTAGGTTAGACGATAGTCCTGCAAAAATCTATAACTTTTCATCCGGTCTACAAACATAGAAATGACCACACGCAAGACTTTATCGGTGCATAATAATGTTGCATATAAAATAGAAAGAAAGCTCTCTCAATTCGGAGGATTCGCACTTTGGATCCCTGAGCCTTCCATCTCTTTGATAGAAAATACAAATTTAATTAAACTAGTCGTTCGCTGCGAACGTAGACCTCGCGACTATTAAAATACAATATTTATTTTCACAAAAAATTAAATATCTCAAAAACGGCTAGACCGATTTTGATGCCCAACGAACTTGAAAATTCTATTAACCATCCCTACATATATTCCAACTTTCATCAAAATCGGAACAACGGTTCGAGAGTTATCGCGGAACAAACATACATACATACATACAAACAATGTGTTTGTCGCTCCAACTTGAATTATAGCCCTCGCTCGGTCAAATAATGCATTTTATGACTATTTACTAAATCCATACTTCCATACTAATATTATAAATGCGAAAGTTTGGATGTGAGTTTGTGAGTTTGTGAGTTTGTGAATTTGTGAGTTTGTGAGTTTGTGAGGATGTTTGTTACTCAATCACGCAAAATCTACTGGACGGATTTCGATGAAATTTGGTACAGAGGTAGATAATGACCTGGAATAGCACATAGGCTACTTTTTATCCCGGGAAAAAGCACTGTTCCCGTGGGAAATTCACGCGGGCGAAGCCGCGAGCAAAAGGCACTTCAGGAAACTTGGCTAATGCCACATGACCTGGGTTTCATAAACGAAATCGACAAGGAGTTTTGCTGCAGTGCGAAGTCGTCTATGGATACATCTGTGGTCTTGCGTGGGCGTCCATATGGCGGTAACGCCTTGATGTGGCGCGCTAATATGTTCACTTCTACAGAGATATTACAGGTGCATAGTGATCGTATAATAGCCGTGAGACTGACTCGAGGTGATCGCAGTATGCTTGTATTTAGTGTGTATATGCCATGGAATAATTACGACCACTTGCCCGAGTTTAGCCAGTGTCTAGCGGAAATTAGTGCAGTGATCGAAAGTACCGAAATAGAATGTGTTTTAATACTCGGTGATTTTAATGCTCACCCGGGTACGCTCTTTGGAAAAGAGCTGGCTGACTATTGCTGCGAAGAGCGTTTACGTTGTGTGGACTTAGATCGTTTGCCGCCTGACTCATACACTTTTGTCAGCGGCTCGCACGGTACGTGCTCGTGGCTCGATCATCTGGTCGCGAGTGACAGTGCGGAGAGACTGGTAACCGATGTTTTTATTAAGTACGATTCATATAATTCAGACCATATGCCGTTATTTATTAAATGTAATTTTAACTCAATAACACCAAAGATTTATTATAATTTAGACAATTTTACAGATAATTTTAAATGTATTTGGGGAAAAAGAAGTGTGAAACAAATTGAGATGTATTCGGAACTATGCAATGTTGGTTTTTTAAATATTTTAAATAATTTTGACGCATATGAATGTAACTGTGATAACGAATTTACTAGAATAGATCAATTGTATTGTGATATAATTAAGGTTCTGCAGTCATCAGCAGAACGAACCTATTGTGAACCCTCCTTAAATAATAAGAAGGTAGTAGGGTGGAACTATCACGTCAGACATAAACATGTTAAGGCGCGACAGTCATTTTTCGAATGGGTGTCCTACGGTAGGCCATGCTCGGGTCACTATTACAATGCGATGACTGCGGCGCGTAGGGAGTTCAAAAGGGCACTTAAATACGTACAAAACCATCAGGATAAAATTAAGATGGACATTTTGGCCCGACACCATTCCACAGATAGAAATTTTATGCAATTTTGGAAAGAAGTTAAAAAGTTAAATTACAAAAATAGTTTGCCTACGAAGATAGAAGGTGAGGAAAATAAGAAAAGTATTGCCAACTTATTTAGTAGACACTTTAATGTAAAAAAATCGGATAGTTCAGATACAAACTGTAAAAGCATAAAGGGTAGTCATGATCGGGGACCTGGTCATGTTAATGTAGAACAAATCGCTCATATACTTACGCATATGAAGAGAGGCAAGTCTCCCGGCCATGACGGCCTAAGTATAGAACATCTGTTATATGCGGGCCAACATGTTTCTAAAATATTAGCCCTTTTTTATGATCTATGCTTAAGGCATTGCTACCTGCCAAGTGAGCTTGTACGTACTCTGGTGGTGCCCATTGTTAAGAATAAGACAGGTGATGTTTCGAGCATGGCCAATTACCGTCCTATTTCTCTGGCCACCATTTTGGCCAAGGTGTTGGATAGAGTGGTTCATCAGAATATTAGCCCGTTCCTAAATATTAACGATGGTCAATTTGGATTCCGACCGCATCTATCAACGGACACTGCAATTTTTTCACTTAAAGAAGTAGTAAAATACTACAAAGTTCGAGGTACAACTGTTTACGCATGTTTTCTCGACTTAAGTCGTGCATTTGATACTATAAATCACGACTTACTTTGGGAAAAGATGCGTAAAACAGATATTAACCCAGAAATCATTGACTTGTTGGCTCATTGGTATAGCAATCAGACCAACAATGTCAGATGGGGTAATGAGATGTCAGATAGTTACAGGTTGTCCTGCGGAGTGAGACAGGGGGGGCTAACCTCTCCCGACCTATTCAACATCTATGTGAATGAGTTGATTGAGGGACTGAGCAGCACACCAGTCGGACTTAAACTTGATGATAGATACATCAATAATTTGAGTTATGCTGATGACATGGTGCTGCTCAGCCCTTCAATCAAAGGACTGGACAGGCTAATAAAAATCTGTGAAGAATATGCTAAAAAGCATGACTTGGTCTATAATATAAAAGACAGAGATGGTGGTGTTCAGGTCGGGAAAGGACCTGATTACATTCCTAGTCTGACGCTAAATGGGCAGCCTGTAAAAATCTCGACGTCATTTAAGTACCTTGGGCACGTAGTTACTTCCTCTCTAAAGGATGATGAGGATATCGAGCGACAACGTAGATCGCTGTGCGTCGTTGGCAATATGGTGGCCAGAAAATTCTTTAAAGCGTCAAAAGATGTAAAGACTACGCTGTTCAGATCCTACTGCCAGTCTTTTTATACGTGTCAACTCTGGACTAACTACACTGATACATCATATAAAACCTTAAGGGTAGCATACAACAACATCTTCAGACACCTAATGGGATTGAAACCATGGTGTAGTGCCTCTGGGATGTTCACAGAGGCACGAATTAATACTTTTGATGCCATACACCGGCATCGTGTAGCTAATTTTATGTCCAGGGTTGCCACGTGTAAAAATAGTATTGTAAGGAGTCTGGCTGAAAGACTAGTGTTTTCTGACACATACAGACACTGGCTGGCTATTGCCGCCATGACGTATACAATAAGTTAATTGTAATTAATTGTAGTTATAATTTATATTTTTTTTTTTGTATACAATTTACATTATCTCTGGATCTATGTGTCTGCAATAAAGATTTATTATTAT